>OZ025259.1:23410171-23507237 GCA_964019135.1 Arenicola marina
CCTCCACACAGGAGAGCTCCAAGACGCGCTGGCGTCCGGACGGGTTCTTTCGTAACGTGCTGTGGTGAGTTTCACAAAGCTTTTTAATACCGGTATTAACGCTAATGTGTTTCACAAAGACGGTATTAAGAGCATGTCGGTATTAGTTGTTGGTTATTCAGGACGCTTTAACCAATTTTGGTCATATCGCGTCAATGGGAGAATGAAGGGAGAGTGAAGCCATGTCCCCGGGGGTAACCCCCTACTCTTTACGAAGAAAGGCATGGATTTTTATCCTGCGACCACACAGACATGGCCACAGGAGGGCTCGAACCACCGACCCACGTACCGTTAGGCTCTCAGGTGCATGTCGGTAATAACTCGGTATTAACTTTAATAACGAGTGGTAGCAGGTTTAGCGCTGATAATACCGACCCACTGAGGAGCCACAATTTAATCAATTAATTAACCAATTAATTAATTAATTAATTAATTTACCGGAATTAAGAAAGCCCTGGGCCCCAAGGTCTATAAAACAGCCCCCTTAAAGTCACTTGATGGCGAGGTGATTACAGATCGTAGCAAGCAGTTGTCTCGCTGGGTGGAACACTATGTTTCATTGTACGCGCACGAGTCTCATGTATCGGCAACAGCGCTTGACGCATTACCCCGACTGCCGGTCATGAACGATCTGGACAGAGTTCCCTCAGTTCGCGAGCTGAATGATGCAATCGATTCCTTGGGCAGCGGGAAATCGCCTGGCAATGACAGGATTCCCGCTGAAGTAATAAAGTGTGGGAAAACTATGTTGCTCCCTCATCTTCACCAACTTCACGTCCTTTGCTGAAACAACGGTATTGTTCCACAGGACATGCGTGATGCGAATATAGTTACACTCTACAAAAACAAAGGAGACCGGGGTGATTGTAACATTTGCCGCGGAATATCACTCTTAAGTGTTACTGGTAAGCTCTTCGCCAGAATTGCTATAAAGAGACTGCAACTCCTTGCTACTAGAGTATATCCTGAAGCGCAGTGTGGATTCAGATTCGGACGATCGACTGTTGACATGATATTTTCGTTGCGTCAACTCCAAGAGAAATGTAGAGAACAGCACAAGCCACTCTACCTTGCTTTTGTTGATCTTACCAAGGCTTTTGATACTGTCAGCCGATCTGGCTTGTACAACATCTTGGAGTCTATTGGCTGCCCCCGCAGACTACTTAACCTTATCCGCTCCTTTCATGAACACTCGTTCAGCACAGTACAGCTCGACGGAGCTACGTCCGAGAGCTTCCAAGTCAGAATTGGCGTGAAGCAGGGTTGTGTCCTTGCGCCAACTTTAGTTGGCATCTTCTTCTCTATGCTTCTTTCTCAAGCATTTAATGAGGATGCGGATGCTCAAATGCGTGTACTTTATTTGCTTTGACTATTAGCGTTAAAAAAACTAAAAATATTCCTTCACCAAATTAAGTACCCATGAACAAATAATCATTTTACGATCAAAGTACTAAATCAAACTTTAGGTAAAAATGCATTAATTTACTCACATATATCATTATCATTTATAATTTATGCGCTCAATCTTATGTGTTAATTAAAAATGATTGTCAGATTTTCCTAGAGAAAACCAGTCCAATTGACCGACTCAAGCTGAGCGATTCCGGTTCATCAACTACAATTAATGTGTTTTTACAGATGTATGTAAACATACATCTCATTCCGCACATGGTCATATATTGTTAATTCATCCATCAATTGTTATCATTCATTCTTTTGCGAGTATTGTATTTTCAAACAACATAGACCATGTAGTGATTTATTCAACCATACATGTTCTATATAATATCCATTTCACTCATACATTTCAATATGTGTTAATTTATACATATATTTTCCACTAGGGTAATTTTCTGTTACCATTCCACTTCACCCATCCATTTCACTCATCAAGAGATTCCTCCTTCTTATGTACACTCATCGTACCTTCATCCCAAATAAGAAATAGAGTATTTCATTCCACTCATGCATCCCATGAGTATTTTCTATTATCATCACTATCCAACTAATGTACATTCCATACCACACCCTCCTCTACTCGTCCACTTCACCTATCGAGTGATTTGATCATCCATTTAAAATTCTCTGTCAATGAAAGGTAGAGTAGCTTATTCCATTCATGCATCCAATGAGTATTCTCTATTATCATCACTATCCAACTTATGTACATTCCATACCACACCCTCCTCTACTCATCCACTTCACCTATCGTGTGATTTGATCATCCATTCAATATTCTATGTCAATGAAAATTAGAGTATTTCATTCCACTCATGCATCCAATGAGTTTTCTCTATTATCATCACTAACGGAAGAAGTGTGACCATTTGCTTTGATAGATACTTCTTTAACCTCTTTTTGACTTTCATCGAGTATGACAGTGGGTGTTAGTGTTGAAGTTCCAGGAGTGGGATCAGTCAGATGACCGACCCCATCCTGGTTTCCACGTCGCTCGTGACAGGGTAATGTAGTGGAAGTTCCAGGGGTGGAATCAGTCAGGTGACCGACCCCATCCTGGCTTCCACGCCACGCGTCACAGGGTAATATAGTGGAAGTTCCAGGGGTGGAATCAGTCAGGTGACCGACCCCATCCTGGCTTCCACGCCACGCGTCACAGGGTAATGTAGTGGAAGTTCCAGGGGCGTCCTGCACGACAGAAGGTATTGGTGTGGGTGTTACAGGGACAGGATCAGTCAGGCGACCGACCCCATCCTGGCGTTCATCCTGCACGACAGAAGGTATTGGTGTGGGTGTTACAGGGACAGGATCAGTCAGGTGACCGACCCCACCCTGACTTCCATCCCACGCAGCAGAGGGTGATGGTTTGGGAATTACAGGGACAGGATCAGTCAGGCGACCGACCCCATCCTGGCTTCTATGCCCTTTCACAGTTATTTCCATTTTATCTAGACCTAGTCCAGGATAAATTTGTTTTTGTTTTTGACTATTTTGTGTTTCCACAGTGGAATGCAAGCCAGGAGAAGAGCATTTGTCGACATGTGACAACAGAACATGAGGGTCTCTCACTCAATTTTTGAATTCACGTGCGTGATGTGTTTGGTGATATTGCGCATCTGTCCGTTGTTGTCTTACTAGTTTTAATATCATTTCTAGTTTCTCCGAAAACTCAACTTGTCTATCATTCCACGTGTTTACTCTGTTGGGAAATTCAAATATTTTGTCCGCGGTATTGATATTGATTGCCATGTTAATCAAGACTGAACTAAGCTAATGAACATGTACTAGATGTAACAGAGAAAAGGAAAGAATTTCATTCACCTTTGTCGTCAGAAAATGGCGCGAAAAAATAGAAGTTGAGACAAAGGATCGAATGATCGGCATGTTACTGACTAATCTTGCAAATCAGGCGTACCAGTTTACTTCTGACACCAATGTTGTGTTTTACACTACTTTAGGGAGGTCACAATGCCCTAGCCAAAGTGTGGATCACAAATACCTCAGGGGAGGACACTATGCCCAGGCCAAGGGTGCTGTCGGGTTTCAGGCCGACTGCTCAGCAGGTGTTGTCAACCCGTCCGCTTTGCTTCTTCGCTTGTTCTCATTAATACGAAAATTTTCAATTTCAAATTATTTCACGTATTGGGCCCATTAGTACCTTCTATATCGTCTTTCATTTGTGCAAATTGCCTAAATAGTTTTCCCGCTAAAAATTCCCAAATTGAACATGGGACCCTACGGGAGCATTTTGGCGGGAACAGTGCCTCCTCAATTTCTCCATGAAGGGTACATGTCAGACAAACGACACATTGCGTGAGACATGACATTAGTATTTGAGCGAAAAGTATTTTATTGATCAAGGTCACGCTTCCAAGGTCAAGGTCACCTCAAGGTCAAGGTTACGAAACATGTTTTCCCGCGTAACTTCGTTAATATTTGGTCTAGAGATTCGCGGTTTGTTTCAGAATATTCTTCAAAGAGATGCGCAAAAGTAATATGCCGTCAGATTTCACCTCACATTTATAAGTGTCTAGTTATTGGATGATCAATTTTGACATTGCCGAAAGTGCAAAAAAATCGCTGTGACTACATGAATGCAGGTAGATGACTCATCTGTGGTAGAATATGTACTCATATTACTGACATCATGTTTGCTTAATTGCATCAAAATCGAACCAGTAGTTTCGACGCTAGCAAATAATCACACTTTAACATGGCCAAGCGTACTGACTTGTGGCTAACGAGTGAGGTAGGCTCAGGCGCTGTGCGTGGAAAAATCCAGTTTGTGTTGTAGTGACCTCTCGCACGCACCCAGGTTCCCACTGCGGCTCGACGGGAGTTTCAAAGTTAACAGTGCGTGCGGTGCGAGCAAGCCGTCATCGGTTTGTACCGACCAGAGAGAGGTGCTGGGTGGTCAGCATGGGTAGGAGGGGGGGTGGGGGGAGTTATAATAACGTTCAAATTTTATCAGTTTCTCATCTAACATATATGCTTTTATGCTACTACGGAATCAATAAAGATAACGATAGGCCTGCCCGGGTGAAGGGTCGGGAAGGGGGGGCGGGGGGAATATAATTTCGAGTCTGTGCATGCGTAGAATACAAGCCTTCATGACTGATTTTTTCTTGTGCCGTTCACTTTCGGAATATGGCGCCGAACTTCGTCTTCTTACTTTGTCTTTGTCAAATGATATCTAATTTTCAACTCGATTTCTTAGAACATTTTCTGAAATCAATATTTTTGGACAAAACATGCAAGGATTTCTTCCAAGCGTTCTTCTCGCCCCATTAAGGGGGCGAACTTGCTTCGCGTCACTTGCTCCTCGTCTACCTTATGTCTTTGGTGTTAACTTACGCTGTTAGTAAATAAGCCACAACTGTAAAATGATGCTGGTTTCTAAGCCGAGATATGTAATTAATATATCCGACTTTGCATACCGTAGGTTGCTACAAAATAATGGCCAACAGATAAACTTGAGTGAAAACTAGCCGAACTAGCACCAGTCTCTTCTAAGGCAAACACATATAAATGGGTGCATTGGCAATATAATATACCCAAGAAATATAAGTGGTGGTTTTCCACTTAATCACATTATCAACCCGACAAACCCGAAAATCTCAGACATTACCACAGGTTATTGCCAATCATTTTAACATTTCACATCAGGGTCCGTGTTCACAAGCATTCCTTATCAGGAGAACAATATTTTTGCTAAAGTAAAAAGAAATAACTCTTAGAAAATTTAGCAGAGAACCGTCTCTACATACAAAATTCTGAAGCAAATTCCTTATGCGAGATGCGCGCAAGACCGCCAGTTTTGCAAATGTGCGTTGCCTAATAATGGCGAAATAGTCATACAATTGTTAACATGAAGAATTGTTCTTCAAGTATTTCCCCATGCAAAGGCTATAGGGTCAATATCTTGGAGATGCGCAAACAAGGAAACAAACAGCTTTGCAGGGAATGCGTGGGGTCATTCCTAAAGCCGATTCAAATACGGATTGATATAAATCTATGTAATCCGAAGCTTGTTTCGTAAAACTATTGGGATCTATTAAAAAAACTGTAATTCCCAAGATTCTGAATAATTACTGAAGTCATGACTCGTGCTCCTATCTTGCTACTACCGTGTGGTTAAATTCCATCGGAACAGAATTTCGTACAAAATCCAAGGTATTAATATCCACGTACCTCACTCATTAGCCAGTAAAAGTTGGCTAACGAGTGAGGTAGGTAGGTCCCTCTTTGGTTCTTATAAGCATTATTTCTTACACTTCGGCACATACATAGGCTAAAACTGCTCTTATCTTGATACTACCGAGTGTTTATCAACATCGGATTAGTAAATCGTACATAATCCAAGGTATTAATATCCACCTACCTCACTCATTAGCCAGTGAAAGTTGGCTAACGAGTGAGGTAGGTAGGTCCTTCTTTGGGTCTTATAAGCATTATTTCTTACACTACGGCACATACATAGGCTAAAACTGCTCTTATCTTGATACTACCTAGTGTTTATCAATATCGGATTCGTCAATCGTACATAATCGGATGTATTAATATCCACCTACCTCAATCATTAGCCAGTAAAAGTTGGCTAACGAGTGAGGTAGGTAGGTCCCTCTTTGGGTCTTATAAGCATTATTTCTTACACTTCGGCACATACATAGGCTAAAACTGCTCTTATCTTGATACTACCGATTTTTATCAATATCGGATTAGGGAATTGTACATAATCCTAGGTAATAATACCCATCTACCTCACTCATTAGCCAGTCAGATTTGACTAACGAGTTAGGTAGGTAGGTCCCTCTTTGGGTCTTATAAGCATTATTTCTTACACTACGGCACACACATACGCTAAAACTGCTCTTATCTTGATACTACCGAGTGTTTATCAATATCGGATTAGTGAATCGTACATAATCCAAGGTATTACTCGTACGATAATATCATATAGAAATTCTATAAAAAAAATTCTAAAGGTTTCTATCGATTTTTCTTTTCAAGTTATAAAATCTTATCTTGATACTACCGAGTGTTTATCAATATCGGATTAGTGAATCGTACATAATCCAAAGTATTACCCGTACGAAAATATCATACAGAAATTCTATAAAACAATTCTAAAGGTTTCTATCGATCTTTCTTTTCAAGTTAAAAAGGTTTCCCTTTAGAGTTTCCATAGAATTTTCATAAAATTTCCATAGAATTTCCATAGTCTTTATATAATTTCCATAGAGTACTCATAGAATTTCCATAGAATTTCCATAGAGTTTTCATAAAATTTCCATAGTTTTCATACAATTTCCATAGAATTTCCATAATCTCTATAGAATTTCATTAGAGTTTTCATAGAATTTCATTAGAGTTTTCATAGGATTTCCATACAATTTCCAGTCTTCATGGAATTTCCACAGAATTTCCATAGTCTTCATAGAATTTCCATAGAGTTTTCATAGAATTTCCATAGTCTTCATAGTATTTCCGTAGAATTTCCAGTTTTCATAGAATTTCCATAGAGTTTTCATAGAATTTTCATAGAATTTCCATAGTCTTCATAGAATTTCCATAGTCTTCATAGAATTTCTATAGAATTTCCAGAGTTTTTATGGAATTTCCATAGAATTTCCAGTCTTCATAGAATTTCCATAGAGTTTTCATAGAATTTTCATAGAATTTCCATAGTCTTCATAGAATTTCCATAGTCTTCATAGAATTTCTATAGAATTTCCAGAGTTTTTATGGAATTTCCATCGAATTTCCAGTCTTCATAGAATTTCCAATGAGTTTTCATAGCATTTCCATAGAATTTTCATAGTCTTCATAGAAATTCCATAGAATTTCCATAGTCTTCATAGTATTTTCATAGAATTTCCATAGAGTTTTCATAGAATTTCCATCGCGTTTTCATAGAATTTCCATAGAATTTAAAGTCTTCATAAAATTTTCATAGTGTTTTCATACAATTTCCATAGTTTCCGCAGAATTTCCATAGAGCTTCCATAGAATTTCCATAGAGTTTTCATAGAATTTCCATAGAATTTCCAGTCTTCATAGAATTTCCATAGAGCCTTCATAGAATTTCCAAAGAATTTCCATTGAGTTTTCATAGAATTTCCATAGAATTTCCATAGTTTTCATAGAATTTCCATAGTCTTCATCGAATTTCCATAGTCTTCATAGAATTTCCATAGAATTTCCATAGTCTTCATAGAATTTCCATAGAGTTTCCATAGTCTTCATAATATTTCCATAGTGTTTTCATAGCATTTCCATAGTTTCCGCAGAATTTCTATAGAGCTTTCATAGAATTTCCATAGAGTTTTCATAGAATTTCCATAGTCTTCATAGAATTTCCATAGAGCTTTCATAGAATTTCCATAGAATTTCCATAGTCTTCATAGAATGTCCATAGTCTTCACAGAATTTCCATAGAATTTCCAGAGTTTTCATAGAATTTCCATAGAATTTCCAGTCTTTATAGAATTTTCATAGAGTTTTCATAGGATTTCCATAGAAGTTCCTTAGTCTTCATAGAAGTTCCATAGAATTTCCATAGAGTCTTCATAGTATTTCCATAGAATTTCCATAGCGTTTCCATAGAATTTCCATAGTCTTCATAAAATTTCCATAGTGTTTTCATAGAATTTCCATAGAGTTTCTGCAGAATTTCCATAGGGCTTCCATAGAATTTCCATAAGAGTTTTCATGGAATTTCCATCGAGTCTTCATAGAGTTTTCATGGAATTTCCATCGAGTCTTCATAGAGCTTACGGGAGCCTCCCTATTGTAGTGATTAGCGTACTCGACCGCAGATCAATAGGTCCTGGGTTCGAATCCGGGCTCGGGCACGTTTCATTCCTTCATCCTTCATCGCCCCGAAGGTTCCATGGCCCCATTTAGCTTCATGTGCACAAAAGTGGCCTAAACCACCAACATTTAATAGAATTTCCATAGAGTTCCCAAAGACAGCGCACGTCGCGGCAGTACAGAGTTCAAGGTCGCCCTGGGTGAGTCCAACATCAGCTCCGTCTCGGCCGAACGGGCACGGCCGTTGGGCAGACCTGCACATCTCCTGCTGCCAATGTTATTGTTCTAAGGATTGGCTCCGCCGCTACTCTCACTTCGCAGCAGGCAACCGGTGCGAAAATCAATATGCCGGCAAGGCTTCCAACGTTCCTTAAATGCGAAGTTTTAAATCTTCGAATATCACCTTATATAGTGCTGTGCCGTCGGTATCCCTTCATATATCGCTTGCAGGAGTCTTCTTACACAATATATTCCAGAATTCGTCAAACCACTCCTTCGCTTGTCGCAGAGAACGTAGCCTACGTGTGTTAAATCCAGAGCTCGTTGCTGTGCCTGCCGTCAGTTGTAAGGCCGGTATGAAAACTATTCAAACTCGATGGAGACTATACAAAAAATACATAGAAATTCTATGAAAACTCTATGGAAATTCTATTAAAACTCTACAAGAAAACGTTTAGAATTTCCATATAAAAATCGATAGAAACCTTTAGAATTGTTTTTAGTGAAATTCTGTAAGATATTTGCCTACGGGGTGTAATGATGTCGGATAAACTTAATGCCATGATTCGCGTAATTAATCTAGGAAGAGAGAATTACCTTCATGTATCGCTATCGCTTCCCATAATAGTCCGGGCAACATAGGGATATACCCAAAAACCAATTGCAGTAGTAATCAAACCTGCTTTTTCTTATTCCATATGGATCTAGTGGTGTTTCCAAAATCTACCAAAATCAATTTATTGGAACATATTGTTAAGGGGGTGGCTTAATTACTTTACCCTACTAACCCCACAAGAAGCAATGTATTTTTACATACACGAAATGATAGGGAGGCGAGGCAGCTGAGACCCGCACTACGAATTGTGACATGCATACCCATATTTCCAGTGTGTATGATGGAGTTATTTAATCTACAAAATGCAACAAACATAGTTAAAATATCTTGTATATTAAAGTTTTGAGGACATTTTAAAGTAGGAACCTCTTTTCATGCTTTCCGGCTGTCGATCGACGCAGTGTATTTGCATGGCGAGCCGGATGGGCCTCCGGTTTGACAGACTTTTCGAGACATGGTCCGATATTCACAATTCAATCGATTATTGACGCGTTTTATCCTGATCACATGAATAAAATACGTATGTGGGAGGGGAAGGGGTGGGGCGGGGGGGGGGTTAAGAAATGACAATCTTTCTTCCTCCACGACCAACAATGTATATTTCATCTCTATCAAATGTGAAATTTCAAGGGGGAATGTGGAGGGTGGGGGGGGGGGGCTAGGGAGTTTAAGGAGCAAGTAGAGGGGACACACTCCAAGCTCGGGGAGGGCAGACACTCCAAGTTTGGATGGTAATCCCGGTGTTATTGGAGGGAAGACACCCCAAGTCGGGGCAGTACCCCAAGTTAGGGGTGGGAAGACATTCAACATTCGGGTGATGCCCTAAGATACGGGAGCGGAGACACAGAATTGGGGCTCTAATCCAAGCTAGGAAACGGGAGACACCCCAAGTTATGGAAGCTTAGACACCTCGAATTAAGAGAGGGAAGACACTTAAAGTTGGGGTGGTAGCCTAACTTAGTGGGTAGGGAGAGATTCAATATTCGGATATTACCCCAAGATAGGGGAGGGGAGATGCTCCAATTTAGGGGAGGGGACACCCGCTAGGTTAGGGGAGGTGTCCCATGAACACCCAACCCCCAAATTCCTAGATCCGCCCCTAATACTGCAAAGAGATATGTTAGGGGGGGTCGTAGGCCGACACTTTCGGGAGGGGTGGTGCACAAGCCGAGTTCTTGAAAGTTCTCCCAAGTTAGGAGAGGGGAGACACCCTAGGTTAGGGGAAGGATCACACCCCAAGTTGGGGTGGTGCCCCAAAGTAGAGGAGACACCTCGAGTTAGGGGAGGGAAGATAACTGGAGTTAAGGTAGGGGGGAAAACCCCAAGTTCGGGTAGTACCCCAAGTTTGGGGAGGGGAGACACTCCAACTTAGGGAAGGGGAGACACTCCAATATTAGGGGAGGGGAGGCACCACAAAATAGAAAAGGGAAGGCAACTCAAATTGGGATGGTACTCCAAGAGAGGGGAAATACCCCAATATAGGAGTCGCGAGACACCCTAAGTAGGGGCGGTGCTTCAAGTTTGGGGAGGGGAGATACCCCAAGTTAGGGGAGGGGAGACGCCCCAAATTAGGGGCGGGAAGACACCTCAGATTGAGGTGGTACCTCAAGTTTGGAAAGGGAAAGGACTCAAGTTATGGGGGGGGGGGCACCCCGAATTAGATCAGGGCAGACACCCTAGGCTGGTGTGGTTCCTCAAGTTTGGGTAGGGGAGATACCAAAAGTTTGAGGAGGGGAGAGGCCTCAAGTTTGGGAAGGGAAGAGGCCTCAAGTTGGACCACCCGAACTTGGGGTGGTACCCCAAGTTAGGGTGGTATCCTCAAGTAATGGTAGGGCAGACACCCTAAGTTAGAGCAGGGGAGACACCCAGAGTTAGAAGAGTGTAGACACCATAAATTAGAAGCGGGGGACACTACAAGTTATCGGAGGGAGACACACCATCTTGGGGGTGAGGCACCCTTGGTTTGCGTAGACATTTCACTTATTAAAAGTTAAACGTTGTAGATAGAGATGAATCAAACCGGTATTAGTGACAGTGAAACTGCAAATGACGATCGATCGATCGATCGAGGCACCCCCCCCCCCCACCCCCAATCCCCCCTCAATTATAGCTTTTTAACAAACAAAAATTTATCATGCCTATCTAGACCGGTATGGCGGTAAATCTACCCAAATATAAGACACATATATAGTCGATTAAATTGTGGAAATCGGACAATTTATTGAAAAGTTACAGACTGTCACACGAGTCCCATCCGGCGCGCTGTGCAAAAGCACGGTGTCTGTCGACAGTCGGAAAACCGGGAGACGGGACCCTCGTTCAAAAAACATGTAGAAACTTTAATATTAAAGATATTCTATTTTTGTTTGTTGTATTTAGTAGACGAAATAACACTCCATTAAATATAGTAGGCGAAGGGTACGCAGGTCCATATTCGTAGTTGGGGTCTCAATAACTACAACGCTTCTCTGCCACTTCGTATTCGGACAAATATGTAATCCATTCTGGTTTTACGGGGCTAGGGTAAACTACGCGCGTAAAAGTTTTAATGAATAGATTTAGGTAGATTTTGGAGAATGATATTCACAAATACATAAGGAATGAGAACAAATAGGTAATATTAGAATATAGACTAAATCGGTACATATGCAAGCAAAAATTCGATTAGTCGTTTAATTAAAGATAACTTTATCAAGATATGAAGTTAAAAAGGTGAGACATTGTGAAACCATTGAGCGCTTGTTGCATCTACGACCCAGCCTGGCAGAGGGGTGTCTGCGGCTAATCGTACATTACAGTACCCTCATTATCTACATGAGGATATGAGACTGTTGTGCAGAGCAACAACTGTCTGTTATAGTCGACCCCCCTACTCCCTCCGGCGTTTGGGGTTCCTGTACTGTAGCAGTGTAGTGTAGATGGTTCCTGTGCCAGTCCCAGTGGTTGCACAGTTGCACAGGCGTTGGGCAGTGGGGGGATGAGTGGACCATCAACGAGTTGCAATTTATAAAGGCTTCTGTTCGCCTTATGTTATGGTGTCACGCTCGAACCTGGGTGTCTTCAGGTTCTATATAGTATAGTATTGATAAATACATACCTTTCATTCATATACATAAGCAAATATTTGTGAATATAAGCTAATCGCATACACATGCCGTACGACTCTTCGCCTTTCCACAACATTTTTCAAACTTCGCGCATGCGCCTTGCTATCTCCGCTCGGCGGTAGCTGCCGCCTGGTGGCGCACTACTCACCTGCTCACTTCGCGGGCTGTGGCAGGCTGCAAATCTCACTGGTGTTTTAGGGCGGGCGGGGAGGGGGAGGGGGACCTAGTAGATTGTTGCGATTGAAAGGGGGGGGGGGGGGTGCCGTGGGCGCGGTAAAGCCACCCCTAATTCACCGCCAAAATACTATCGTAGGGGCATTTCACCTTGAAAATCGGCTCGAATGTTTGAACGCGAAAATATCCGCTCGGAAGGGAAATTTATTTTACCTTGGACCCGCTCGGTTTATTAAGCCGTTTATTACTTTCCCCGACAAACTCGGCCTATGAACGCACAGTCCCGCGACCGAATTTGGGGGTGCAAAAGGGGGTGGGGGGCTTCACTGCGCCCCCTCCCCGGGGATATTGCATAGCCGATAAGCCAGTGTAGCTACATATTTTCGTAGTCGTATTCCCGTATTGATTGATTCCCCTAATTTAGAATAATAGAATGACAGTTTTTACCATGATGTATCATGATAATTTTATTAATTCTGAGCGCGCTCAACGGTTGACTGTTGAATATAGCGGGACCAAAAAAAAAAAGTTTCTAAGCTCCACTATTCAACCTGTGCTCAACTGCATAAGCCTAGTTAGTTTTCAATTAGTTTTTTAATTGTGCGTCTGATTCCACAGTTGAGAACTTTCGCTGCATAGTTAGTTTTTAGTTGAATCTCGATCAGTTAGGTCTCGACTGAGAAATCACTTGTTTTCTGTGCGGGATATATAATAATGTGTAGTTATATCATGCACATTATTGTATAAGGAATACTCTGCTGATACCATGGTATAATTCTGGTGGTACAATGACTTACCATAATATTTCATGGTAATATATGATACATACATATGGTAGGGTATATATGGTTTACCATGATCTACCATGGCAGGATATGGTTTATCATTGGTACCTCGTGGTAGGGCATTATATAGCATGGTTTAACATGAAATACCATGGTAGGAGGTGATATATCGTATGCATGCATCTACCTCCATGGTATGATTTGATTTACCATGATATATCATGGTATACCATGGTACATGCATGATAGGGTTAACTGTGATCCAGCGTTAGAATAACGTTATTCTGACGCTGGAGAGATCACAGCTAGATAGGGTATGATATACCATGGTGTTGTTTCATAAGGGTTATGATAGGCCTACGTTTGTTATGACTCTGCCAGTATTTGAGCTCGATTAGATGAATACAATCTAAAACGTCTGGTTTTGCTCAAGCATTATGTCATATTTGAATGATTATTAACATAAGCTTTTTGTAGAAGACCAATTTATGGTATTGCAACGTGTGTTTTAAACTGTGTCGTTCCTGCAACTGATGCCATATTGAATTAATGGCCTGCAATCAAGTATTATTGCGTAATGTAACGTTTGTGTCTTGTTCTGATGTCCAACAAAATAAAAAAAGTATTGAGATGATTCAAATATATTTGGATACGTGTTGTTTGGTAGATCGGCCAAGTACATAAAGTAATGTCCATTTGCGAAATAGCGATCTAGTTGCAAGCGTTTATGAGCAATACTCTCTAGCAGTAGGAACCGTCATATACAAATGTACATCTGAAACTTCCGTTTATGACTCGTGAACCACTGAAATTGAACAATACGGAGCAGATTACACTGTAGTACCACGAGTCCACAGACCGCTCTTGTCAGTGCGGCTGTGCTTACGAAGCATTCCTTCTAGCCGCTCTAGTAATTACTGCAAGTTGTGGCTGATGAACCTGCCTTTTGCCCTATTAGGGGACTCCTATCAATTTATTTGCTCCTTAACTTACAGCCCGGCTATTATCGTGGTCAACTATGGGATATCGCTGTATACACTCCAAATCTACTTTGATATAGTGTGGTTATGCCAAATTACACCATTGTATATTATGATAATGTCCGTCTACCATCATGGCATCATGAAAATACCAGGCTTGGTTGTATATTCAGGACGCTTTAACCACTTTTGGTCATATATATCGCATCAATGAGAGTGGAGCTAAGTCACCGGGGGGTAACCTCCTACTCTTTGCGTAAACGCACATGGGGATCTTTATCATGCGACCACAGACATGGCCACAGCGGGACTCGAACCATCGATCCACGTGCTGTTATAGGCTCTCAGGTGACCAGAACACTCAATGCGAGCGCTCTAACCCATTAAAAATACCATGGTAAACTATGATATATGATGATATATCATGATGTACCATAGTGTAAGCTGGTATATCATAATATGCTATAGTATATCACGCCCTTCCGAGATCATACCATGATATATCTTAGTATTCCATGATATATCATAATATACCATGGTATACCGTGGTATATCATAAGATGCTATGGTATATCACGCCCTTCCAACAAAATACCATAGTATATCGTTTGATTATCATGAAATTACCATGGTAAACTATGATATATCATGATATACCATGATATATCATGATATTTTTTCGTAAGGGCTTCTATTTTGCAGTGATGTTGCAGCTGTTTCGCCGTTCACAGGGGGAACAAGTCATGTAGAACACGTAGACATCATCAGAATTAGCCAACAAGGGTGCATATGCCACCATCTAACGTCCTTTCATGTGCGTTATCATGATTGAGTAATGATTGCCTTTGAACTTTAGATGGTGAAGCTGAACGTTACGCGAACTGGCTGGGCTCCACCCTGACTATCATTCTTGGGGGCACGAACATTGACGTATATTGGCACAATTCATTACGTAAAAATGTCCCTTTTGAGTTCAGAAAAGAGAATCGTGCCCCCCCCCCCCCTCCCCTACCCTCCTCTTCCCTTTTCAATGAATTTTTTTTCGCGGCCTTGGGAGAGTGATTAGCAAAGATCTGGGCTTTGATATATTGTACAACGGGTTGTAGGGGTGATGCGGCATGTCTGCTTCCGGTGTGGTATACGGGATCATAATGGCACCATGGAGCGGAGAGGGTCTCCATATCATGTATTTTACATGAGAGGAACAGTTGCGCTTGGTGAGGAGGTGGAGGGGTGGGGGCGGGGGCATTTCCGCAGCCCATTATGGAGGCAAGTCGAGTGGGTGGGAAAGTGGGCTATCGGGCGAGAAGGGGATACGTGCCGGCCGTAGGCGGGAAAGACTTTCAAGGAAAACGAACAGGCGCGCGCCATATATTGCATGTATAGCCACCCAATCGTCCACCCACCCTCGCTCTCCGCCACCAGAAGGTCGGCGCCGCGTGGCCCGTTAAAACTGTCCTCATACGGAGCCATAACCTCCAGCGCCATCACAGCGTGGTACGCGCGGCGAGTGATCGTGAGCGTTGGTAGTCTGGGCATCACCAGTATTTTGACAAGAAGCAAAGGTGAGCATTTCGAAACTAATACACGCACTTTACGTATACAATCGCGACACTAAATTAACTGCATGTATCACATGTTTGTATGAATAAGTTAAATTTGAAGAGTAACGCTGCTTATTTAAACCTTATTTATTTATTTGATGAGATTCTCAACAGCAAATTCACATATAATTGATCGCTGTACCTTGATTTGTCTTAAAATATTCTATGACTCCAAGTTTATAAGTCGCAATTAAGTGTATTGTCCCCAATGAAGTCCATTGGCTCCAATTAAAGTCGTAAGCCGCAATCGTGTATAGTCTCTAATTAGATTTGAGACTAATTTCGATGTACTGAAATATTCTGTTGTTGCTAATGAAAGATTAGTAAGCGGGCAAAGTTGCAGAGCAAAGGTCTTACGTTCCAACCCTTAACCGTTACCCTTAATCCAACATCATCAAAGTGTTTTTGCGACATTATTGTTTGTTCTAAGTTAACTTTGGATCTGAAAATATGAGCAAATAAGAATGTGTTAACAGGCTACAGTCTTCATTTTCAAATGACATGCGAGTTTTAACGCTGTATATGGCCATCTGTTGTCGAGGGATGTTCTTGTATTAATTGGCGAGTGGTTTACGTTGGTCCTTAAATTGGTCAACTACACCGGATAACTAAACGCGCCTCTGTGACGTAGTGCACCCAGCAGCCAGGTTACGTTCATCTATCGAACAAAAAATACATTTCTACCAGATTTACCATTACACTTTAAAGAAGATGTGATATTTCTGGTAACAGTTTACACTACGAAGATATCTATATGTATAGCTTTAACCCAAGCCGGAGATATGTACAGAAATAATTTAATAATTACTTATTAATTTTTAATATAAGCTTAATGGTGCTGGGGGTTTGCTTCGGTGTGCATTTAATGCATCTGTCAAGGCACTATAGCGATGAGATGTTCGATCAAGCAGCTATCATTGTGCGTGTATTGCGACAGATATGCCATTGCGTACAGCCATGCTGTTAGTTTATTATACAGTAAACCTCTCTACACCAGTAAACCTCCAGAACGTTTGAGTAAGCCGAAAGCCTCTAAAAAGCGAAACCTTATTCGGGTTCAGAATAACTCGCATTGAAATCCAAAATACTTCATATACCGGAACTATACCACTCAGGATAAAAAAACTAACTGTATTATACATTATAGATTTGCAACATATGAAACATTGTTTAGTAATTGGAACGTTTATTACATTGTCGAGGATTTGTATGTTATACATTATGTATTTTTAACATATGAACCAATGTTTACAAATTGGAACGCATGGACCAATGCTCATCATTTTCAGCATCAATTCGCACATCCACATCAGGTGAATTGTGAATGTCTTGTCTTCGGCGCGCAGGCGACGCTCAAATCAGTGAGTTAGAACAAAATAAATATCAATATTACAGCTGTTTAAGTCCGTCGTGGTGAGCAGAGGAAGCAGCTGGCCATGGAGTGGGACACGCTGTCCGTGGTGAACATCGTGGTGGAGATCACCCTAGGGGTGACAGCCATGGCAGGCAACGGCCTAGTCATGTACATCCTGTGTCGACACCGGCGGCTTCGCACGGTGACCAACTACTTCGTGCTTAACCTGGCCCTGTCGGACTTTATGCTGGGTTTTTTGGGCCTGCCCGTTTTCGTGGTCACCCTCTTCGGGATGCCGCACCACTTCGAGGGCTGCCTGATAGCAAACTCCGTCATCCAAATCCTGGCCTTGGCTTCTGTCTTCGGCCTGCTGGCCGTCACCGTCGAGCGCTTTATCGCCATCAGACACCCTTTCTTCTACCACCAGAAGTTCACCCCCAAAGTGGTGCTCATTGTGTCGCTGCTCACCTGGGCACTGGCTATCTTCATCGGCTTCGTTCCGCTCATGGGTTGGAACTTAGGCTGGAATGATGACAACTTCTGTTCATTCGTCGCGGTCATTGACCTGAAGTACCACGTGTATTTGCACTTCTACGCCTTCATCCTGCCCACGATGCTGGCCTGTGTCGTCGTTTACTGCTACATCTTCTACGTGGTTCTGCAACACCAGAGGCAGACTGCGGCGCTCATGCCACAGGGCACCGTGCACCCGTCAGGTGGCGCCGTCAACCCAAGCGTTTCCGGTCTGGGCGGCGACTCAAACGCGGTGGAAGAAGGGGAAACACGACAACAGTTCCGCAAAGAGATCAAAGCGGCCAAGAAGTTCGCGGTGATCGTGGCTAGTTTCGCTGTCTGCTGGCTGCCCCTGGAGCTGATGAACTGCGTGATCTTGTCATGGGACCTGTGGTGTGGTCCGTGTATCTTTGTCGGGATCTGGCTCAGCCACCTCAACTCCGCCGTCAACCCCGTCCTCTACGCCTACAGTAACTCCGCCATCATGGAGGCCATCAAGAAGGAGCTACGGTGTGGCGGAGGTAACCGTATCGGAGATAACAACTGAGATGCCACCACATCTACCCAGCCTGATTAATTTGACAGTGACAGCATCCATGAACACTGAATCTATATTCTGGCGTTGATTGTCCGATCAACTAGTTCTGAATTAGGGGAATGATCCTGCTCCCACCATTATAACCGTAAACGTACCAGCCTTTTCGCTTTTTTTTCACTTTTTCAGTTATTCACGTTTTGTAGGGCCTGCATTGAAAGTAGTGGCTCATATTTTATGTTTTAGTGAGATACAATACGCAAATAAAAGACAAGAAATGTGTAAGTAATCAAATGTTTGCAACTCTTAGTATTGTTTTCCATAGAAATCAAATCCATATGGCAACTAACTGAAACATATTCCAGTCATCTTGGTTGATGTACTTGTTCTCTTAAGAAAAGGCAGATGGGCCGTAGAACAACTACCAGGCTTTATATACTAATGCATCTTATTAATATATACATGTAAATATATATACATGCACATATATATTGTGAAGGCATTTGTTATGTTTACAAATAGAATTAAGTTCAATACTTATACGTATATTTGACTGTTGATGTGCGCCCACATATTTTTACATATAAAAAGGTGCTACTCTCCATGACGACCAGTTACTGTGCTTAAGCCAAACACTTTTGCTCATTTCCCATTCAAAGAAATATAGAATCTTGATTCTCCAAAATGAACAGAATGATATTAGTCTGAATTTGTAAGATAAAAGTTGCTTCGTGACGGCCTATTATATACCTGCGTGCGCTTGTTTCACGCCGCTATATATATATATATATATATATGTTGCTACTATTACTAGTATTTTTTGGCATTTGGTAGTTCTATTGTTATTATCTGTCATTTGTTGCTAATAGTTACTACTATGTCTTACATTTCTACCGTTGATGTTTGTGTAATACTTTACCCTAACGGTTATTTGTGGCTTGTTTGTCTCTATTTGGGTCGGTCCTTGTTCTCTTTGGTCCCAATATGGGTATGTCCTTTTTTGTCAGGGTTGGTCTTAGAAATATCAATTATTGTGACATTCAGCCCTTGTGATGTGGCAATTTATTCATCAAACGCGTCCTGGGGAGCACTTTATCATATTCTGGAAAAGTCGTGTGTGCATGAAAACCGAGTTAACTGGTATACTCGGTCAAAATGAAAAGTGTGAACGATCTATGAGACTAATTTTCAAAACGGTTATTAAACATGAAAGCGCGTGTGCGTACATATTGATGAACTACACGCGAAGGTGGAGTTCATGGATTACATGACATATTATTATATTAGTTACATGATTAGGACGACCACATGCATGACTTGGCAAATATCCGCCATCTTTGACAAGGTATGGCGCAATGAGTTTTAGGGTGTAGTTTGGTGTCTTGAATTGTTCTACTGCTGCCAGCAATGAATAAAATATTCCCATATTAATTGCATAAAATGTATAAATGAATGAGCTGAGTTAGCTACATTCGCTAGATATAAGGATTCCTATACATCGATAATAATATATAATGCATAATTGTCTACCGATTACGTCGTCACGCGATGACGCCATCTGAACAATTCGCAAAGGCCCAAATAACACCCAGAATGTATGCACAATTACTGCACTTGTTTGATGTCTTGCTATGAATAGTGATATTTATTGATTAAGTTTTGTCGCATTAATGTGTGTAGGTGTTTGTAAAAATGATTAATAATAAAGCGCAAAAAAATGTAGGGTTGCCCAAAAATGTGTCTGAAATATTTGCAAGGTTCAGAAGATTTCACACCATAATCGCCATCAATCACGTACGGCTGATGGCTGGTCTCTACCTCGTGGTCAGCATGTAGGCGCTTCCACAGCCCCACCTCCGCTCGCTCCATGTGAGGCTGTGAACGGCTAATCTAACCTTGGCAGGGGTTGGTCGACAGAGTCAACGCGCTCTGCCTCTTTCGAATATTCTCATTGGCTGTGCTAACTTTAACCGAGTGGGATGCATCATGGCCGCCGTTGAGAAAGTTTTAGCCAAAATTTCGCGAAAATCAAGCATGATTACTTTCCGGTTCAGAGGGGTGGCCGGTTAGGGGGTGGGGTGGGGGGCGTACACGGGCTCCATACTCGCACTCCGCCCCCCCCCTCCCTCACCCTAGTCCTGAAACATGCCTCTCTGACCTCGCACGATACGGAGACGAGAGAGTAGCTTTGTGTAATATATGAGTGGTTAGACAAATGATAAACCAGAATGCGGTTGTCTCATGAGTGACTGTCGGTGTCAGGCGATCTAATGTGCTGCGCGGGGTGGTCCATCTCGTATGACGTAATAATCATCATGACTCGCATGTCTGCATGTCTGCGCGGTATCTATGGTTACGTAACAACGATCCTTATATGGACTGACCAGGCGAGGACAATAGAGCTATAAAGTCTCGTTCGCTTAGACTTCCGGTTTACTCATTTTGGGGACAAACAAACGAAGCACGTGTTCGGAACGAGTTTAGAATCTCTGCGCACACTAGTATCCTGACTATCTGTGACGTAGGCGTGACGTGTATGTTACGCGAAGAGAGAGACTGGGAACCAGACTACCTGCGCAAACGCCAGGCGCCGAGGGATGGGTCTATTGCGGAAGACCTAGAGATATAATTAAGAATATTTAAGAAATGTAGCTTCACAAAACGGATGTACGACATATTTTTTATTCGTTTGCGCCATCACAATGACGAATGTTTGTTACGACGGGACAATACGAGTGAGAAACTAACGTTTTTTTTGCATTTCCTACGAAAACGAGGCATTATGACGTCACACGGATTTTCCCCGGTGACAACGTTGGCGCAACGCTTCAAACAGAAAACTTACAAAAATGAAGAAACTTGGTCTTTTCGTGATCCAAGAGTGATAGGAAAACAACCAACTGGTCTTATTTTATCTTTACCATGTGGTTTAATGACCCATCTGTGTGCTGTTACTCCATGCACTGCACATTTTGACAGCCAAATGGTTAAGTCGATCACACGCGAAACTCTGTGACGTCACTCGCTGTTTGAGGAAGTCGCGAAAGCCCGGGTGCAGGGCTAAATTTAGAACGTTATTTTTAGCTTTCGAGTGTTTTGAAGACGGATTTTTCCTTGTACATTCCCAAAGTTCTGCGCTTTATCGCCTCCAAATATTTTAACGTATATCTCCCATAGCCATGTTTAGTAAAATGGTACTCATAGTCTTTAGAATAAACCTGGAAAGAAATTGCCTGATAGCTGCCTATGCTCTAACATGGAGCACGTGTGTTTGTTTGTCCCCAAAACTGAAGTCTCGCGGCCCGATCGCGAGAACTGTATAGCCCTATGGTGATCTGTTTCTCGCTGAAATGTAAGCATCGATGATTTGCCCGAAAATAAAATGATTCCAACAGTCTCAGCGAATGGAACACATGCATTATAGGGGGGTAAAACCCCAGCCGGTTCTCAACACTCAAACGTTGACTACAATGAGTGCGCGTCACGCAGCTGCAGCAAGGCACCAGCGTGATGCCCACGTGTTTTTTTTATTGGTCATCAAAAGACCTACAGCCATATTGTCCATAGATAGGGTCTGCATAGAGCGGAGCGGATCTGCAAATTGAGTGGAGACATAGAGCGGGTCTGCATAGAGCGGATCGGCTCTGCATAGAACGGAGCGGGTCTGCAAAGAGCAGAGCGGGTCTGCTCAGGGTGGAGCGGTGCTGGTCTGCATAGATCGAAGCTGGTCTTCATATTGAGCCGATACATAGATCGTGTGTGCATAGATCGAAGCGGGTCTGCATAGAGCGGAGCGGAGCGGGTCTGTATAGAGCGGAGACATGCAACGGGTCCAAATAGAGAGGGGGCGGGGGTAAGGCTGAAGCGTCCCAACTAAGCATCTTTGAAGTACCCCCCACCTCCAGGGTATGAACTTGGTCCAGTTCGACAACGCGACATTGGGGCTGCCTTAAAATCAACATGCGACACTCGACATGGG
This sequence comes from Arenicola marina, assembly GCA_964019135.1. Lineage (NCBI taxonomy): Eukaryota > Metazoa > Annelida > Polychaeta > Arenicolidae > Arenicola > Arenicola marina. The sequence continues at coordinate 23,432,348 of OZ025259.1, forward strand.
CCACTTCTTAAAATCTACGTGCGACATGGCTACCCCACTCAGGGGCCTTAAGTAAAGATAAAATGGATGTTACGACGCATTTCTAGCGCAAACGCCGACTACCTATTTTCATGCCTAAGTTCATGACGGCCAATCATGATCAGTTCGTTAGACAAATGGGCAACATGTATTATTTATCAAGGATAAATACCTACTGGCGTCCTTGGTCATAACGACCTACTACCGTTGTATGAGTAATAGCTACTAGAGAATGTACCCACAATCCATTACATGATTAGATGATATATCCTAAATGGCCGGTTAAAGCCATCAATAATTTGCGGTAGGGCACGTATTGTGCAACGGGGCAGAGAAACTCTGCAGATGTGTCGTACGAATCTGTTAAATAGTCATGAGTGAAAAATAGGGGAGGGGGGTCCCGGGGAGGGGTGGGGAGGGGTGGGGAAGGGGTCCTCATGGATTCGCCCCTTGACCTGTACGGCACTTGAACGCCGAGGGTTTGGGCGCCTGAACCCGCGTGCATATCCCTCCAGCAAAATGCGCATTTACGTCCATCCTTTACACACGGGCATGTCCCTCTAAGAAATTGGGAGCTTCCGTCATCGCATGTTTCAGTTTTACAAAGTGCCAGACGGTCTTACACTGTTATTTTTTTTTCATTAGCAAACCAGACCGACCAACATATGACTAATATGTCATAGGTAAAACCTAAAGGCGAGCGTAGCCTCCAATGCTCCATACCATAGCGATATAATTTGTTTGGTACCATTTGTTTAACCCCCACTGCTTCGTGAGAACCATTTACTGAACCCTTGATAACACAGGCGCTCAGATCTTCTGACAGAACCCCAGCATTAATGGCCGGTCAATTAATTAAAACATGTAGGACTATCAACTTTCATGTCTTGCTTTTCTAATTCTGTGATAAAAGAAATAATATCAACAGTTACTCTTGTTCTGTAATAAAAGAAATCATATCAATTCTTGGCACATACAGTCTTCTTTTTTTGTAGTTTTGAGGTCATAAATACCTGCAGCTATAACTATACAAACTGATGTTCACAAGTAGGGAAGCTATATGCATGTACTATAGCAAACACCTCTCTTTTAATTGTCTCAAGTTTAGCTGGAGGTGTGTATTTAGGTACTGAGACAACTATTACATAATAGCCACAGGTATTGAGACAACTATTACAATAATAACTCCAGGTACGTATTAAGACAGTTTTTAGTTTTAATAACTTCCTATTCTTGTCTGAATTTTGTTTAAGCTTAAATCCAATTTCGTACATTAAGTTCTGCTGCTTCAGTAGCTGAGATTCAGTAGGTAAGTTTCTGTTTTTAACATTGGCGAAAAGAAAGTCATCCTCACTTAGTCCAAATCCAGGACTCGGTCAACGTTGTTCGGCGCATCCTACACGGACGCCTGATGATGTGATATCAGTGATGAACTGACAACTGTCAAATGAACCCAGTTGAATGTGACACAAACTAAACTTATGTGGTAAGGTGAAATGTTTCTAATGAGACCTAAGCACCTAATGTATCATCAACCTTGATCTAAATTTACAAAAGCTAGACCAAATAATAATGTAAAAAGGTTATAACGTCAACGAAGCTGTGAACTGTTCACCAGTCTGCCGTGAACAGTGGTCTGCGCGTTCGACTTGTGCTGCCACCTGGCGAGTACAGCGAGCGCTCTGTCGGGAGAGTAAAAACATGTTGTCGCTATGATAAGCCCTTCATCTCCTTGGTTATGTTTTCCAGTAACTTGTGGATTATGTATCAATGTTGGAAATTCGTTCTTAAATATCCTGCGGTGCGCTGCGCGTAAATTTTTGACAAAAAAAATGAACATGACGTTTCCCAGAAGGCAGTTAACGCATGCGTAAACAATGTGTCACATCTTCCGCTTCCGCTTTTCCCACTGGGGGTCGACTTTTTTTCGCTATTTACATGTATGGGGTTGAGATACAGATTTTGTCAGTTTTTTACGTGTGTGTTATCTAAAGAGCTCGCTACGCTCGCTAAAATTAAATATTTCGTCATGAATAAATAGAGTTCATGTGCACAGTATTATTATAACTGCAAGTAGTTAGTACTATATGAACGATCAAGTCAAATATTTCACAAACGTATAACGTATAATATGGCGACTACCTTTCAGTATGAGATGGTTTAATGGTTTATTATGTTTAAGTGGAAATAATGGTTCAACATATGTATGTTTTTTGGATTGTGCGATGGCCAGATCCACAAAGGAGACACGAAATGTCTTTGGCCATTCAACATGTATCGGGTTTACCAGAAATTGTTGGCTTTTTTGGACGGGACCCATATCCGCCTTTCCTCTGCCCCTGGAGAAGACAGGGATTACTTTAACCGGAAAGGTATTCCGTCAATGCAATTGCAGGAACAAGTGATTGAAAACAAATAATATCCACCTTTTCAGGAACTAATCAAGCATGGTCCAGTGTTATCATTGCTCACAGTGAAGTCGCCATGGTGGCTTAAGAACCTGTCCTAACATTTTGCTGTTCACTGAAAAGAACTAAAAATATAGGTGGTTATTTGGCACTATATGCTGCTAACATATTATCCTATTATGAATCATATTGATCGTTCAAATTATAATAGTCATGAATAAATCCCAACCTGAATCGTTATATGAATCATTTGTTTTCTATTTCATCGTATAGTGGTAGATCATGAACTCACAATCATCAGTGCCAAAACAGGATGGCCTGATTGTTGCCGCGATGCACGGGCCCTGCGTAATTCAGCATTTTTTCGAAAGGCAAAAAACGGGCAACTGTACACCGAAGGCCAACACATTTTGGCCGATAGTGCTTACCCACATGGCTCTTCACCCGCAATGTTGGCAAGGTTTCGATGCTTGAAGGCGGTCCCTTTACACAATCCTGTGGATATTTGCAAGCTGATTATTGCTGGTGTTACTTGCAAAAAATGTGTGCATCATATGTGAGGATGGTATCGAAACATTCATCGAAATGTCCAATGCAATTCAGGCTTGAGATTACTTGGGGTGATCGGCCCTGATAGCGGCCTTGTGTGCTATGGCAATTCAGGAACTAACAGTAATGTGGTGATGACGGTTGCTCAATTGATTCCAGTCGCAAAAGCTTATCGGCTTGTGTGCTATCGCAATTCAGGAACTAACAGTAACGTGATGATTACGGTTGTTCAATTGATTGCAGTCGCAAAAGCTTATCGGCAACGTTAAATATGACGAAGTGTACATAGTTACTAATTATGTATTTGACTAAGTGTCATAACCCGACGCTGATATACATGATATACATTATAACATGTATGCTGTGGTTCTTTTGCAGGTACGCCAATGTCCATGTAAGTGACAGTGTCACGCCTTTACTACTTCCCCTTCCCCGCCCGCATCGTGATGTTCCTATCTCGTTTCTCGCGGAATTTCGACACGTCTTATAAAAACCAAATGGTGCAAGTAAGTGCGAAAGGTTCAAATTAAGGGGACAGGAGTGCCAATAAAGCCATCTCCTTTGACATAGCTTTACGTTATTAGTTCACAAACGCATCCTGTCATTCCAGTGAGTCGTGACATAGAACCAAGGTCAATATACAGAGCCGCTGTGGTTATCTACTTGTGGCGGAAGTCATCTGATTACGTTTTTAACATTGCGGTTCAGGCTTAGTTAATGGATGTATACAGAAATAACGAAACAATCGGTATTGCAATCTATTTAGTTGTGATAAATAAAATTTATCAAGGAAGCGAGCATGGTGGCGTACACAGCATGCGCATTCAGCCACTACCTGGGTACAATATAATACATGTCAATACAATTTCATTGATCTATTCAAAAATGTATGCAATTTTGATACAGAGCGGAAAACTCTTATAAACCTCATCGCCACAGTAGTCCAGGTTAGTTCATGTAAATAAGTATAATATACCCATTACATATATATACAAATTATTTTTTATTTTTATTGACTAACAATCAGAGTGGTTTTGAAATGAAGCTTCTGTTATAAGCATGCAATCAGATACACTGACATGTCATCGTTTGAGTGTAGTGGTCAACCACACAGTGCCTTGATTACCATAGACGACTTCGCAAATCATTCAGTTCAGATTATTCCACTGCATGTGCAATGCATTCTGGGCATCATTTTGGTCTGTGCTTGATATCAAGATTGCGTCATCGCAAGACAGGATATTCTACAGACAATTACACATAGGATATTGTCATATATGTAAAGGAAAAGTTATGTATTCTGGATGTAATTCAGACAAGCTCATTCATTTGACACATGCTTTGTCAATAACCTGCAGATATGGCATTTATCTTCGTATAAAAAATCCATGTAACATCAAAATATTTCCCAGAACTCTCTACGCCAGTCATCTTTTTCCAAGATGGCGTATAATTGCAACGCCATGTATGCAGGATGTTGCTTAGTTACTGGATGCCACCCATGGATCCATGTGACACGTCAATTGAACCGTTACGTGGAATACTGGCATATGTGGAGCCCGAAACATAGCTAATATTGTCCTCAACATCGGGGCCTTGGGTCTGCTTTGTAGCAACTTCGATATGAAGACGTTCTTCAGCTACAAGATGTGCGCCGTTGCCCATTATGCCGCCGTCCATGGGTAGCGGTGGCTCAATATGGGACACTTGAATGTCATGAAACCGAGTCTGGATACCGGCGGAGTACGGATTACAGGCAGGTCCGTCACCAGCGGCTGGCGGAGGCGAATGAGTTATCTTTCGGTTGGCCACCCTGAACATAAAATTAATGTGAGGCTCGTTGACCATTTACGGGGTTCTGAAAGGGACAGCGGGGGCGGGGGGCGGGGGGGGGGGGGGCAGGGAGCAGCGGGGGGGGGGGGGCGATTTTTCAAAATTCTTAGTGTGAAATGTCAATTATTCTCAAAAAGGTTCCATGTAGTTTTCTGGCTCAGTTCAGTGTCGTTAAAAAAACGCCACTATCTGTGTCGATGTCGCTTTGTGGCTCAGTTCAGGGTCGTTAAAAAAACGCCACTATCTGTGTCGATGTCGCCTGTTCAGATCCTCAGTGTCGGAATTTAGGGGTCCTTGTCGAATGTCGATTTTTCAAATCTGCCTGGCCAGCAAACACACAACGTTCGCAAAGCGTTGGTTTTTGGTTATAATTAATCACGTCACGTCAAAGTTAATATCAGTAACGTTGTTACAACCTTTGTCACAAACATTGAACTAATAGTTTCTAGCTTATATTCCATGAAAATAAAACCTTTGTCATATGTAGTGACTAGTGATGGCTGCGTATAGCAGGGTATTCCCCCATAAATAGTTTGCGCTTACCGTGACCCTGAAGCTACACAGCTGAACTGTCGTCAAACACATGCTTACCTCCTACACCAGATGTAGCCGCCGATAATGATAACCAGCAAGCCGCAAGCGGTAAGCGCCAGTACAGCCATCAAGGATTGTAGAACTGTGGTGAAAAACAGGAAATATACATTGTATGTGTGTATATATATATATTTATTAATCTGGCAAATTCAGTGGACAATTGATTTATCTGCGGTCAATTAATTAAACCCGGGATGTAAATGTTAGCTAGTCGGAATTCAAGACGAAGTTCAAAACTGTTCCGAGTGAGAACAAAATCCCGGTATAAACACGTTGTAGATATATTTCTTATTATCACGAACTCAATTCACAAGTTTCATAATCGCCCAATTGACTCACAACCGGATGAACAGCTATAAATGAAGGCAGAGACGCCGGCAAACGTACGCTGCACGGCGAACGAAAATGTTCCAATCATACAGGGGTAAGACGCGGTGGAAGGGGGCATGGGAACCATATCGGGTTATATCGTGCCAGTCACATGCTGTGAAGTGGAACAAATTGTCAAATGTTGATTTTAGAAGAGAAGATGTCCCGTGCAGTCAAACATAAGACAAGTTAGGTTTTTAAATACTAGATAAACCTAACCTGGAGACGAGAGCAAATCGGGTTCAACGACGTTCTTAGATTTACTTGTCCGGCCATCTGCAACAATGAATGGAATTAACTAATAATGACACACTTTGTAATACTGTCAAATATGTGATGTAAGTCGTTCATATAACAAAAACTGCAAAGAAACGCAAAAGAAGAACAGAGTTCCCTAACTGGCAATCAACCGATACATTGACTTTCAATTTATTACAATGTTACATTCTAAAATGCGTTAATAAGCGGCATGATACCAATTAAACCGAATTAAAGTCACCACGCAATAATTAGTACCTTCACACACGCCGACCACGCCGACCCAGGTATTCCCTTCACACCTCAGAAGCCAGGATCGTTCACTCCACTCACAGCCAATCACAGCCGTGCTGGCATTCCGTGTGCACCATGCATTGACAGGGGCGTTCAAGTCCGGGCAGCCGATTACTAAAACACGTGGAGAGCGATATATTTCAGAAAAGACACCGCCGCCTTCAAGTGTTTACAGTACGCGGTGGTCACGAAGCGAGACCTATATTCCCGAGAAAGTGAAAAAAATTTAGGACTAGCAACAGATAACAATAGGAACACCGACATTTTGTTACCTTGATATTCAAGTATGAAGCGTCTGTCGTCATCTCCGGATTGTGCACCGGTGATAATAAATTCAACCCTGTTTGAGTTTGAATAATACACGTGGCGCTCCCTGGCGAGGCCCCCACACAAAGTGTTGTTCTTCCCCAGTCGTCTCTCGGAGATGTAGCCATAGACGTCACATTGGCTGGAGGGCTGTAACTCGCCACTGTCTCGGGTTGTCCAGCCGAAGTCCACCATTGACACGTTGATTTTCTGTCCGGGCGAGGCCTCGATGACCCGATGAGAGTCACCGCAAGAATTCTCCTGCATCAGGTGACTTGATAACACGCCTTGACGACCGTGGACACGCCCCGTTCCGCAGTCATCGACTAGCATTATGTGGATGCAAACACAAATGAATGTAATTATCAGAAGATACGCAATCACATATCAATGTCTGTCACGATCATCAACCATGATAGGTTAATTTACACATGGGGAATTCAAATATATCGAAATGAATTCTTCATTTGTGTCATGACCGTGTGGTGTAAGCTGCAGTTTAATCCACATTACTTCGAGCAATTATGCTAATCCCGCCGTATTATTTCATGCCATTTACGTCGTGTCACGTGATCCGTATATTTCTTAACACGGTTTTACGGTTATTATTAGTATTACATTGTTACTCCACTTGTCAGGTACTCACCTCTCACACAGTGATATTCAACATCCATGTAGCGAACTAGGTTTCTGTTACATGAGTTTTCCTCGGCTAATGGCTTATTTCCAGTATTAACGGGCACTTGACATTCATTCTTCCCTGAACAAAGTCGATCTATCAAGGACAGTACGTCTCTGTTTACACAATCCAGGGTTTCGTTGAAGTACTTGTCGATGCATTTCCCGGATCGCATACGGCCATATTGTGCCTTTGTTGACACTATCACCTCATTATCCTGGCATTGCGCTTGGAATACCTTCGAATCACAAATCTCGACAGCATGGCCAGCTATTAATAAAGAAAGATGAATCTTGGATGATAGCTCAAAGCTCAAATATGTGCACAGCTAAGCATAATATTTTGAAATCAAGATATAATGCGCCAGAGGGGGGGGGGGTGCTACCTATATATACATCTACCTAGTTCGGTGTATATATCTGTACCGCCCAAATGACCCATGTTTTCGCCTTTTTTTCTCTCAATCCTCGCAGCAGAAATGTACAATTTCTCTCGATGTGCCCATCTGAGAAATTTCATCAAAATTGCAGTTCTTGATTATATATTCCAATTGATATCGAAAGTGGAAAATTAATTAACCTCCATATACATGGCCATGACTGTCAGCGTTTATTTTTTATGCCTTTTTTAGCCAATGGTTTTCTCTCAATGACCACATAATCGCGCACTGTTCTCTCGCTCTCCATATGCCCTCCATGGCCTGGGCGGCATCCCCCCACCACTCTACTAATGTTGTGCCCCCCCCCCCCACCCCCGCCCCCGGGATAATGCGATCTACATTTGAACAGGTATCACGCGGAACAACTATTCATGATAACACAGCAAATGTTATAAATATTTCTTACTCCATGACGGGAATGCTCATAACGTTATTCATGGTGCATCTTAACTTAATGATAAATGCTACAGCCGAACGGTCCGGAGCTGAAATATCATTGCACCAGATATGCAAACGACAGGAGAGCAAATGTTGTAATTACCGCATAAACTGAATCACAACTACTATCCACGCGCTACCAAGCATAGACAAACTGTACCTGTTCCAAAATAGACCAGTAGCATGAGATATATCTGGTGAGGCAGGGGTCCCATCTTCCGTTGTGATGTTTCGAGTATTAAACCAAAACCACTCGTCGACATTTCGATTAGATAGGTAGTTTTAGTATGACTAACTAAATACTTCCCGGTTAACTTAGTTTGTCAGATAACACGACATAAGATAACACGATAATAATGGCAGGCATCCAATGTATATATATATATATATATATATATATATAGCTACTGGTCATTTATACCATTTAACATGAAAACCGAATGAAAACCGAAACCGGCCCCCCTTTTCCAGCATATCTGGATCCGACCCTGTAACCGCCTCCCCCCCCCCACCCTATCCAGACTTTCTGGATCCGCGGCTGCCGTCGGTGTCATATAAATCGAACATTTTGTTGTTGTCGGTTTCACCCTATTTAACCCGAGTTACGGAACCGGCGTGCTAAATGCTAGTAATAAAGCCGTACGTGTATTTGCACATTTACGTTTAATTCACGCAATTCAGAACCTTTTCCTTGTCCCGTGTTTCTTGATATTGTGCTAAAGCGCCCGGTAATAGTATTCAATTTCCTTAAGTTATCTTGCCTGCGGGTGAAGGGCCGGCAGCGGGATATACAGACAGACAGACAGACACAGAAAAAACGGAACACACCGACAATGAGATGAACGCGGACCGGCCGGGTCGCGAACCCAACGAATCAAATTGAAAAGTCTCGATCTACTTTTCATTAATATAAAATAATCCTTAATTCGGCTTGGCCGACAGAATGATACGCGGACTTTAGAATGAATGAATCTCGGACTTTAGGGCGAAGAAAAAAACACTAGACTCCTTGTTGCATACGTTATATATAGATTCAATCTAGAGTAACATATAATTTAATTAAAACTTGTAACAGGTTCTGACAGTATATATGACTATCAGTAGGTGAAATCTAAGCATTCCTGATTCGCTCGCAGCCCCAGGTCAGGTGCTAAATAGTAATTGAGTGGGCGGCGGCAAGAGCCCACAACAGACATAATAACGGATAATCATTAATCCTAGACTTTGTGATAAAAATTAGAAATTTAGCTTAGATATTATGTCATCTGATCATGTATGTGAACTGGAGAATGGTATTGAATGGTACGCTAGAGAGGTGTCATAACATGGGGTGTAGAAAAAATTATCGCACGTCAACGTGTGTTTTGCTTGTTTTTTAATTAAAGTTGGATACTTGCTCTATAATTTCCTATGGCTTAAATAGTCAAACATCGGTACCAATTTTTATCTGGCATGGGGTTGGGATTTTCCATTACTTATCATCGTGGTTTCTATCGGTGTGTAACCATAAGGCACCAATGGCGCCATATCTATACGGTTCCGGTGATTGTGGTCATAAAATTAGCCTTCTGGCTCAGATATATATGAGCCATAACCATATCAACCTTTATCAAGTATGTCATCACATGGTTGTTTGCTGTTTGCGTCCTTTCAGCAATATTTTAGAGAGCGGACATTTATTATTAGAAATATGGGGATATTTGGCCCAAAAACATTATCCTACACTGGTATTTCGCATGTATGCCTACGGCTAAGTTTGTGGAGGATGATTTTACAGTTTTGGGGCGCGCAATACATAGTGCGCCTGAAACATATTATGTGATAAATATATCAGATCCACTTTCGGTTGTTTGCTTGGCGTCGCTGTTTGCCGTCGCAAAATGCTACGTTAACTCTCTGTTATCGGCTTCCTCAATAGGGCGCTGCGGATGCAAGGGAATCTCGTTATATGTATGCGATACCTCACGAAATTAGAGTGTGGGGACAACGACGTTATATGCGACCTTAATTGTTCACTGCGCAGCTCACTCGCTCCCTGTCTGACAGATCGAGGGCTGTCATCCCAGTCACGATTTCGGACGTGGAACCAGGAAAACTGCGTGGTTGGCGCGGCGAGAAAAGGGAGGGTCCGTTCTGGAGGTGTATGCAACTTAATAAGCATCTGTTAACTATCTAGTTACAATATGTTGGTGTAAGACACTTTAAACTTGCATTTTCCGTATCACTTACTGCGTTCAGTAAACTTGGCCCGCTGAATACCCGATATTTGGGTTGGCCTGACAGTGTTGCCAACGGACGCATGACAGATGACAAGCGGAAAAAAACATATATTTAGCGGAAATGGAGAAACGGCTTTCGTTTTCCACAGATCGATTTATCTCGTTCAAAGTAAGTAATTAATGAACACTTATCCAATCTTTGTTACAATCACACTGACATAGGTGATTTTATAAGGAGATATGATTTAGCCACTTGAGCTCAACAATTCTTGTTAGATCTATTTTGGCCGCGACCGATTTTATTACTGTGTTGTCCAAATCAAGATATCAATCTTAAGGTTTGAAAAATTATAACTAAACACTATTTAAATTCAACTTTTAATAGGAATAACGCTTGATCTTAAATCATCTCCTTTGTACTTAGCAAATATTTGATATCAAATAATTTGTACCTACATTTTTGTCTAAAATGTTTGACATATAGATCTAAGCTTATGATAAATAAATATTTATGGTACTTATTTTTAATCTATGATTAATTCTGTTTCAATTTGTAATTTTGTTTTTACATAATACTGGAGTTTCTTGCAAGTAAGAAGAGTATGTAAATAGGAATTAGACAAGAGTACAAGTACCTAGTTGCGAAGGTCAACTAAATCTACGAACAAATAAAAAAGTTATCAGACTACATAAAACCATAGAAAGGAGCATTTTTGAACTAACATTTATGATGTGGCAATTGTCCTGAATAATGTTTGTCATCACGGAAAGTAGAAAGTTGCGGATTATTATAGCCTATTAAAATTGTAATGTCACTAATTTTAAATGTCGTAAACTAATCTTTTCAAATAATGGAACACATTATATTATATACTATAGCAACAGAGCAGAAGTCTGAAAAGTTTTGATACAACATGAATTTATATATTACGACACACAGGTTTTATTAATAAAGCCACATGTCTTGGTGCTCTTATCATTATCGTAGTAAAGTATAGGAGAAAGAACCAACAGTGACAACTTGAAATTGTTTGTCAAAATACCCATGAAAACTATGAATGTAAAAGAACTGAAGTAATTTAGAAATTTATTGTTAACACAATACATATACAGCAACGGAAATTTTGACCGCGATGGCTGTCCATACTTGTCACCCGATCACGCCAGATCAGTGTAAACATTGGCGTATCATCTCGCTAATGTGCGCCAAGTTTACTGATCGTGGCCAGTATTATGGAAAATTACAAGTTCAAACTGTCATCTACCAATATATTGATACTAAAAAGTTAACAGCTCTTTATTTAAGACGCTCGAAAGACGAATTGCGACCCACCCCTTCTTTGCCTCGCCGGCCGCTCAGCTTGCCTAGTTCCATGTTTTATGTCATAACTAGTATGACCGCCCTCTGCGCGCGCTAACCATTGTTACGCCAGGGGCGAGTCAAACTGCGCAGTGAACAAAAAGCACGTGTTCGTTTGTTTGTCCTCCAAAACTGCCAGGCCTGAAGTAGAACCCGCGAGAATTGACATGCCCTATATAATTGCCTCACTCGCGCCAGCCAGCAGGGGCGGATCCAGGGTGGGGGCGACCCGGTAACGGCCTCTCCTTTTAGGGCTGAAATTTATTCCATTTACATATCACATAACATATAACATATGAAAACCAAAACCGTCCCGCCCTATCCAGCATATCTAAAACCGACTCTGAAACCGCCCCCCGCCCTCCCTCCTCCTGTCCAGCATATCTGATACGCTGAAACCGCCCCCCCATCCAGATTTTCTGGATCCACCCCTGGTCAGGGTGGTTAGGACAAATACACCCGATATTTCTTAGCGGCCATGACTACAAGAGCATCCATCGACAACAGATGGTTTTCTACAGCGTTAAAGCTCGCATTGAATATTGTGACATCATCAAGTTATTTTCAAGTAGCGTTCATGGACAATGGTCCTAGAATTAAACAGGCCTAACCTCAGTTTTGCTAGTTTGACGAATGCGTGTTTAGTGATTTTGTAGTACAAACCGGCTCTTGAAACAGATTATGATCAGTGTCTTTATATTCATTAGATAAAGTTAACGAACTAAACACCTTTCCCAACAAACACATAACGTTTTTGTAACGTTTTAAAATGGTTCTATTTACGTTACATTTTTCAAAAACGTTACGATACCATTTTCAAAACGTTTCGTATAATCCATATTCCCACAGGTGGATCAGAAACGTTATATTAACATTTTAGAAACGTTTTGTCAAACGAGTAAACTATTTTATATTTGACAACAGATGATAAAATCCAAGAAATCACATGGAATTTTCGTATAGTAAAGATTTTAATAATCTTCGAATTATTGATATTTTTACTTAGATCTGTTCGTGTTTTTTGGCGTTTCGTAATGTTATAATGACGTTATAAAGATGTTTAATGATCATGTGCTGTATATATCGGTTTTTGCATCGAACAATTCAATTCCACCCTTATGAAAATATTCCATGGTACACCATAGTAAACCATGGTACACTATGGTAAATCATGATATACCACGGTACATGGTACCATGGCATACCATAGTTTACCATGCTGTACCATAACATATCATGGTAATATCATGATATTACTTTGGTATATCATGGTATTACTTTGGTATATCATGGTATTACTTTGGAATATCATGGTATAACTGGTGTATCATGGTATTACTTTGGAATATCATGGTATAACTGGTATATCATGGTATAACTGGTAATTCATGGTATAACTGGTATATATTGATACCATGGTAATACCCTGGCACTATGGTAATATCATGATACCATGGTAATATCACCATGGTGAGTGTAACAGTTGTTACAGTACATCATCAGACTGTCAAACTGTAACGTCTGAACATTCAGGCTACTATCACCCAAGCCCCAAGTCGCCTAATTCGAGGAATAGATTACGACACACGGGACTACACTCACCCCCGCCCCCCCCCCCCGCCGCCCCCAGCCTGTATCAGTTGATTTACGGCGCCTGTGCAGCCACTGAACCCTCAAAAATACAGTACAGGAACCCTAAACGCCCGTTGAAATGGCAAATGCCGGAGGGAGTGGGGGGTGGACCTGCCCCCCTCCCTCTCTCTGAAGTTTGTGGTTCTTGTACGTGCCCCTAGATGATACTGCTGTGATATCTCTCGGCCAGGCCCTCCGTGGACCCCTCCAAAGACCTACCCCTGTATACGGGGATCAAGGATCACGAACTGACCCGGAAAGTTTTTGGTTCCCGCCATGGTTCGGGCTCGAACCACCGACCTGTCGCTTCCCTGGACGTTCGGAGCGTAACGTCAAACGCGATGCGCCAAAGGGATAATCCCGTTGGCGCAGGTTGTTTTCGGTCAATTTAGGTCGCACCGGACCTCTACCGAGATACTACACTGCCACTACGGCACTAGCTTGGGGCCAGTTTCATGAAATCTTCGTCTGTTCTTATTTGTATGAACCTTAGTACAAGGATTGTAAATCTTATGTCCTGTACGTTCCTCTCATTATCATCTTGTTAACATACTTTGTTGCTTACTTTGTACATGTGTCTATATGGGTATATTATGACGAAAATGGGTTGTCACAATCAGACCCAACGCTGATTTTTTGTTCATACAGGCAAATTGTAATCAGTGAGTGATGGCATTAGTGGTAGTGAGTAATACACACGCGTTGGCTGATTGGGCATCTTCAACATTTCCTTCAATTATTATAATCGGAAGCGCAGTTATTTTGATCTTGTGAACGTAGCAATGGTTTTATAGGAAACTTATTATTTCACACAATAACCTTCAGATTAGTGTCATGAGCACAGCGGACCTGATCAGAAATATGAAGCGTTTGGGTACGAACAGGCTGTGGGGGCTACACAGCCTTAGGGGGCAAAAAGCCAAACTTCCCTTCCAATCTACCCACGTCTGCAAAGTTACACTCAAAGTTGCTATATCATGATTGCATGATTACTAACTGTATTACGGGTTTCCATTGATGTAAATATTTTTCTCGTTTCCATTGATGTATTTTTTTTTTCAGAACCACATTTTTTCGCTTCCCAGTCAAGTAAGACACCTTCATGTATGTACTGGATAGTTTGTTTTTCTACACATAAGTTAATTACTGACAATCTGTCGGGAGAGTTCCGATTAAACCTCATATATTTACCCTGCTGAACGTTCTTGTTCCAGAATGAGCCTAACGAGACCTCAGCCTGATTTTAACAGATTTATTGCATGTAATTCGGCAATAAAGAGCCTTTGAACTGAACTAAATTGTCGTTGCATGAATTTCTTTTTCCTCGCGTGACATAGAATTAATATTACATTCATTTCATTAACGTTATGAAATGCATAAAAACCACTGCAAATCGCATTTTTATAACGTCCAATACAGGGGTTATAACGTCCAATAAACGTCTTATAACGTCCAATAAACTTTTTATAACGCCCAATAAACGTTTTATATCGTTTTAAAAACATTCCTAAAACGTTACAAAAGATAATAATAACGTTTTACGAAAACGTTTTAAAAACATTAAAACACCTCTACAAAAAAACGCAATTATAACGTTTTCTTTAAACGTTTCCGAAACCAATTTGTGTCGTTTCTACGACGTCAAAATAACGTTTTTGTGTTAGCTGGGTTAGCTTTAGCTTTCAGTAATCGCTATTCAAAATTATATACTGAGTAATTTGCTGCATCTGATGTAGGTGCGCATGTCTCCTTTATTTCAACGTTACTTCCTGGAAATGATTATTACGAGGCAAATTATAACTGCCTAGAGCTCATTTGTTTTATCCAAAGCTTCTACCTTGATAATTGGGATAATTATCTAGGGTTGTTAATTGTTGTAACTACCTTAATTACCTTTCATAACGATAGCACATGACGAGCGGAATTAAGTGATAAAAGTGAGGAGGCCATACCCCGCGAAAGCCTCCCAAACTCCCAAGTACCTCCCACCAGACGCACTGTCGCAAATATACTAAAGCACAGACAATGAAATTATCCTAGTTGCCATGGGAGTGCGCGTGGCCGGTGCAAATATAGAGCAAATATGTAGTTTCGGCCACTCGCACGCCATGTGCAAATAGATCATTTCATAAGCGATGTTTCAATCCCGGGCGGGGGCACTTAATACATTACTGGGTGTGGAAGGCTTCTGCGGTAAAGTCCCACCCCCCTTTCCCCCGCCAAAATCCCCTCGGTAGTAGCGTTTTACCGCCAAAATCCGCTCGGGAGGGGTATTTTTTTGCGGCAACCCGCTCTATGAACGCATATTTTCAGATCCCCTCCCCCCCACCCCCCACTCACCTCCCGGTCGCAAGTTTTAAAATGACCGCTCTATAGGGGTGTATTTTTCATCTCCAATATCCGCTCTACCATGCATCAAGGCACCCGCCCCCCTTGACTTACATTTGATCATATTTAATAAACAAAATATCTTGCTCATCTACTCCTATCTCTTGGAAACCTGAAGAAACTAAAGTTGGTATTCGATCTTCGGGTGTTGACGCAGTCATTACCAGCACAACGATAGCCGTCAGTACGTGAACGCCAAGCCTACTTGCCAGCCATGGCTGATCTGTACTTCGCAGCCGCACGGGGGCGCTGATCGCAGTGAGCACTGGTGTTGACAGGAGTGCATGCGCCCTCTTGTTATATTACACTCTTTGCCATGTGTTCGTACAGTGCCATTATGATAGATACAAGGGGACATCTCCGCATGGGGGACAATCACACATATCATATCGGCACTTAGTCACCATGGGATCCGATCGAGACCCCACGAGACACGGATATACTTGTGGGATACCTAGCGGCACGTGGATTGGTGGCTGTGATAATGTCTGTGGGGTTACATGATAAAGATCTCATGTCCTTCTTCGCAAAGCGTAGGGGGTTACCACCGGGGACATGGCTCCACTCTTCATTCTGTCTGCCATTGACGCAATATGATCAAAAGTGGTTAAAGCGTTCCGAATATACAACCAATAGGGCTGTACAGTTTTCGCGGGTTCTATTTCCGGCTTTGGTCTTTTGAGGACCAAGAAAAAAACACGTGCTCTTAGAACGAGTGCGCACCACGCTGATGCCTTGCTGTAGCTTTGACGCGTCCTCATTGTAGTCAACGTTTGAGAACCGGTCGGCTGCGCGGTTTGTGCGTGAAGAATCGAGTGGGTGTGAAAATATTTTTGTTTCCTTTGGTCCAGGCATTGCTAACTATAAAATCATAATATAATTTAAGATAGGACATTTATCTCTCCATAATGCATCCAGATCGCCTGACACTGACAGGTAGTCATGAGACATTCTGGTTTATCAACAGTTTAACCGCATTACATAAATCCACTCGGATGGTTATAATTCTGTTATGCACAGAACTTCAGTGGTTAGTGGTACACCCAAAGAACAGCCTTAGCCGACCTTGCCTGTGAAGCCAGTGAAGGCAAAAACCGGAAGGTAAGCAACGCGTACAGGCCTTTGATACCAGACATTGACGAAGAGCATCATTAAACCTCTCTGGTGGGGTCTCGATAAGATCCCGTATAGAGCATGTCAGTTCTCGCGGGTTCTACGGCAGTTTGGGCTTTTTATGTTCAGTGCGCAGTCTGACTTGCCCCCTGCGTAACAATGGATACCGCGCGCAAAGGGTTGTCATACAAGTTACGACACAAGCTCCCCGCGCGGTGGCGCTACGCAAGCCAGCTTTTACCGCTGCTGCCGGCCAGCGGCAAATTTCAAGATGCTTGAAAAACGGTCAAATCAGCTGTAATTTCTTGCACCATTATAGTTTTTAAGAATAAAACCTAAAAATAACGAGCTTTGTGTATTTATTACAACCAAAATCTCCAGAAAATCCAATATTAAAAAAAAAAAAAAAATAACAATTTGAAACAGAATTAATCATGGATAAAAAATATGCACCATAAATATTTATTTATCATAAGCTTAGATCAAAAATGTAGGTACAAATTATTTGATATCAAATATTTGCTCAATACAAAGGACACGATTGAGCGTTTATATATGTGTTTATTGCAAGTACCATAATAAACCAATACAATTAAATAGTGTTATTCCTATTCAAAGCCTTGATGATTGATATCTTGATTTGGACAAAACAGTAATAAAATCAGTCTTAGCGAAAATAGATATAACAAGAATTGTTGAGCTCAAGTGGCTAAATCATGCCTGCTTATAAAATCATCCATGTGTGTCAGTAGTAAAATGCTAACAAACTTTGGATATGTGTTCATCAATTACCTACTTTGAACGAGATAAATCGATCTGTCGAAAACAAAAGCTCTTGACCCATTTCCGCTAATTATGTTTATTCCGCTTGTCATCTGTCATGCGGCCGCCGGCAACACCATCAGGCCAGCGCAAATACCGGGTATGCAGCCGGCCGTAGTGCGCCTAGTTTACTGAACGCAGTTATTGATACGAAAAAATACAAGTTCCAAGTGTCTTCTACAAGTATATATTGTAACTAGATAGTGAACATGTGCTTATTTAAGTTGCATACAGGTCCAAAAGGGACCCATCCTTTTCTCGCCGCGCCCACCGCGCAGTTTGCCTGGTTCCACGTCTCAAATCGTGACTAGGTTGACAGCTTTCTGACTCGTCAAGCAGGGAGCGGGAGAGCTGCGCAGTGAAAAAATTAAGGTCGCATATAACGTCGTTGTCTCCAAAATATGATCTCGTGATTTATCGCACACATATAACGAGATTTACTCGCATGCCCAATTGAGGCAGCAGGCCATTGTGGAGGCAAATCGAATAGGACGAATAATGGTGGGTGACAGAGTGAGGTGGAAAAGCGGGATATTGGATAAGGGTCTACGATCTTACCAGTGGTGCCTGCACTGTTAGCGGCCGTCTCGCATGCTCTCTGATTGGGCTAGCCAGTCGCACTCAGGCTCCAGGTAAGATCGTAGCCCCTGTTGGATATTGGGAGGGAAATGGTGAAGTGCAGGCCGTAGACAGGAAACACACCCAATGACAAGTAACAGGTGCATTTTAGCGGCAGGCGCACCATATATCGCAGGTATACGTTAAAGACCTCCACCCCCCCCCCCCCTCCCCCTTCGTCCACCCCGCCCCCAGTCAGCAACTGGCCTCTCGTGGCCCGTTTAACTGTCCTTATATGGAACCATTAACTCCAGGGCCATCACAGCGAACGCGTGGAGAGTGCTCGTGAGCGTTGGTGGTCTAAGCATCACCAGCATTTTGACGAGAAGCACAGGTGAGCATTGTGAAAGTAAAATATACCTACGCACTTAACTTATAACACTGCGACACTAGATTATCTCCATGTATCTCATTGCGTATGAGTACTTTAAATTGGAATAGTATTGCTGCTTAGTTAAACCTTATTTTGTTGGCGAGATGCGCAACAGCGAAATCGCATATTAATGATCGCTGCCAGTCTGTCACCTTGATTTGTCTTTAGCTTAATGCGTTGTGTAATCTTTATTGCCATTGTGTTATTTGGTATTCGACAAAATCAACTCCGGACTCAATGTCATGCAGATATAGATACCCGTCCCAAGTAGTTTATGGCACCCAAGTTTATAGGTCGCAATTTGTCACCAGTGAGGTTCATAGGCCCCAATTAAAGTTGTAAGCCGCAATTACGTTTATAGTTATCAATTAGATTTGACTAACTTTGATGTGCTAAAACTATTTTTTATTTTTAAATCAGTAAACGTGCCGCGTCGATCTGAGGCATCCATAAAGTGTTGGTGCAACGTTAACTTTGTCTATTGAATATAATAAGCAAATAGGAATGTCTGTCAATAACAGGTTACAGTTTTTATTCCATGAAATCACTAAAATAGCCTTAATTAAAGCAGAAAAACTGAAGTACGGCCTGTTTATTTCTAGGAAGATTGCCCATGAACGCTACTTGAAAATGACCTAATGATGTCGAAAGATGGACATGAGAGTTTTAACGCTGTAGATAGCCATCCGTTGTCTAGGGAGATACTTGGACTCATGGTCGAGAACTTTGTGTTGATCCTTAAATTGGTCCATTAAACCGGTGAACTACACACACATCCGTGACGTAGCGCATGCAGCGTCAAACTTGCGGTCAGCTCTTAAACAAACGCTTACATTTCTACCAGATGTGCCATCACAGTTTAAATGTGAGAGCTAATCTTTCATTCCAGTGTACTATGGAGATACATGTATCTGCATGAATAGCTTTAACAGAACCCTAATCTCAGTGACTCGGCATGATTTAAGTTAGCAGAAGACGCGCACAGAAATTATTGAAATAATATTTACCAATTATCAATACTAGCTTAATATATGGCTGTGGTGTTGGTAGTTTGCTTAGGTGCGCATTTAATACACTTTATTGTCAAAGCGTGAGATGATGAAGCGCATTTTCAAGCAGCAATCATTGTGGGTGTATAGTGATAGATACTCCATTGCTGGCAGCCCTAAAGTCTGTTTTATATACTGTGGAACCTCTCTTACCAGAACATTGAGTAAGCAAAAATCCCTCCAAAACACACGCGTTTGCAGGTTTCAAATTACTTGCATTAAAGTGTAAACAAGTTCTTCATATACCGAAACTTCTACACTTCTAGAGAACTCACTTTGCCCCCGATTTGTATATTAGGGATTTATGTATACGAAACAATGTTTAGAAATTAACATCTGGAACATTTGAACCCACTCTCATCATCTTTAACATCGAACGTGCACATCAACATCAGGTAAATTTAGCATGTCTTGTCTTCGGTACGCAGGTGACGCCCAAGGCGAGGAGAATTAACACAGCCTATAACTAATCATATTACATCTGGCCAAGCCTGTGGTGGTGAGCAGGGGAAGCAGCAGGCCATGGAGTGGGACACGCTGTCCGTGGTAAACATCGTGGTGGAAATCACCATCGGGGTGACAGCCATGGCAGGCAACGGCCTCGTCATGTATATCCTGTGTCGACACCGGCGGCTTCGCACGGTCACCAACTACTTCGTGCTCAACCTCGCCCTGTCGGACTTTATGCTGGGCCTTCTGGGCGTGCCCAGCGTTGTGGTCACACTCTTCGGGATGCCGCACCACTTCGAGGGTTGCCTGCTGGCAAACTCTGCCATCGTCATCCTCAGCATGGCCTCCGTCTTCGGCCTCCTAGCCGTCACCGTCGAGCGCTTCATCGCCATCAGACACCCTTTCTTCTACCATGAGAAGTTCACCCCCAAAGTGGTGCTCATTGTGTCGCTGCTCACCTGGGCACTGGCTATCTTCATCGGCTTCGTTCCGCTCATGGGTTGGAACTTAGGCTGGAATGATGACGACTTCTGTTCCTTCATCGGCGTCATTGACATGAGGTACCACGTGTATATGCACTTCTTCGCCTTCATCCTGCCCACGATGCTGGCCTGTGTTGTCGTTTACTGCTACATCTTCTACGTGGTTCTGCAACACCAGAGGCAGACTGTGGCGCTCGTGCCACAGGGCACCGTGCATCCGTCAGGTGGCGCCGTCAACCCAAGCGTTTCCGGTCTGGGTGGGGACGACGCTGGCAACTCCAGCGCCGGGGAAGAAGAGGAAAAACGACAGAAGGAGTTCCGTAAAGAAATCAAAGCGGCCAAGAAGTTTGCGCTCATCGTGGGCAGTTTCGCTGTCTGCTGGCTGCCCCTGGAGCTGATGAACTGCGTGGCCATGTGGTGGGGCCTGGTGTGTGGTCCCTGTATCGTGGTTGGGGTCTGGCTCAGCCACCTCAACTCGGCCGTCAACCCTGTCCTCTACGCCTACAGCAACTCCGCCATCATGGAGGCCATCAAGAAAGAACTACGGTGTGACGTAGGTAACCGTATCGGAGATAACAGCTGCGATGGTACCATATCTACCAACCCTGATTAATTTGACATTGACAGAATCCATGAACAATGAATATATGACTCTGACGTTGATTTGTCAATCAAGTACTTCTGAATTAGAGGAATTGAACCTGCTCCGGCAAAAGATCACTAAACGTAAACACACTCGTTCTTTCACATTTGACTTATTCACCTTTTGGATTGCCTGCATTAAAAGTAGTTGTTTAAAGGCATTCACAAAATTAGGGTAGACATTTGAAATTCTGGTTCCACTGCACACTACTCCAATGTATGACAAGAGAGTTGTATATGTTCAGATGTTTGTGCAACTCTTGCTATTTTCCATAGTAAAACAAGTTCAATACTTGATATACCTGCATGCACATAGACGCTAAAATGTATATGTTTTATTGACTGTGGCAACATAACTTCCATTCTTCCTTGCCAAATCTCTGCTGATGTGTGCCCACATATTTTTCCATATAAGAAGTGGTTTTCGATATGAAGAAAAGTTACTTTCTTTAAGGCAAACACCTTTGCTCTTGTGGGTCTCCGGAAATAATGTAAAGTAAATGATTTGCCAAAATGAACAGTTTATACAATTTCCAACAATGTTGCTACTCTTACTGGTATACCTTGCCATTGATAGTTCTTGCTATTATCTTACACTTGTTACTTTTAGTCTTAGCTTTGACAGGTAATTGTTGTGTTATATATTGACCATGCGGTTATTTGTGGCCATGAGGTCTTTATATGTGCATGTCCTTGTTGTCTGTGGTTCCTATATGTGTATGTCCTTGTTGTCTGTGGTTCCTATATGGGTCGATCCTTGTTGTCTGTGGTTCCTATATGGGTCTCTCCTTGTTGTCTGTGGTTCCTATATGGGTCTGCCCTTGTTGTCGTTGGTCCCTATGTGGGTCGGTACTTGTTGTCTGTGGTTCCTATATGGGTCGGTCCTTGTTTTCTGTGGTTCCTATATGGGTCTGTCCTTGTCTGTGGTTCCTATATGGGTCTGTCCTTGTAGTCTGTGGTTCCTATATGGGTCTGCTCTTGTTGTCGGTGGTTCCTATTTGGGTTTCTCCTTGTTGTCTGTGGTTCCTATATGGGTATGTCCTTGTTGTCTGTGGTCTTTACGGGTCTGTTCCTGTTGTGTTTGTTCTATGTTGGTCTGTTCTTGTTGCCTTTGATCGATTTAGTTCTTTGTTAATGTCATCTTTCGTCGTATGGCTATCCGTTGTTTTTGCCGTTGGCGCCTTTTAAATCATTGTTTATCAGGGATGGTCTTATATATATCAGTTATCATGACCGTCAGCCCTTGTGATGCGGCACTTTATTCAGCAAAAGCGTCTTACATATCATCTTCAGCTCAATATGGAATGCATGTGAGCAGTTTATCATGCTCTGGCAATGCGCGGAAGAACAGTCGCGCGTGCGTTATAACCCGTTTACGCAAAGAATTTTAGGATATACTTTGGTGTTATCTCGAATTTTCCTACTGCAATAAATACCATACTCCCGTGTTAATTGCATCAAATGTATTAATGAATGGACTGGTCTAATTACCATCCAGTAGATATAACGATTCCTTCACATTGATAATAATATCGAATGTATAATTGTCTACCGATTACATCGTCACGGGGGGGGGGGGGTAGGGGCGTTGCACCCTCCCCCCTTGGGAACTTGGGAACTTACATATACTGTAAAAGTCAAGAGACTGTTAAGAGTTTTTTTTTGCTAAATTCATTTCCACCTTTACCCGCCTGGTCGCAATTTGTCAGAGAGCAAGCCCCCCCCTTTAAAATTCCTAGATCCGCTCCTGGAGAAATAAGCTTCTCTTTCCCCTTCTCTACCCATAACACCTAAATCTTTTGTCTCCACCAGTCGAAGGGGTTAATTGTGTGTCAGGGTGGTCGATATTCTTGTTTGCTAAATGAAAGGCGTTCCTTGGTTATATAATACCTGACCGGAAGATGATTATCTGAGTTCTCTTTCACGGCTATGACACGTGTGGCATTACCAGCTAGCCCCTGCATTCATATTGACTGCCTGGTGCCTACTTTAGCCGAGAAGGGTAATTACCGCTGCATGCACTGCAAATTAGCTGCATGCTCTGTCCCCATCACATCCACACCAGAGAAGGCTTTGATATGAGAACCTTCACCCGGTTTGGGATCCATACGATGATTACAGTCACCGGTTGTTGACTCCCACCCTAGTCTACCCTTGTCTACCGTTGTTTACCTATATCTTCCCATGTCTACCTTGTCTTCCCTTGTCTAACCTTATTCACCATTGTCTATCCTTTTATACCGGTGGCTGCCCTTGTCTACTGTTGTTTACCTATGTCTGCCCTGGTCTACCCTTGACCACAGCTGTCTACCGTTGTCTACCCTTGTCTACAGTTCCTTACCTATGTTTACCCTTGTCTACCTTACTTACCCATGTCTACCGTTGTCCACATACTCCTGTCCACCGTTGTCTACATGTGTCTACCGCTGTCTGCCCATGTCTGCCCTTGTCTACCCTTGTCTACCGTACTTACCCATGTCTACCCTTGTCCACATACTCCTGTCCATCGTTGTCTACGTGTCTACCCAGCTAACACATAACGTTTTCATGACATTCTCAAAACATTTTGTATAGGCTGTGATGAAAATGTTATTATTATAACGTTTTATAAACGTTTTAAAAACGTTAACTTTGCGCACGAGAAAAGCCTTTTTGCCACAACCTTTCCGTGACGTTTTAAAAACGTTTTATTGAAGTTGTGAGCAAATGTTACCGTTCAAGCGATTTCGTAACGTTTACAAAACGTTATATTTATCTTGCTAGTAAAACTTTTCTACCGAAGTGTTTTTGAGCTATTAGGAAAACGTTTGCGGGCAAAGCAAGTTGTCGCCGTGATGTTTTAATTACGACCTTAATTTATATCGGACGATGCATATGACGATGCATATATGACGATTTGATTTGACGATCGATGAATATGATGTGACGTCATCACAATAGAATAGGAACGCTTCAACCATGTTATTTATTAATGTCGGCACGAAATTTCCCAGGGAAGAACTATTTTATTTGACATCGGTTAACGTCGGACCATCGCATCCGCCCCCCCCCCCTCACCCACCCGCCCCTGTGGATGGCGTGGGTGGGGGAGTGCACCTCAAAGACCCACTTTTGTTCTGATGTACCGTTTCCAGGAGACCCCTTTCTTCAGGGCCGCAAGATCAAATGATATACAGCAAGGTTTGTTATGTGAAATATCCGTTCAATTCCCCAAAAATCTATGAATTTGCGATATATTCGATACAAAGACTTTTTTTCAATTTAATTTAATTTAATTAATTTAATTAAGTTTTGGGGCTATGTAGCCGAATGTCATTCGGGGCAATGTCAGAAGGGCGGGGGGGGGGGGCAAACTTTTATTTATAAGGATTATATCGATTTATATATTACACTTGCAGTATTTATCTGAAATGATTTTGGTTATTAAGCGTTGACGTGAATGATCGCATTGTTGGACCCGTCGGATTTGCCTTGCTGCCGAACCTGAACCCTCCCCCCATCACCTAGTCCCTTGAAAGACTGGAAGGGCCGCTAAAACGCAGCCAATCACAGACCTACATACAACGGAAGTGATGACCTGCTTAGAAGCTATTGGGCGACAGAACCGCTTGGGACCGTATCTGATCTCCGTGTGTTAATCGGCGGCAAAGGTCTTCTGGAATTTGAAAGAACCGGACCTTTGGACGTTTCGCGGAGAAGTAACTGAATAAGGTGAGTAAACAATAATGGAGTAAGTTTTCCTTGAGTTATTTTATGAGATGTGCACTTTGCAGCAACATATTGTTAGCATAGGTGTCTATGCAGCGGCGTCCGATATCCGGCACTGAACAATGTCTGCGAGACTTGTGTTGCCGGTGAAGCACGCCAAATAACGGGGCCACCGTCTTCTTGTGAAGCATGATCGTTGTTGTGGCCATAGAAGCAACAGTAGCACATATTATTCCCAAGGATCATTTAGTGACACATGTCCAATCTAATTATAATTTGAACTTATTCAATTATATTACATAGGCCTATAAAATATTTGATTTGGGAAATTGAGTCCAGCATATCGGGCCTCACAGACATGGGTATGCTTGCGCAAGTAGGTCACATGCATGTAACTATGTATACCCTGGACCGCTAGAGCCCACCGTGCGCTGACACCTGGTGTCACTCTGTCATCACCCGTAATTGCTTCTCACCCCTTCATGCTGCCTATACCGACGCCCCTTCCCACCCCTGCCCCGCCTGTTCCCTAGCCCCTCGCTATCTTTCGCATTTAGTTCCTCACCATCGACTAGCTCTCGCCTTCAGCACTCTACCCCCTGGTTCCCCACCCCTGCCCCGCCTGTTCCCTAGCACCTCGCTACCTTTCGCATTTAGTTCCTCACCATCGACTAGCTGTCGCCTTCAGCCCTCTACCCCCTTCACCCCCACCCCTCTGTCGCCTATAGAACTATATACTCCCTCCCACAACCCCGCCTTCTCCTTGCCCCCCCACCCCTCTGTCGCCTATAGAACTATATACTTTTTCCCCTCACTCTACCCCTTGCCCCCTACCCCTCTGTCGCCTATAGATGTATATACTCCCTCCCCCCACTCTACCCCTTGCCCCCCTCCCCCACCCCTCTGTCGTCTATAGAACTATATACCTTCCCACCCTCCCCTCGCCCCCCCCCCCCACCCCTCTGTCGCATATAGAACTATATACCGCCTCCTCCCACCCTCCCCTCGCCCCTCGCCCTCTGTCGCCTTTAGAACTATATATTCCCTCCCCCCCACCCTGCCCCTTGCCCCCACCCCTCTGTCGCCTATATATGTATATACTCCCCCCCACCCTCCCCTTGCACCCCCACCCCTCTGTCGCCTTTAGATCTATATACTCCCTCCCCCCCACCCTGCCCTCGCCCCACACCCTCCTTCGCCTATAGAACAATACACTCCCTCCCCCCGCCCCCCCCCCACCCCTCTGTCGCCTATAGATGTATATACCCCCCCACCCTCCCCCTTGCCCCCCCACCCCTCTGTCGCCTATAGATGTATATACTCCCTCCTCCACCCTCCCCTTGCCCCCCACCCCTCTGTCGCCTAGAGAACTATATATTGTTGATGCATGGGGAAGGTGACTTGAATAGATATACATATATCAGTTTATGTATTATAACTATATTTATATTCTGCTTCGACTTTGTTTTCAGGCCAAGGTGCCGCAGGCTCGGGCAGCTCAGCCGCAGGTTGAGGAAGACTAACCATCTCAGCCGCAGGTTGAGGAAGACTAACCATCTCAGCCGCAGGTTGAGGAAGGCTAACCATCTCTTCCTTCCCTAACTTGGGGGTACTACCCCAACTTGGGCTACTGACTCAGGGCTACCTCCTCATACTGTTCCCATCAGTACTGTGTGTATTGTTGCTTCGGTTTGCTAATAAAGGATGATTATATATAGTGACTAGTTTTTTTCTGGATCATTTCGTGGACAATGTTATCGTGGCGTGAGCAAAACGTTTCATCAATGTCGTTAATACGTTTTCCAAAACGTTTTGTCAATGTCGTTAATACGTTTTCCAAAACGTTTTGTCAATGTCGTTAATACGTTTTCCAAAACGTTTTGTCAATGTCGTTAATACGTTTTCCAAAACGTTTTGTCACTGTCGTTAAAACGTTGCCAAAACTTCTTGTTTATATCTTCATAACGTTTTTAAAATGTTGTGGCAAGTAATTTTTAAAACATTTCAAAAAACTTTCCATATCGATGTTTTTAAAACATTTTCCAAAAATGTTTTCACAACTTAAAAATAACGTTTTTAAAACATTTTAAAAACCACTTTTTGTTAGCTGGGTACCGTCGTCTACCCTTGTCTCCCCACGTCTGCCCATGTGTACCCTAATCGATCCCATTGTCTACTATTTCCTACCTTGTCTACCCCTATCTACCTATGCTTACTCGTGCATACCCTACTATCGTCCACTCATGTCTGTCTATGTTTACGGATTCCTACCTGTCTACCCTGTCTATCTTGTCTATCTATGTCTAGGGCTACTCTTGTTTAGCCTTGTCTAAACTTTCTGCCTAATCTACCTTCCATGACCAGGTTTCAGCCTTCCTACCTCACAAAGCTCTCACACAATGTGTAATACTAATGTGATAACCGATGCAAGACTGACGGGGACACGATACGTCAGACCAGCAAATAGTTACAGTTAACATATCACTTGCTTTGATTCTAACCTTGCTTGAACCATGCATGTTGCAAAGAAAACTACCAGCCATGTTTAATTCCAGTCAACCTCGCAGAGGGAACCCATATGACTGAAAGCGAACGCTATGTGCTACAATACCCGGAAAACAACAACTATATGCGACCGCGTGTTGGTTAGGCACCCGGCCATGCTCTAACACTAATATAAATCATTACTTTATTTTAGGAAACATAACTTGTTTAAGAAAGAAGATAGATTGTTGTAATGGGTGCATGATTGCGATCGACGCCCTTAAAGAATAGCAGCCTTTCATGAACATAATCCTACCATTCTACTCTCGTCAACCCTGTACCTGTGTCTCTGTACCCAACGTCTCTGTCTCTGTACCCAACGTCTATATTTCTGTAACCAACGTCTATATTTCTGTACTCAACGTCTCTATCTGATAATCTCTGTAACCAACGTCTCTATCTGATAATCTCTGTAACCAACGTCTATATCTCTCTACCCAACGTTTACATCGCTGTACCAAATGTCTCTGTATCTGTTCTCAACGTCTATATCTCTGTACCAAATGTCTATATCTCTGTACCAAATGTCTCTATCTCTATACCCAACGTCTCTATATCTGCACACAACGTCTATTTTTCTGTACCCAATTAATATGCCTCTGTCTTTGTATCCAACGTCTGATCCACCTATGTTGTCAGCATCAGACTATAACGTTTTTATATCGGTATCAAACGTATCCATGTCAATATGCCAAGGCTTCTATTTTGTATCTCTCTGTAGAACTCTACAGATCCGGAGAAATATATTCCCATAGGCTATAGCCCCCATTTGCATTCCTCATTGATTCTTCATTCCGCCATTAATCTAAACCGTTCCATTAACGTCGGAGTAATTTGGGTGGGGTGGGAGTGTGGGGTCAGGGACAAGGGGGTGGGGGTCATTATGTCGGTCAACACTAGGCCTATGCAGTTGAACAATGAGTCACGTAAGGTACATTATCGTGGTTACCATATGGATCTATATTTTCGTTAAGAAGAGCGAGAGAGAAAGAGCTAGACGGACTAAGAGCCACACAGTTGTGGTGGCGCTATTTAGTGAGGATGTAGTATTTCTGGTCCCAGGCCCGAATGGACGCCGAAAATTGTCTACCCGCAGGAGCGGGATTCGAACCATCAACCTTCGCATCCAGAGCGAGCACCTCCGCGATATCACAAGGATATAAGTGTGAATGCTAACTATTGATGCTGTCGCCACCTGTTGTGGGGGTAACAGCCATGAGGGCCAGCGAGTGTGAGAATGAAAGGTTGATATACCCTCAAATGTAAACAAAGCCAAACATAAACAGAAGAATGAGCGAGTGTTGTTTAGGAAGAAAGGAAGGATGAATTCATTGATGGATGGTTGAACGAGCGCTTAACTTCTGTATGGCACATACAGCGGGGCAATGAAAAAAAAGATACCCATCGGAGAGGATTTTGGAAGTGAACAGAATTATGTTGGTGAGGGAGGGGGAGGGGTTGTATTAAGTACTCCTCCCCCCCCCCCCTCCCCCCTGAACCTGGTCCTAGATTCATGTCCTGTTGAACAGCCTGCATACCAACTGAGCTAAGATGGAACGAACGCTATTTTACGACACATTTCTCGACAGCCAAGAATGATCAGCAGTTCGTTATAGTTACATGGGTGACATATGCTATTTATCAATTACTAACTAATTAATTATCAATTATCTTACTAGATGGCGTCCTCATTAATAACGACCCATTATCGTTGTAAGATACAATAGGGCTATACAGTTCTCGCGATCGGGCCGCGAGACTTCAGTTTTGGGGACAAACAAACACACGTGCTCCATGTTGAAGCATAGGCAGCTATAAGTCAATTTCTTTCCAGGTTTATTCTAAAGACTATGAGTACCATTTCACTAAACATGGCTATGGGAGATATACGTTAAAATATTTCGAGGCGATGAAGCACAGAACTTTGGAAATATAGAAGGAAAAATCCGTCTTCAAAACACTCGAAAGCTAAAAATAACGTTCTAAATTTAGCCCTGCACCCGGGCTTTCGCAAGTTCCTCAAACAGCGAGTGACGTCACAGACGTTCACGTGCCTCCGCGGTAACAAAAATGGCGAGAGCAAGTGATCGACTCTTTTTTTAACCATTCCGCTGTCAAAATGTGCAGTACATGGAGTAACAGCACACGGATGCGTCATTAAACTACATGGCAAAGATAAAATAAGACCAGTTGGATGTTTTCGTATCACTTTTGGATCACAAAAAGACCAAGTATCTTCATCTTTGTAAGTTTTCTGTTTGAAACGTAGCGCCAACGTTGTCACCGGGGAGAATCCGTGTGACGTCATAATGCCCGGCTCGTTTTCGTAGGAAATGCAAAAAAACGGTAATTTCCCAGTCGTATTGTCCCGTCGTAACAAATATTCGTCATTGTGATGGCGCATTGCCAAACGAATAAAAAATATGTCGTCTATCCGTCTTGTGAAGCTATATTTCTTAAATATTCTTAATCATATCGCTAGGCTTTCCGCAATGGACCCACCCCTCGGCGCCTGGCTTTTGTGCAGGTAGTCTGGTTCCCAGTCTCTCTCTTTGCGTAACACACACGTCACACCTACGTCACAGATAGTCAGGATACCAGTGTGCGCAGAGATTCTAAACTCGTTCCGAACACGTGCTTCGTTTGTTTGTCCCCAAAATGAGTAAACCGGAAGTCTAAGCGAACGAGACTTTATAGCCCTATAGCGAGCGTAGCGAGCTCTTTAGATAACACACACGTAAAAAAATGACAAAATCTATATCTGAATGCACCGGAAGTCGACCGCCACTGCAGAAAGCGGAAAAGATAGCATGCGTGGGGTTTTCTTTAGTCGGAGCCTAATTACTGCAAGACATATATATATATTAATGAAACTTAAAAAAAAATTGACGTGTTAAAGCGGAATTCGAGACTTTGTCGCAGCTATAATACTGAGTAGTTGTGACGTCAAAATGTTATACAAATGACGTCACAATGGGAGTTCCGAATGATATGCCACAAGCACGTGCATGGTATACGTCATCCTGCC
Source organism: Arenicola marina (assembly GCA_964019135.1). Taxonomy (NCBI): domain Eukaryota; kingdom Metazoa; phylum Annelida; class Polychaeta; family Arenicolidae; genus Arenicola; species Arenicola marina. The sequence goes on from OZ025259.1 coordinate 23,462,961, forward strand.
AAAGAAATGCACTATGGCAAACCGAAGTGAGATTTATTTTGAATATTAACCTAGATGTATCCCCACGGAATAGCTGAACTAATAAATATGCGCTCGCATATTTTAGGTAGCACCTATCCATATTAACTACTACAGTAGGTACCGACAATCCCTTTCAGCGAGCCCTTGAGGTAATATGCATGCATATTCAAAGTCCATTTCAAGCATAGGCTTAGGACTTTCATTTCGCGTAACAACCCCCATGAGACGATTTCGAGTTCGGAGTAAATATCAGCTGTACATAAATATATTCAAGCAAAGAAAGGTCGAAGCCTATTATGTCATGTCTATAATAATTAAATCAGCTGCGCCACAAAATTAACGAATAAATTATTCAATGTTAACATTGGATGTATACTTATACTTATGTTATAAACATTACGTCGCAATGGGAGTTCCTAAGCAACCGAATGATATGCCACAAGCACGTGCATGGTATACGTCATCCCGCCAAAGATATGCTTTATGGCAAGCCGAAGTGAGATTAATTTTTAAAATCAATCTAGATGTATCCCCTCGGAATATCTGAATTAATAAATATACGCTCGCATTTTTTAGGTAGCACCTACCCATATTATAAATATGTAGGTTATGCTGTGCGAAGTATGAAGCACGAATTTTGTGCAGACAAACGCTGTTCACGCTCCGTACGAATCTGTCAAATATTCATGAGTGAAAGAAATAATGAATGTTGATGACCGTATATATACATTACCAGTCATGCTTGACGCAATTGAGTGTCCCGAGGCAATTAAGCCCGCAGGGTAGGAGGGCACTTGCGCCAATTACAGTCACGCCTGCATGTAGTCCCGTTACGTGCCAGTTTTAACAGGTGTCCAGTCATACCTCCCTCCCTGCATGCCTTCTCGGCAACATGCAACGCCACAAGGTCGGGGCTAGCCTGCATGCTAAGTATATAATACAGAAATAGTACACAGTATATAGACTTGAGGGTAACGTATCATTTTGCATATATATATATATATATATCATTTGAGGGCCTGTCCAGGATTTGAACGTGGGGGGAGGGGGGGGGGGGGGGATTCGCCCTTAACGTGGATGTTGAACGTTCACGGGCCTGAACGCGCGTGCATATCCCTCCAGTAAAAATGCACATTTACGTCCATGCTTTACACACGTGCATATCCCTCTAGCAAAAAGGGAGTTTCCGTCATCGCATGTTTCAGTTTCACAGTCTTACCAGCATACAGAGCAGGCTCCTGTGGACCGGTGCTTGAAACAGTAGACGTGTCCGGGTTTGTCATGTTGCAGACAGTGATCCTGAACACGAAGAAAGCCATGCCAATCATAGGCTGTAATTATCTTTGACATATATAATTTCCGGTGTATAATTCAGTCACACCTGTTTTTCTCGCGGCCAAGGCCAGGGCCAGGGGTGCGACTATATCATATATCACATATATATATATAGATATCATATAAAATCCAAGGCCAAGCTTGTTTCTTGGGACCCCCCTCCCCCCCTCCCCCCCCTTCCTCTCCCTACTCTTCTTCCTCCTGTATCTACTTGACCGGCCAGGAGATCGGGTATTATTCTTTCAACATCCCCACCTGTCATCTGATCATATTCTTGTCCACCGAATGAAGCCAATTACTCCGGCACTGATTGTATAACCACTGTCTCTTTGAGTCTATACAGGATCAAGTTTCTGTCTGGCCCACTCAGTTTAAGACAGCATCAAGTTCTAAGGTATATCAAGTTATACCATTGACTGCCACTTCCCAAACCATGACCAACTACTCAATGGGTAAAATGAAAATTGGGCTAGCTGCCAATGGTGATGATGGACTCCCGACTTCACTCCCCATGCACTCCCCTACTAATGCAATACGGCTTCACTGACTATGCGATGTATCAACGACCTGTATAATTAAATAATGCCTAATCTGCCGGATGTTAAGCCGGTGCAACTTAGAGTTATATGTGGAGCTGACCGTTGCAACGGCTGTACCAAAATAAACATAAACAGGAAATGTTACCTTTGACCACCAGCAGTGTCAACGGCCACCGCCAAAGAAAAAGTGGTGCCCTGGCTGCTTCTATTGTCTCATATAATTTAGCGCTTGGGCCCCCTGTCGGTGGCACCGGTAAACGACTTGTGTACACACGTTTATGACGTTTCAAATCAGCACATTTTTAATTTTTGTGGCGGACAATTTATAAATTTGAAATGTTTTGCTCATTGGCAGATAATTGGTGAGCGATATGGTAGGTGTTTATTGTCTGTTATGAACCTTAAGGCCTTAGCTTTGTGTTCTTATACGCAAATTTGGCATTCAAAAACAGCGAAACAACTCCACATGCAACTTTAAATTATGTCCAGAGTGCCTATCAAAAAATTATACATCCATCCATTCTTACAGCCTTTGACAATAAATATTAGCGCAGGAAAAGCAAATTGCTACCCTAAGACATTGATGTGAACGCTGAATTAAACACAATTACAAGCAACAGTTAACACGTGGTAGTATAAATAGAGATGCTATAAATGCACTTTCAGAATATATTTATCCCTCAATGATATATAGGCCTCATACAAAGCGAAAATCTTATACAGCCATTTATATATGGCTCAAATCTAAATATTTCTACAAATTGGCAGGTGCGACTTATACCCCAGGAATTATGGTGTATGGCATGTATTGTATAAGGCCAGGTGCAAATAAGGAAACTCAAAATTAAAGCAGATACTTGAAATGCATCTAATATATATGTTAGATCATGGACATATATTATAGTATGACACTGGGTGGGCCATGTTATAGGGATATGTTAATGGTATTTCTCATGCTATGATATGTATCAATGATCATGGAAGTAACCTTGAAAGTTTCAGGTGCATTAGATATCCGTCTGCTAAGTAATGACAAAACATCCTGGTTGAAAAAGGCTATTTTGATACCTATTTAGTATCAAAATGGTTCTTGGTTATATATATAGCTAAACATTTATTACAAAATGAAATGTGGAATAGCAAAAATTACTCCAAAATACATAATTTTGGACAACATTATTTTGAAGCAAAATTTTATAAGTATCGGTTATTGAGAAGACAGGTCCTTCAACTTAAATTGTTAGGAAAACAGTATCATAATATTAGTTAGTAGCCTCTGTGTACATATTATTGCTTTTTAACCTTTCCTATGCATGCTCACATTTAGGGTGGCATCTTTAATTGTCCCAACAGTATAGTCATATAATGGTCTTACAAATCTGTAATGGCTTACTAGCATGCAAATACAGTTGATATAATTTATATATTCCTGTAATTATTAGCCTTGACCCATATACACATGCATCCTTTAGGCTTTTCCTGATTCTCCAAATATGCTTATCCCAGGGGCCCAGTATGCACTATATCCCGACAGTAACAGTTTTGTCTCGACAATAATGGGATATTGAATTTTTTATATCTACCTTCTACAGTATAGACAATTTTGAGTAATGAATGTCCAAATTGACAATACTGGTATATTGTGTGAACGTTATGGCAGACAACATTTTTCTTTCACATAATAGACCAGTTCCAATTTTGCAGGTAAAATTGTTTACATTTATCACCTAAGAAATATTTAGCAAGCATAAATTTATACAAGCTAATGATATGCTTTGTTTTGAAACCATTATTCACCCTGAATGATATTGTTTTGTCTTGATTCAGTCATGTACAGGCAGTACAGTATCTTTTCATTTTGGCTGTAGTTTCAATGAGGAGCTGAGCCAAGGCGTTGATAAGGGCATTTTGGCCTTTATTAGCTTTAAAATTCTAGCACTAGGCCACCCCCCCCCCCCACCTCCCGCCTCCCCCATAGGTCTGTATGGCTGAAGAACCCAGCCCCAGGCCTTACTAGCTATGCCGGCTGGGTTCAGGCCTTACTAGCTATGCCGGCTGGGTTCAGGCCTTACTAGCTAGGCCTACTAGTAGGCCGATATAGCGAGGCCTGGGGTTCTTCAACCTCAGGCCAGTTAGGGCTTGGCGCAAGCACCCCCTCCCGCACAAACACCCCCGCTCGCGCAAACACCCCCGCCCGCATGTTCCCGGCAAGCTCCCCTCAATAGCTTGGCTCCGGTACCCCCAGGCAAACTCGCTTCTCTAGCCTGGAAAATTGGGCTTGCCTGGGTGCCCTTGCACTATCCTCAAGGCTAAATAGGCCATATATCTATCTATATTAGTGGGTCTGTGGCTAGGAAGCCCTGTTGCTCCTCCTTTTGAGCGACCAGACAGACCAACGCTAATTGAAGTAATTATGTGACTGATAACAGATCAAGGCAGTCCAAATTATATCTGGAAGAACTGGCACAGGTGCTACAATCTGTTGACAGTACCATAAAAGGTCAAGGCTGCATGTAATTACTAAATAAGAAATAATTATCTACCTAATAATAACCAATACCTAATAAGAACCAACTACCTTAAGGACTAATGGGTTGTATTGAATAGTTAATTGGATTCTTATTAGTTGTAACATACTGTCCTTTCTTTTGTGAGCACAGAAGAAGAGACACAGCCCGCCTCCCCCCCTCCTCCCTTCCTTCTTTACCGTACCTGTAGGATGGGGGCCCACTTGGGTACGTGGTAAACCTGTCTGTTCTACCTCAAACTAAATCTTTTTGTAGAGAGTGAATGTTCACACAAAAAAACAATTGTCGAAATGTAGCCGATCCCCATATTATTATTCTCACGGTTAAACATCACTGTCACCATTCTGGCCAGGGAACTTTATTAATATCTATTGCATGGGGCCACATACACAGTAATATATATATTTTTATTCGTACTCAAGGTACACATTTAAACATGGAATGAGCAAGGTAGGCTTACCAATGCCGTCTGCCTGAACAATAAACGATTTTAACTAAACAATAAAACAATAGAAGCTCAGGTATATACAAGTCTATATACTGTGTACTATTTCTGTATTATATACAGGATGGATGCTTGTTTAAGTTATTGCATTACAGCAATTATTTATTGTGTAGACGTTTTTGTGCTGGTACAACATGTAATTCATTTTGCAAAACTTTGGTTTTGATCTTACATCTGTCAATCAAATTAGATAAATTAATCATAGATTTGGTAGTTTATTAATAATCTCTGATAAATTATGGAATTAGTTGGACAATAGCTTTGGAGGGCCAGGATACTATTTAATTTAATTAATCTACAATTAACTTATTATGGAACGTTATGAATACAGATACTATATCTAACCCAAGTCTTCACTATTATTTCATTCAGTGGGAACCTATCACATTGGTGGCGATGAACTTGTACATACCATCCTTGAGGCTGCTCTGAAGACCGGCTACAGGTCAATAGGTAAACTATCATGGATCATGTAAGCATGATCCAATGAAGATTTAACTCAGGGACTCCTCCACGGACACAGACATATGTGCCCAAGCGTCAGTCATAGAGAAGGTCATTTTAATTTGTTCAATTAACAAAGCCCAGATTAAATAATACAGACAATATGATTTGATGATATACCATTAACTACTGATGCTTCAGATCTATATCAGTTTTACTTTTATGCTGTTTAAGATCGCTATGTGCATTTGTTTGTAAGTTTTGAAGTTTTTTTCTTTCTCTGGAATGTTCTTATTTTCAAATGTAAAATGCATGTACCGTCATTTACGTATGTTACGTATGTTTTGGAAGTCACTTTGGTAGTTGAATGTGCACTTAATTTTGGTGATGTAATATTGACCCGATAATGTCGATCCTGCTCGTTATAGACACAGCTTCGTCTTACCGCAATGAGGCTAGCATTGGCCAGTCCCTCAAGAAGCTGATGCCAGGACTGGGGCTGCAGCGTGCTGATATATTCATCACAAGCAAGCTAGGTTTGTATCTGATTATGTAGTCGATGACCTAGTTTTCATGGTATTCCAGTTTCCTTGGTATTACACTTTCGCTGTTCTGTACTGAGTTAAATGCCAAGTGAGTGAGGCAGAACAGAAAGATTGACCACGAAAAGCGGGCCCACCATCCTAATACAAACGACGTAACTTCATGCAAATGTGGCTCTGCACAATGTAAGATGCACTTCATGATGTGTGAATAATATTTTAATATGCTCATTATAACATGTTAATGTTATACTTCATTTGAACGTTACGTAAAGTAATCAAGTTCAAGGTATATTTTGTACTTAAAAAGGGTTTAAAATGCCTTGCGGCATCTGGTTCATATGTTGTGTGGTCTTTTTTTAATGTTTTCACGACAAGGAAGGTGGCGAATAGATAGAAATAATGTTTCTTGTGAAACGCGATCTAAAGATATCTCTGTCGTGGCTGAAATTGTCTGTTGTTGCATATAATTGGAGGTATTTAACGTGGTTGGTTACGTATCTGTTGTTAATTTTTACGATAGGCATAATATATCGATTTTACCTTATAATAACAAAAATATTAATTGGCCTGCAAGTCAAAACAGATGCAATAACGACGTTAAACATGCTATTGAAGGATTTTGGACATATGACGCATGAGGCGCTCTAATTTAATGCCAGCCATCCAACTTTGTGCTTAGTTAAGAGTCTCTACTGTTTTCTTGCGCTACAACTATATCGCTATTATAATGAATACATGTCATATAGTTTACGTTATTACATCCAGAAAGAGGCGAATCCGAAACAAACTGTTCTTCTATCTGGGCTTTGCACGCTTGTTTGGATAATGATGCTTGACTTGACAATGTTCGCAATGTTAAAGCCGTAACTTTTTATTCTCTGTTGCAGCCCCGAAAGACCAAGGCGCGGAGAGTTGTCGCGCCGCCTGCTTGAAGAGCTTGACTCTCCTGGATACGGATTATCTGGATCTGTTCCTGATTCACTGGCCGGGGACGCACGGCCTGAAGCCGGAAGACGCGCGGCACCCTGGGAGCCGGGCCCAGAGCTGGCTCGCCATGGAGCAGCTCTACCGTGAAGGTAAGACCTGCTTCTGAAGGTCTCGGATGTTACTCTAGGGGCGTGTTCGATTTACATGAAACCGAAACCTGTTTGCCGAACCGAATGTTCGACAGTCGAAAAGAACCGAAACCTGTTTGCCGAACCGACTATTCGACACTATTCGATCAAACAAACCGGTTTGATCGAAACCGTGAAAACTATCGAGAGAGCTGGTTTGACGGTTTCGGTTCCGCGAAACTGTGAGTTCGATCAACACACACGCCAAAGCTAATCATAGATGTAATCAATAGAGACTTCTGGACAAAGGCATGAGACTAATTTATTAATGGTCGGTCCAATCGCGGGTAGAAAATTAAACAGACGGCATATTTATGTTGGCACAACTCCATAAGCATATGGCCATTGCCTTTAAATACATGCTGAAACTGTAAACAAACGAAACTATGCGTTCGCCTTTAGGTGGGCAAACCGTTGAAACCGGTTTCAAAAACGGTTTCGGTTTCCCGTCGGTTTCCCGTAAATCAAACAGGCCCTAGGAAGTAGGAAATCTTAACCTATGTACGTCATATCGCGACAATGGGAAGGGTCCAAGGTCGAGAGGAGTCATGTCTCCGGGAGTAACTCCCTAATCTTTGCGAAGAATGATCTCGGATCTTTAATCTCAAGCTTCAGGGTTGGTCCCCGCCTTCCATGGTCGGACCATGGCTTTATGATAACTTGATAGTTTGATCCGTTTTGCGCACACGAAGGACAAGGAATTATCTGGGATTTTGATGCTGCACAAGCATATGTCATTTGCATAGGTGGCATTAGAACCAGGCACTGGTCGCTTGTGTTGGCATAACATAGGACATTCGACACGCATCTACGTATATGTTGTAGCGTTGTTGTTGTTGGTTTTGTTTTTTTGTTTTATTTTTTTATTTCACCATAACAAAGTCGCACATCATATCACATAAATGGGTGCCACTTAGATATACAGGATGACATGTTTTTACTATCGCTGATGCACTGTTCTACCTTGAAATAATAAAAAATATTGTTCTGGAGCCCCCGAAGATTAGGGATTCCATTCAACCATTTACATTTATACACATATCTCTTAGTAATTAAACAACTACGATTAATAAGTCGCTCATGCGAAGAGTGTTCTAAGCCTAATAAACAGGATTGACGCGTTGGAGTCAGAAAAGTCAAGCATATGTCATTTAATTAATCAAGTACCCTGAACCAGAAACTCCTTACATAAATACAATCAAAAAGTAAGTGCTGCATAGTTTCAGTCTCAGTCCCACAAAAATTTCATTTCTTTGAGGCTATTATTTTACATTTATGCAAAAACTGGTTTGTGACCAATGCTAAATTCAGTAACAGGAACTGAGAGCCACTGTTTTTTTCCTCAACCGTACAGGCGCAATGGTAACTTATAATACTGTTGTAGAGTTCTTGATAAGCCTTTCTCCTGTACTTTGCAGGTACTTTGAAGGCCATCGGCGTGTCTAACTACAACATAAAACACATGGAAGAACTTCTGGCGACTTGTTCTGTCAAGCCTGCTGTTCTCCAGGTACGTTCCGTTCGTCAGTAACCAGAGTGAGCTTTGGACACGCTGTTTACACAAGCTTGCAGTCTATTCTTTTTGTAGAGGTGGTCACTGAGCTCGGTAAAAAATAAGATTGCCCTAGATTTTGAAAGATAGCTATAGAAGATCCGGCTGCGAGGAAAATGTCAGTTTCTTGCTTTTCATCTGCGGTCGAGTGTTCTACCACTCTACCACAGAGGATACTAGAAAACTTCGTCGACATTATACCTTTGTTGAAGAATCCATGTTGGCGTTGTGATACTGAAGTGTAAAAGGGAAATCTGCCTGCTGGGCGAGCTGACCCGTTTGGCCCATGTGTGCACTAAGCCAATGAATCCGGCCATCCCATCAAGTTTGTTTCAAAAGCTATATTAACGTCTAAAGAAGGACACATGAAAAAAAGGAGGATCTACAATGTCTACTCTTTTCCTTTATTTAATTAATGTAGATATGTGTTTTTTCTATTGATTAATTTCTTTATATTTTAGAGTGAGTTTCACCCCCATTTAGTCCAGACGGAACTGATGGAGTTTTGTAGAAGCCATGACATTCACTTCCAGGCATACTCGTCCCTCGGCTCGTCCAAACACTGCCAGCAGGTACCAGAGTATTCAGTATATTTAATGTATAATATTTCTAAGAGAATGAACGAGCGACCTTATCAATCTGGTAACCGGGCTGAGCTGCAGATTAAAGGGTCACGGGTTTCGCGCCAGGGCGCTTGTATTTGGGGCATGTTTTATGCCCTTTCATTATCACAAACGTGTGTGGTTGTCAATTCTGACCTGCCTTGTCAATTCTGACTCGACCCCGTATAAACATAAGGAAAATTGTTTCTCTGGTCACGCTGTGCCGATTTCTTCTTCATTGATATCTCCACTAGCGTAGTAAAGTATCATCAACTCCTAATCCATTGTAGATTGTGAGATATACTGACAACTAGATAGGGGTACAGACACTTAAAAAGTGTGTGCGAAAATGAACGCTCCCCATCCACGCATAAAATATACGACCTTCAATTAAAGTTCATTGTTCATTTCTCACTCAACTATGTTGACTTTAATATATAGCAAATTATTCATGTTACTAATGTTGTGAAATTTTCGTATGTCTTTGACCCTTCTAAACTTAAATGCTCACAACAACAGTCTCGACAAAGATGGGGAGCAGTTATTTTCCACTGCCTTCGGGTCAGAATTGACAAAGAAGTCATAATCGACAACAACAAACGTGGGCCAAAGCACTACCAGGTTATTTTACGATAATTAAGCAGTCCGAAATCTAAACATATAGAATATAACGAAGATAACATGATAACCATAGGATTTTTAACAAGTCGCGGGCATTGCTATTAACCTTTATGTTAATATGGTTTTTGAATGATTGTTACAGTTGCTGCTGGCGCCCCCCGTGGTTGAGATTGCGAATCGGCACCGGAAGTCGTCTGCCCATGTATTACTCCGCTGGGCAGTGCAACAAGGCGTGGGTGAGCACATGTACTAGTGTCACCCGGGAGAATACTGGCCCATGTGTGTTTACAAATGTGGCCTAAACGACCCTTTTTCAACTGTACTCGATCTGAAGTACCCATTGTTTCCAATAGACTCGCACCACCGGACCCCCAGTATCTGCTTCGAGCAGTTAGAAAATACTTCCCGTTTTCGGCTGCCTAAAATCGGTAAAAAGTTATTGTCATTTTGTGCGGTGTCACATTCACGTTTGCTGACGCATAGGAGACAGTGGCCACCGTTTTGCATGCAGGTTTTTATAGAATTCCCAGTTCGATATGAAATTATAACACTTGAGTAATACACGAGCAGTGCACTTTGGCTATTAACCTTTCAATTTACGTGAAAAGAACTCCAAAGAAAACCTCAGTTTCAAAAGAACCCTCTTTTTCTGAAAACCTGACTTGGTTTAAACATATTTATTTAAACACAATTAGATAAACAGGGTATAAACGGGTTTGCTGGTGGACCGCTGGACAAATAAGTGGAGAAAACTTAGCAACAATGACATATACTAATATTCAAGGCTGTAGTCTAACAACTGACATCTAATAGTTACATTACGCGTTAGCGACCAATTTTGTTACACTGTTTATATGTGCTTGTTTCGTCTAGATAAAACATTAAAGCGTCCGCTTTCTATCATAAAATTTTGAACACAAATTTGAACTTTCGTAGTAATACGTACATGCACGTTGACTGACTTCCAAAACCTGACTTCCAAAAGGCCCTAGTTTTGAAGCCGGTAGCCAAGGGACACGTGCACCCAGCGTGAAGTATGGACCCCGCGGTTCATACTTCACGCTGCCGCCATCAGCATTAAAATGTCCCCACTGCCACTCTTCCAGTCATTTTGTCTTCGGTAATTGCAACAACAGTGAGCGCAGCACACATATATGATAGATATGACCCACATTTGACAAACTGCGCACTACTGTCTTATTATTGCACAACGTCTGATATCTGACCCCATGACCCCATGACCCCAGGTCTATGAATTTATCTAATCGACCTCCTATAAATTGGATCATCAATCTCTCGATAGTTCTCCAACAAACTTGTTATGAGGTAAAATGCTTTTCTCAATCAAAATATGGCATGACGCAACATTACCGCTGGTCCCTCATGGTAGCGTTGTAACTTCCTCGTGCATGTAATGATTCGGTTGCTGTTACATCATTATGTACTCGTGTAACGAAGTTAATAATAATAAAGCAAATATTAAGGAGATTAATGATAACAAATTAATATAAACGAGCTTAATGATAACACATTAAAATTAACAAGATTAATGATAAAAAATAATGTTGACGAGTTTAATGATAACAAATACTATTGACGAGTTTAATGATAACAATGAAATATTGACGAGTTTAATGATAAGAAATTAATATTAAAGAGCTTAATATTCACGAGGTTAATAGTAAAATTAAGGAGATTAATGATCAAAAGTTAATATGATGGCACTGGTTACATACTTACAGGGGTTTTACCTAAGACGACGAAGCCGGAACGCGTCATAGAAAACTTTGACATTGCCAACTTTACTCTGACCGAGGACGAAATGTCCCAGATATCTGCCCTGGACAAACAAGAGCATTACTGCTGGAACCCGGATTCTATTACATGATGACGTCATCAATAAGCACCCTCTATGGATAGAAGGATGAAATAAATATAGCCATGCCTGATGCCTTTATTACCATGAATCTCTCGTCACGCCCGCATGTCATGTCAGTTTGGTCACCATTTTGCTTCTTAGTATATCAGTTGTGATTGCATGCCAAATAAGATTTGCTTTATATAATATCGTTTGTCGGTAGATGTCAAGTGATCTTTTGTTGTCAATAAATGTTCCGTGATTATACAACTTACAAGTCGCGAAATTTATACATGTATTATGAGGCAGTTTGATGTGGTCGTAAAACCAAAGCCTGACCATGTAAACATGTACACCTCACTTTTATTATCAAAAATCACTTACTAGTACCCTTAGTATAGTCCCCCCTGGAATAATACCCTATCATTGGTATGGTACCCCTGATATAGTACACTCTGGTATAGTACCGTCTGGTATACTACCCCTCATATAGTACACTCTGGTATAGTACCGTCTGGTATACTACCCCTCATATAGTACACTCTGGTACAGTACCGTCTGGTATACTACCCCTCATATAGTACACTCTGGTATAGTACCGTCTGGTATAGTGCCCCTTACAGTGCACTGATATACTACCGTCTGGTATAGTACACTTGTTCTAGTACGCTCTAGCATAGCCCCCTAATATAGTACACTCTGGTATAGTACCCCAAATATAGTACCGTCCGGTATAGTACCCCTAATATAGTACCGTCTGGTATAGTACACCTAATATAATACACCGATTAATTATTATCGGCGGGGAGAATAGCTGTATTACTAAATGAAGCCGGTAACGTGCGCTGCGTGCCACATGCCCGGCAATGATTCCGGATACTTTAAATAGCTCCCATCAGTACCCTGACGTCGTTTTGTGACCACCAAATACCAGGGCTGCCAGCCGCAATCTCAAGTGCTGGCTAGGTCAGACACCACGCAATTATCCGCCGTAAGCCCGTCGCGTTTCTTACATAAGGTATTGTCGCCGCCGTCAATAATGGATAATATTGCCCGACAGCATGGAGGCCTGGAGGCCGCACGGTAGGAGTTGGTGCCGTATTAGCACCAGACAGACAGCCTTGGTCGCTACACTGTCGGTGATTCCAATGCATGCGGCAAGGACAAGAACACCAGCAATAAAAACGCCTCTTTTAATAGATAGTTGTTATATATTATGACAATTATTAAATAATGAAAGAGATAAGGGTGCGATTTGGGTAATTATTAAATGGATAGATATATAGTTCGTAATAAATAAGGGATGTTACTGTCGGGCCGTGACAATATTGACGTGAAAAAACACCACTGTATATCATACATTAGTCCTGACCCCCAGCTAACTGTGTCTCAATTTTATCACTTTATTCGCAAGTTTTTCAAACGCTGGAGTCAAAGATAGTCTCGTATTCGTTGTTAAAAAAGAGTATCAAGTATCTGTAGATATCCATTTCTTAACGTATACTTGAATTTTCCTTTGGACCCAGAACCATAAACATGGCGATGCAATTAGCCATACATCACAAATACCAATATTATACACATTATCACTAATGTTATGCAATTTTGACGTTTTCTCAAATTTCTCAAAGAGGTTTCTTACGGAATTCGCTTCACACAGAGGCTAGGAAACTGTCAGGAAGCACCTGCGCTCAGATGGGAAGTGAGATAGAAGCGAGTCACGCGATTCACGGCTGAATCCGCCTCCACCTCGATCGCAATCTAATGTCGATCAACATGCGACAGTTTCTAGCGGGCTGACGTATCCATTTATAGGCTCGCATACCCTGCCACGCTCTGCCTTCAACTCACTCCGCTAGGGCTCCATTATGCTTGCGTAGCGCCCCGGTGCGGGGGAGCTTGGTACCCTGCTTCACAACACGTTTCCTGAGAACCAAAACAGACCGCTGGAAAATAATATTCGCTATTACTGACCACGGTACCGTAGTAATATTTTTGTGTTCTAATGGCACAACTTAAACGATATTTGTTTATATTTCTTCTGGTCACTATTTTCAGATACTCTCTTTCGAGACGTCAGCATTACGACATCGATCATTTACGATATCGCTCTGCTACATCATTTCCTTACAACATCGATCCGTTCTGACACAGCGCTATTATGACTGATTTGCTATGGAATGCTGGAACCAGTATATACTGTGACAAATGACATAGCCATGCCTCAAAACATTGCACTTGAACTTTGGTGTTATATCCGTGATTGTAACAAACGTGAACATTCAAGGACGGAAGAGATACATTAGCTGGTGTGCGTCCCGTAGGGCTTTCGACAGCCATCGCACTCCTCGACGTACGACAAACAAAGATTGAAACTTCCCGCATGATAATATTAAATTCTGCACGACGATTCTTCTCAAATAAGTGGAGATATTCCTTAAATATCGATGCTAAATACTTCTCTTTTATGTATCAATATGTTATACAATTTAGATTGTGCTGGTATTTCCGAAGTAGGGATAATTATTTAGTGGATATCCCCGCAACAAATGAAAATAGTTTGAGGTGACCCCTATCGTCCCATATAGCGAGTTCAGTGACCGAAATTGTACGCGGCGGTCGACCCTGATGCGACATATACGGGCACGGAACGACGTCACGTACCGACAATTTCGGGTTTACAATTGTTAAAGTTACATATGCCGCACCGTCACGATTATGAAATATGCAACAAAATTGTTAAAAGTAACATATCTAGTTGTTTTGATATTATTGAGTATCGATTTTACGCATAAGAACACAAACCTAAGGCCTTAAGGTTCATAACAAACTATAAACACCTGTCTTAGCCAGCATCAATTATCTGCCCATGACCAAAACAATCCAACTTCTTGAATTTTCCCTTAACAAAAGTGAAAACTTATGTTTGTGGTGAAACGTCATAAACGTGTGTACATGTTTTTTACCGGTCCCACCGACAGGGAACATGGGACAAAATGACCCATCGGGGTCAAATGGCCCACCACAATATCGCGCACTTGCGGTGCTGCCACCTGTATTGAAGCGTTTTATATTTGTTCCTGTTTGTTACGTGATACATTATTAAATCTTCTTGGGCGCTGAAGCAGACAGCTGACGTTCGTTACCGACATAAAAGATTCTAGGCTATTGCCATCTATGGTAAACACTGGAAGAAAGTAGAGCTCAGTGAATACTAGCTTGGGGGGAAATTTTGATCAATTAACACGATCAAAGATAAGTCAAGCCCCAAACGTAATTCAGATGCGGAATATACTGCGCCGTATTTTTCATACAGCGGTCAAATGTTAAGGTTACTAACAGGGGCCAAATGACCCACGCTGCTTGGGGCAAAATGACCCAGTGGGCCGTTTTACCCACATCCAATTTAATATGTCAGAGGCGGATCGACGGGGGGGGGGGGTTAGGGGGGTTGCAACCCCCCCTCCTTGGGAACCTGAACATACACTGTTAAAGTCTGCTTCTCCGCACTCCTCCCGCCCCCCCCCCCGGTGGCAAGTTTTTCAGAGCGCGCACTCCTCGGTCGGAAGTTTCAGAGAGCAACCCCCCCCCCCCTTGGCAAATTCCTAGATCCGCCCCTGTATGTATACTCTAACAGAAATGATTATATTTAGCAAACTGGATGATATGTCCACTGAATCGGAACATCTTTGATGATCACGAATATGCTTGAAGAAGAAAACGATGTGCGTCACAGGGAGCTTGAAGAAGGGAGAGTTGTGCGCTCCTGGGAGCCGGAAGCGTTGATTGAGGCAGAGCCAGGCGGCACGCGACAGCGTGTCTCCATTCGATGCATGCGCACTCCCAAAAGCTACTAGACTTCCAGTTAGAAAGACAAAGCCAAGTAACAGGCAATGTCCCGCTACGGTTCCCACCTACAGAAAGAGTGTGGCAAGGCCCGGCTGATTTCGAGAAGTCAGAAACCTCGGAGAAACTAAGGGTCATTCCTTCCAGCGGCTCGTCAGGATAAGACGCAAAAGGGGGTGGGGGCAAATCAATTATACAAATCTGGGGGGGGGGGGGGGGGGTTCCGCGGGTGCGTGAGAGAGCGGATATTTGTGATGAAAAAGATACTCCTGCAAAGCGGACATTTATGATGAATGATGAAGATACCCCTATAGAGCAAATATTTTAAAACTTGCGATCGTGGTGGAGGGGTGGGGGGTGGCTTTGAAAATGTGCGTTCGTAGAGCGGATTTTGGCGGTAAAAAAAGGGGGGGGGCTTTACCCCGAAACCCCCCAAACCCAGCAATGTATTATTTAACCCCCCTCCCTAAATCTGGGGGGCCGGTTTCAGGGTCGGATCCAGATATGCTGAATAGGGGGGGCCGGTAAATGGTATAAATTATATACATCTCCGCCGTAAAAAGGGGGGCCGGGGCCGGGTCGGCCCCCCTTGGATCCGCCCCTGCCCCGGGTCTGTTCAACAGTAGGACTTCGCATAAAAGCTGAGTTCCGCGCCTCAGATGGCCTAAATTTTGTACTGAAAAATGGCAAAAAGTGGAGAAAGGGGGTGTCCCCCCCCCGCCCGATCCGCCTCTCCTGACGTAGACGTTATTTGTAATTTCTGTGTGTGATCCTTCTGGGTCAAACTGTTCCAGCGAGTTAAGAGTTTGCCTTCTTAGGCTGTTCAGTTCACTCATTAAAATGCTGAAATAATGTGCTGATAATTTTGCCCCATTTGGGGGGCAAAATGACCCACTGTGATATAAAGAAATTGTGCTAGCAAAAATTGTGTTCGTGTCACTCGCATGTATCCATGCTATGTTATTCACAATACTACTGTTGTCTGTTAACCAAAATTTGGCTCTTTTTATAGCACTGCTTGTCCTCAAAAAAATACAAATAAAGTTAAGATGGTCATTTTGCCCCAAGTTCCTCTACACTGATAACTATATGTAGTGACCCCCACCCCCCCCCCCCCCCCGGGTGGGGCGTGAGCAGCAAGGAGGGAGGGAGTGGTGGGGGGTTGGGGGGTTGGTGGTTAGTGATATAACGAACCTAACCCGCATGTGTATATACACATGTCCATGCATTGTTGGCTGTCCACAAAGCATGCCCCCCCCCCTCCCACCTCCACCGTCATGTACTTGGCCGTACCCACCCGCAGAACTGCCAAACAGTGCCCTCTATATACACATGTCCATGCATTGTTGGCTGTCCACAAAGCATGCCCCCCCCCCCCCCCTCCCACCTCCACCGTCATGAACTTGGCCGTACCCACCCGCAGGCAATGTCCCGCTACGGTTCCCACCTACAGAAAGAGTGTGGCAAGGCCCGGCTGATTTCGAGAAGTCAGAAACCTCGGAGAAACTAAGGGTCATTCCTTCCAGCAGCTCGTCAGGATAAGACGCAAAAGGGGGTGGGGGCAAATCAATTATACAAATCTGGTGGGGGGGGGGGGTTCCGCAGGTGCGTGAGAGAGCGGATATTTGTGATGAAAAAGATACTCGTGCAAAGCGGACATTTATGATGAATGATGAAGATACCCCTACAGAGCAAATATTTTAAAACTTGCGATCGTGGTGGAGGGGTGGGGGGGGGGCTTTGAAAATGTGCGTTCGTAGAGCGGATTTTGGCGGTAAAAAAGGGGGGGGGGGCTTTACCCCGGAACCCCCCAAACCCAGCAATGTATTATTTAACCCCCCTCCCTAAATCTGGGGGGCCGGTTTCAGGGTCGGATCCAGATATGCTGAATAGGGGGGGCCGGTAAATGGTATAAATTATATACATCTCCGCCGTAAAAAGGGGGGCCGGGGCCGGGTCGGCCCCCCTTGGATCCGCCCCTGCCCCGGGTCTGTTCAACAGTAGGACTTCGCATAAAAGCTGAGTTCCGCGCCTCAGATGGCCTAAATTTTGTACTGAAAATGGCAAAAAGTGGAGAAAGGGGATGTCCCCCCCCCGCCCGATCCGCCTCTCCTGACGTAGACGTTATCTGTAATTTCTGTGTGTGATCCTTCTGGGTCAAACTGTTCCAGCGAGTTAAGAGTTTGCCTTCTTAGGCTGTTCAGTTCACTCATTAAAATGCTGAAATAATGTGCTGATAATTTTGCCCCATTAGGGGGGCAAAATGACCCACTGTGATGTAAAGAAATTGTGCTAGCAAAAATTGTGTTCGTGTCACTCGCATGTATCCATGCTATGTTATTCACAATACTACTGTTGTCTGTTAACCAAAATTTGGCTCTTTTTATAGCACTGCTTGTCCTCAAAAAAATACAAATAAAGTTAAGATGGTCATTTTGCCCCAAGTTCCTCTACACTGATAACTATATGTAGTGACCCCCACCCCCCCCCCCCCCGGGTGGGGCGTGAGCAGCAAGGAGGGAGGGAGTGGTGGGGGGTTGGGGGGTTGGTGGTTAGTGATATAACGAACCTAACCCGCATGTGTATATACACATGTCCATGCATTGTTGGCTGTCCACAAAGCATGCCCCCCCCCCTCCCACCTCCACCGTCATGTACTTGGCCGTACCCACCCGCAGAACTGCCAAACAGTGCCCTCTATATACACATGTCCATGCATTGTTGGCTGTCCACAAAGCATGCCCCCCCCCCCTCCCACCTCCACCGTCATGAACTTGGCCGTACCCACCCGCAGGCAATGTCCCGCTACGGTTCCCACCTACAGAAAGAGTGTGGCAAGGCCCGGCTGATTTCGAGAAGTCAGAAACCTCGGAGAAACTAAGGGTCATTCCTTCCAGCAGCTCGTCAGGATAAGACGCAAAAGGGGGTGGGGGCAAATCAATTATACAAATCTGGTGGAGGGGGGAGGGGGGGGGGGTTCCGCGGGTGCGTGAGAGAGCGGATATTTGTGATGAAAAAGATACTCCTGCAAAGCGGACATTTATGATGAATGATGAAGATACCCCTATAGAGCAAATATTTTAAAACTTGCGATCGTGGTGGAGGGGTGGGGGGGGGGGCTTTGAAAATGTGCGTTCGTAGAGCGGATTTTGGCGGTAAAAAAAGGGGGGGGGGGCTTTACCCCGGAGCCCCCCAAACCCAGCAATGTATTATTTAACCCCCCTCCCTAAATCTGGGGGGCCGGTTTCAGGGTCGGATCCAGATATGCTGAATAGGGGGGGCCGGTAAATGGTATAAATTATATACATCTCCGCCGTAAAAAGGGGGGCCGGGGCCGGGTCGGCCCCCCTTGGATCCGCCCCTGCCCCGGGTCTGTTCAACAGTAGGACTTCGCATAAAAGCTGAGTTCCGCGCCTCAGATGGCCTAAATTTTGTACTGAAAAATGGCAAAAAGTGGAGAAAGGGGGTGTCCCCCCCCGCCCGATCCGCCTCTGCTGACGTAGACGTTATTTGTAATTTCTGTGTGTGATCCTTCTGGGTCAAACTGTTCCAGCGAGTTAAGAGTTTGCCTTCTTAGGCTGTTCAGTTCACTCATTAAAATGCTGAAATAATGTGCTGACAATTTTGCCCCATTAGGGGGGCGAAATGACCCACTGTGACATAAAGAAATTGTGCTAGCAAAAATTGTGTTCGTGTCACTCGCATGTATCCATGCTATGTTATTCACAATACTACTGTTGTCTGTTAACCAAAATTTGGCTCTTTTTATAGCACTGCTTGTCCTCAAAAAAATACAAATAAAGTTAAGATGGTCATTTTGCCCCATGTTCCTCTACACTGATAACTATATGTAGTGACCCCCCTCCCCCCGGGTGGGGCGTGAGCAGCAAGGAGGGAGGGAGTGGTGGGGGGTTGGGGGGTTGGTGGTTAGTGATATAACGAACCTAACCCGCATGTGTATATACACATGTCCATGCATTGTTGGCTGTCCACAAAGCATGCCCCCCCCCCTCCCACCTCCACCGTCATGTACTTGGCCGTACCCACCCGCAGAACTGCCAAACAGTGCCCTCTATCTCTACACCTCATCCCCCCCCCTCCCCTCCCCCACCCATAGCCTGATAGACACACCGGCATCCAATGCAATATTGCATCTCTAGACCCCAGTCACAAGCGGGATTAACGTTATACTTCACTCGTGTTCAAGTTATCCATCAACTCTGATACATACGTACATATCGTACATACGGGTACCGCACTGACATAACCGCTCTCCACACGCCGTAGCCGCGCAGCGCCAGCCCAGCATGTAGGCCAAGATACACCGCCCGGTATCAACTTTTCTATCTATCACTATAATACAACCACAACCGTGCATGTCTCGATCGGAGGAGGCCACAGGTTCGGAGGAGACCAGCTGGGAATCTACGTCGTCTACAGTCGCCGTCCTACCCGCTGACCCCAAGTCGACGTCACCAGTCGCGACAGCAGCCACAGCCGCCGTCGACCTCGCTGCTCGGCGTTGCTTCATCATCTGCGTCGCCACCACCCGCTGTGACGTGTGTCAGCGTCCCTTCAAGGCCCCCCGACGTCAGACATTCTGTCTGGGCTGCATGGTATGTAAGTCTGGACGTACCCGACGGCGAGTCTGTCGTAATGATAAGCATTAATATTGTATAAGTAGAATGAGAAGCATTAGCATTTTAAGGGCAGAATGATCGGGAAACCGTAGTATTTTAAGAGTAGAATGTGAAGCATTAGCATTTTAAGGACAGAATGATCGGGAAACCGTAGTATTTTAAGAGTAGAATGAGAAGCATTAGCATTTTAAGGGTAGAATGATCGGGAAACAGTAGAATTTTATAAGTAGAATGAAAAGCATTAGTATTTTAGGAGTAGAATGCGAAGCATTAGTATTTTAGGAGTAGAATGAGAAGCATTAGTATTTTAGGAGTAGAATGAGAAGCATTAGTATTTTAGGAGTAGAATGCGAAGCATTAGTATTTTAGGAGTAGAATGAGAAGCATTAGTATTTTATAAGTAGAATGTGAAGCATTAGCATTTTAAAGGCAGAATGATCGGGAAACCGTAGTATTTTAAGAGTAGAATGTGAAGCATTAGTATTTTAGGAGTAGAATGAAAAGCATTAGTATTTTAGGAGTAGAATGAGAAGCATTGGTATTTTAGGAGTAGAATGAGAAGCATTAGTATTTTAGGAGTAGAATGAGAAGCATTAGTATTTTAGGAGTAGAATGCAAAGCATTAGTATTTTAGGAGTAGAATGAGAAGCATTAGTATTTTAGGAGTAGAATGAGAAGCATTAGTATTTTATAAGTAGAATGTGAAGCATTAGCATTTTAAAGGCAGAATGATCGGGAAACCGTAGTATTTTAAGAGTAGAATGTGAAGCATTAGTATTTTAGGTGTAGAATGAGAAGCATTAGTATTTTAGGAGTAGAATGAGAAGCATTAGTATTTTAGGAGTAGAATGAGAAGCATTAGTATTTTAGGAGTAGAATGAGAAGCATTAGTATTTTAGGAGTAGAATGGGAAGCATTAGTATTTTAGGAGTAGAATGAGAAGCATTAGTATTTTAGGAGTAGAATGAGAAGCATTAGTATTTTATCAGTAGAATGTGAAGCATTAGTATTTTATAAGTAGAATGTGAAGCATTAGCATTTTAAGGGCAGAATGATTGGGAAACCGTAGTATTTTAAGAGTAGAATGTGAAGCATTAGTATTTTAGGAGTAGAATGAGAAGCATTAGTATTTTAGGAGTAGAATGAGAAGCATTAGTATTTTAGGAGTAGAATGAGAAGCATTTGTATTTTAGGAGTAGAATGCGAAGCATTAGTATTTTAGGAGTAGAATGAGAAGCATTAGTATTTTAGGAGTAGAATGAGAAGCATTAGTATTTTAGGAGTAGAATGAGAAGCATTAGTATTTTAGGAGTAGAATGAGAAGCATTAGTATTTTATAAGTAGAATGTGAAGCATTAGCATTTTAAGGGCAGAATGATCGGGAAACCGTAGTATTTTAAGAGTAGAATGTGAAGCATTAGTATTTTAGGAGTAGAATGAGAAGCATTAGTATTTTAGGAGTAGAATGAGAAGCATTAGTATTTTAGGAGTAGAATGAGAAGCATTAGTATTTTAGGAGTAGAATGAGAAGCATTAGTATTTTAGGAGTAGAATGAGAAGCATTAGTATTTTATAAGTAGAATGTGAAGCATTAGCATTTTAAGGGCAGAATGATCGGGAAACCGTAGTATTTTATGAGTAGAATGTGAAGCATTAGCATTTTAAGGACAGAATGATGGGGAAACCGTAGTATTTTAAGAGTAGAATGAGAAGCATTAGCATTTTAAGGGTAGAATGATCGGGAAACAGTAGTATTTTATAAGTAGAATCAAAAGCATTAGTATTTTAGGAGTAGAATGCGAAGCATTAGTATTTTAGGAGTAGAATGAGAAGCATTAGTATTTTAGGAGTAGAATGAGAAGCATTAGTATTTTAGGAGTAGAATGAGAAGCATTAGTATTTTAGGAGTAGAATGAGAAGCATTAGTATTTTATAAGTAGAATGTGAAGCATTAGCATTTTAAAGGCAGAATGATCGGGAAACCGTAGTATTTTAAGAGTAGAATGTGAAGCATTAGTATTTTAGGAGTAGAATGAGAAGCATTAGTATTTTAGGAGTAGAGTGAGAAGCATTAGTATTTTAGGAGCAGAATGAGAAGCATTAGTATTTTAGGAGTAGAATGCGAAGCATTAGTATTTTAGGAGTAGAATGAGAAGCATTAGTGTTTTACCAGTAGAATGTGAAGCATTAGCATTTTAAAGGCAGAATGATCGGGAAACCGTAGTATTTTAAGAGTAGAATGTGAAGCATTAGTATTTTAGGAGTAGAATGAGAAGCATTAGTATTTTAGGAGGAGAATGAGAAGCATTAGTATTTTACGAGTAGAATGAGAAGCATTAGTATTTTACGAGTAGAATGAGAAGCATTAGTATTTTAGGAGTAGAATGAGAAGCATTAGTATTTTAGGAGTAGAATGAGAAGCATTAGTATTTTAGGAGTAGAATGAGAAGCATTAGTATTTTAGGAGTAGAATGAGAAGCATTAGTATTTTATAAGTAGAATGTGAAGCATTAGCATTTTAAGGGCAGAATGATCGGGAAACCGTAGTATTTTAAGAGTAGAATGTGAACAATTAGTATTTTAGGAGTAGAATGAGAAGCATTAGTATTTTAGGAGTAGAATGAGAAGCATTAGTATTTTAGGAGTAGAATGAGAAGCATTAGTATTTTAGGAGTAGAATGAGAAGCATTAGTATTTTAGGAGTAGAATGAGAAGCATTAGTATTTTAGGAGTAGGATGAGAAGCATTAGTATTTTAGGAGTAGAATGACAAGCATTAGTATTTTATAAGTAGAATGTGAAGCATTAGCATTTTAAGGGCAGAATGATCGGGAAACCGTAGTATTTTAGGAGTAGAATGAGAAGCATTAGTATTTTAGGAGTAGAATGAGAAGCATTAGTATTTTATAAGTAGAATGTGAAGCATTAGCATTTTAAGGGCAGAATGATCGGGAAACCGTAGTATTTTAAGAGTAGAATGTGAAGCATTAGTATTTTAGGAGTAGAATGAGAAGCATTAGTATTTTAGGAGTAGAATGAGAAGCATTAGTATTTTAGGAGTAGAATGAGAAGCATTAGTATTTTAGGAGTAGAATGAGAAGCATTAGTATTTTAGGAGTAGAATGAGAAGCATTAGTATTTTAGGAGTAGAATGAGAAGCATTAGTATTTTAGGAGTAGAATGAGAAGCATTAGTATTGTATAAGTAGAATGTGAAGCATTAGCATTTTAAGGGCAGAATGATCGGGAAACCGTAGTATTTTAAGAGTAGAATGTGAAGCATTAGCATTTTAAGGACAGAATGATCGGGAAACCGTTGTATTTTAAGAGTAGAATGAGAAGCATTAGCATTTTAAGGGTAGAATGATCGAGAAACAGTAGTATTTTATAAGTAGAATCAAAAGCATTAGTATTTTAGGAGTAGAATGCGAAGCATTAGTATTTTAGGAGTAGAATGAGAAGCATTAGTATTTTAGGAGTAGAATGAGAAGCATTAGTATTTTAGGAGTAGAATGAGAAGCATTAGTATTTTAGGAGTAGAATGAGAAGCATTAGTATTTTATAAGTAGAATGTGAAGCATTAGCATTTTAAAGGCAGAATGATCGGGAAACCGTAGTATTTTAAGAGTAGAATGTGAAGCATTAGTATTTTAGGAGTACAATGAGAAGCATTAGTATTTTAGGAGTAGAGTGAGAAGCATTAGTATTTTAGGAGTAGAATGAGAAGCATTAGTATTTTAGGAGTAGAATGTGAAGCATTAGTATTTTAGGAGTAGAATGAGAAGCATTAGTGTTTTATAAGTAGAATGTGAAGCATTAGCATTTTAAAGGCAGAATGATCGGGAAACCGTAGTATTTTAAGAGTAGAATGTGAAGCATTAGTATTTTAGGAGTAGAATGAGAAGCATTAGTATTTTAGGAGTAGAATGAGAAGCATTAGTATTTTAGGAGTAGAATGAGAAGCATTAGTATTTTACGAGTAGAATGAGAAGCATTAGTATTTTAGGAGTAGAATGAGAAGCATTAGTATTTTAGGAGTAGAATGAGAAGCATTAGTATTTTAGGAGTAGAATGAGAAGCATTAGTATTTTAGGAGTAGAATGAGAAGCATTAGTATTTTATAAGTAGAATGTGAAGCATTAGCATTTTAAGGGCAGAATGATCGGGAAACCGTAGTATTTTAAGAGTAGAATGTGAACAATTAGTATTTTAGGAGTAGAATGAGAAGCATTAGTATTTTAGGAGTAGAATGAGAAGCATTAGTATTTTAGGAGTAGAATGAGAAGCATTAGTATTTTAGGAGTAGAATGAGAAGCATTAGTATTTTAGGAGTAGAATGAGAAGCATTAGTATTTTAGGAGTAGGATGAGAAGCATTAGCATTTTAGGAGTAGAATGACAAGCATTAGTATTTTATAAGTAGAATGTGAAGCATTAGCATTTTAAGGGCAGAATGATCGGGAAACCGTAGTATTTTAAGAGTAGAATGTGAAGCATTAGCATTTTAAGGACAGATTGATCGGGAAACCGTAGTATTTTAAGAGTAGAATGAGAAGCATTAGCATTTTAAGGGTAGAATGATCGGGAAACAGTAGTATTTTATAAGTAGAATCAAAAGCATTAGTATTTTAGGAGTAGAATGCGAAGCATTAGTATTTTAGGAGTAGAATGAGAAGCATTAGTATTTTAGGAGTAGAATGAGAAGCATTAGTATTTTAGGAGTAGAATGCGAAGCATTAGTATTTTAGGAGTAGAATGAGAAGCATTAGTATTTTAGGAGTAGAATGAGAAGCATTAGTATTTTAGGAGTAGAATGCGAAGCATTAGTATTTTAGGAGTAGAATGAGAAGCATTAGTATTTTAGGAGTAGAATGAGAAGCATTAGTATTTTATAAGTAGAATGTGAAGCATTAGCATTTTAAGGGCAGAATGATCGGGAAACCGTAGTATTTTAAGAGTAGAATGTGAAGCGTTAGTATTTTAGGAGTAGAATGAGAAGCATTAGTATTTTAGGAGTAGAATGAGAAGCATTAGTATTTTAGGAGTAGAATGAGAAGCATTAGTATTTTATAAGTAGAATGTGAAACATTAGCATTTTAAGGGCAGAATGATCGGGAAACCGTAGTATTTTAAGAGTAGAATGTGAAGCATTAGTATTTTAGGAGTAGAATGAGAAGCAGTAGTATTTTAGGAGTAGAATGAGAAGCATTAGTATTTTAGGAGTAGAATGAGAAGCATTAGTATTTTAGGAGTAGAATGAGAAGCATTAGTATTTTAGGAGTAGAATGCGAAGCATTAGTATTTTAGGAGTAGAATGAGAAGCATTAGTATTTTATCAGTAGAATGTGAAGCATTAGCATTTTAAGGGCAGAATGATCGGGAAACCGTAGTATTTTAAGAGTAGAATGTGAAGCATTAGTATTTTAGGAGTAGAATGAGAAGCATTAGTATTTTAGGAGTAGAATGAGAAGCATTAGTATTTTAGGAGTAGAATGAGAAGCATTAGTATTTTAGGAGTAGAATGAGAAGCATTAGCATTTTACTAGTAGAATGAGAAGCATTTGTATTTTAGGAGTAGAATGAGAAGCATTAGTATTTTATAAGTAGAATGTGAAGCATTAGCATTTTAAGGGCAGAATGATCGGGAAACCGTAGTATTTTAAGAGTAGAATGAGAAGCATTAGTATTTTAGGAGTAGAATGAGAAGCATTAGTATTTTAGGAGTAGAATGAGAAGCATTAGTATTTTAGGAGTAGAATGAGAAGCATTAGTATTTTAGGAGTAGAATGAGAAGCATCAGTATTTTATAAGTAGAATGTGAAGCATTAGCATTTTAAGGGCAGAATGATCGGGAAACCGTAGTATTTTAAGAGTAGAATGTGAAGCATTAGCATTTTAAGGGTAGAATGATCGGGAAACAGTAGTATTTTATAAGTAGAATGAAAAGCATTAGTATTTTAGGAGTAGAATGCGAAGCATTAGTATTTTAGGAGTAGAATGCGAAGCATTAGTATTTTAGGAGTA
The DNA here is from genome assembly GCA_964019135.1 of Arenicola marina. NCBI lineage: Eukaryota > Metazoa > Annelida > Polychaeta > Arenicolidae > Arenicola > Arenicola marina. The sequence continues at coordinate 23,489,133 of OZ025259.1, forward strand.
GAATGAGAAGCATTAGTATTTTAGGAGTAGAATGAGAAGCATTAGTATTTTAGGAGTAGAATGAGAAGCATTAGTATTTTAGGAGTAGAATGAGAAGCATTAGTATTTTAGGAGTAGAATGAAAAGCATTAGTATTTTAGGAGTAGAATGAGAAGCATTAGTATTTTAAGAGTAGCACGAGAAACACATGTATTCACGAGAAGAAAAAAATGGTTCTGATCGGGGCTGAAAGTGTTTATCATGAAGCAAAAGAACGGGAAAAACACATTTTTTTCAGCGATGAGCGCGTTACCGCGCTAAGGGTGTCTGTTTTGGTCAGTTAGGGGGAACTTTCCTCGTAAAACAAAGCTGAAGACATCTTTGCTTGAAAGATTGTTCACAATGCAGTTAGAGTGTGTTTTTAAAGACATTAGAAGCAATAGGTCAGCGTTTAGTGTATGTTTTTAGATCCAAACAATCAGCGTTGAAGACATGTTTTTTAATACCCAAGAGGTCAACGTTAGGGGCATGATTTATGAGGCTATGTGCCTGGTAGGATGATGATACAGTGAGATATATATGGAGAGTGAAGCTCATGGTGACGACATGGAGCGTTGGGCGGGGGGTGTCCCATAATGCCACTGCTCCATGCAGACAATACATAGGGAGAAGGAGCCGCACCCCTGGGCCTTCCATGTTCAACATGCACGCTACATGTGGCGCTCTTGCTGTCTTTTGTTGTCACGTGCTGTTTATTATAATTTACTAAAGAAGAGAGTGGAGGAGTTCGGGGGGGGGGGGCACACTGTATCGCCTAGAGCCGAGCCCCCCTCACCCCCAGTCACAGTGTATAGTCTAGGCAGCCCCTTCCCATGCCCTCCAGTCCCGTAGATCTGCTGAAGCAATTAATTCCTTTAACTGTGGTCCCGCATAGGCTGAATGTATATTTCTATATATAGCTTCTCCATGCATTACATCACTATATAATTACGATTTAGAATGAGGCGACTAGGTGTACGACGCATTTGTGTGTGGATGAGGTGAGGTTTATTTCGTTTCGTTCGTACTTTGGGATTCAATGTTTATTTCGTACGTTTTGACAGACCATGAAAATCGATGAAATTTTATCATTGGTTTATAAATAGACGAAATAGTATTATGATTAAGTACTATAAAAAGGTTGCAATAGATTAAGAATACTTCAATAAAAATGAAGAGAATGTGTCATCGGCTTATACATGGTGTAGGCGTGAGATGAAATAGTTCTAAGATGAAACACTGTATATAGCTAGGTTTTTGATCATTATCATTGCGAAATAACATCGATATGCGTTGATATCTATGATGATAATGATGCCTTATGCTTCACTATACGGCGCGTTCAAGCCAGTGTGAAGCCATTAATTAATACACAACGCTTTGCAACTGTGCCTTTACTGTATGCTCTATTGCATGGTTAAACCAGTTACCCAACAAATTATACCTGAACCAAAAGTGACGAATTCAAAAATACTTTTTGATGGCCGGTATCTACGTACGTGTGCATCATGGCCATGACATATATATCTCGGTGCTTCTTTCACCTATTATCGCTTGCACAGGATCTCCACTCTCGACAATTCTTTCGATATTATACAGAACATGGGTTACGAGGAGCTTGACGGTGGCGCCTCTGGTGGCAGCAGCGGGGGATCCGCCAAGACCCTCATCGTGTGGGTTATTATCGCCAAGGTGTTCGCCATCTTGGCAGTAGTCTTGGTGGCCGTCTGGTTCGGCGTCTACCAGGATGGCTTCAGCTGGACTGAGCACAAGTTCAACTTCCACCCTCTCTTCATGACCATTGGCCTCATCTACCTCTTCGGGGACGGTAAGCATTTATCATATGTAGGTTCTATTTCTGGTTTGATTTAAGAAATAAATACGGGTATATTTGTGAAATCAGATGCTATGTTTTGAGTTTTGATTGGAGCCATGCAGTCAGGCAATCATAGTCAGATATTTATTAAATATGACCAGTAGGTCAAGATTTACTATGTTGCAAAGAATGAACGGGTAATGACGAAAACTAATGTTCAGGGCAATGTATCTCTCATAACCCATTAGTCCATACCGGCGGGTGAGGTCGTTGCGATCAATTACCAAGAGAGGACGTAATAATACAAATATTTTTTGTGGATTTCTATTGCTTTAATATTTGTTTCTAACTCTTATGTCCCAAGCGATTATACATGCAAACTCATAATAGTAATCATAAATGAACAAATCTGTCGACTTCTGCGAGGCAGTAAGTGGGGCCGTTATGACCAATTATCATGAGGTGGGCCTTATGACAACGATTTTTTGCAGATTTCAACTGGTTTAATAATTAGTCTTAAAGCAATATACTTACTTGCGCCATCTTAGATTTTTCACATTTTAGAATCAAGACTAAAAGTATCTCAAAATTATGATGCATATATATTTTTTATATGTCTGAGAGTCTGTAAAACAACAATTTCAACATAAAACTGCGCGGTTTATTTATATCGCGCGGACGTGATAGCGAGCCGCTGTCGACATCACACACAAAATTACGAATGGAGAACAGGCGCGCAGGGATACAAAGCCGGCCACCAACTTCTGCTCCCGTGACCAAATTGTTTCTCTCCGGATAGCCCACAGGCGTCCAGGATTTAAATTCCAGACAGAATATACTTATTTGACATGGGGAAGCGGTTGGTAATACTAAACATTACGGAATATATTGCTTTAACGCCGATGTCCCTAGTTAATACTCATGCAATTTTATCTAGCGAATGTCACTTTGTCGTTTCATGTCTGATCTAATATGTCATCGGTAAAACCTAAAAGGGCGAGCGCAACTATTTTCGGACTGAATAAAGGTGGACTTTTCTGGACTAAAGTACTAATTAAACTACCTGCAGTTTATAGTGCACCTCATCTATAATAGTGGCTAACATATATCCATTAATTATGCGTAACTCAACAAGATTTATACGGGTAAAGGTAATGAAAACTTTGCAGTTTAAATCTTTCTGTACTTGAGCAGGATATACATAAACTGTACGTCAAAGCAAATGGACATGTACAGGCCGCCTATGTGTTTAATTCAAGTAGCAAAGCCAATTGGACTGATAAAACTGGTGCAATACTGATCTATTAACAAGCGTGTCGCGTCAAGACACATTGTTTTTTAAGCCGGATCTCACTGAAGATGTTTCTCGTTTCAGCCATCATGGTGTACCGTGTGCTGCCGGGAGTCAAGCGACAGACCGTGAAGCTGATCCACCTCGGCCTTAATCTGATAGCCCTGGTCTTCATGATCCTGGGGCTCCATTGCGTCTTTAGCCTCAATGGGCCTGCCCTCTACTCCCTTCACGCCTGGATAGGCATCACCACAGTCATATGCTTTGCTTTACAGGTAGGTTTATTGGATGGCAATAAAAGCCAACCAGTGCTGGTGACATAGTACCGAGACAGGAGAGCGATGTGACAACAGTGGCGCGCTCTGCTGGTCCCAGATAGACTTATTCAGTTATGAGCGAAAATCTCGTCTCACGTCGACGGACGAATGCCGACCTTATAACGTCTAACGACCGATAAAATTGGGTCATTTTGTGTACACAAAAATCAATTATCCCCTTCTAACACAGATAAGCCCTTGCTTCTCAGATAAAAGGCCATAATCTGTAAGAAAGAGACAATGCACTTGCGTCGTATGTTCGACATTAATAAAGTGTGCCATAAGCAATATTCTTATTCCATGACAGCAAATTTGTCTATACATTAAGGAAGAACAAGACATGATACAGCATGCACCTAATATTATAAATAGCGACCGTAAACCTGAGGTATTCGCTCCCTAACACCTGCCAAACGCTACTGTTTATTTTTACCATCGATCGAAAATGAACCGATGGGGCGATATTAGACACCATATACATCTCCCGGAATTCCCCGAAGTATTCTGTGACTAACGTTTCAATTTAGTGTATGCGGCCGTAAATGCGACATTGCCCCCTGACTTGTGACTTGTTTGTTGTTTATTACAGTGGGTGCATGGGCGTATTTTTACCACCAGATCGAAAATGAACTGATCAATGGGGCAATATTACATGTCGTATACCCCGGATTTCCCCGAAGTATTCGTTGGCTAACGTTTCAACTTAGTGTATGCGGCCGTAAATACGACATTGTCCCCTGACTTGTGACTTGTTGGTTGTTTATTGCAGTGGGTGGGCGGCCTTATTGCTTTCATCTCGCCGTGGGTGAGCGGCAAGAAGAAGGGCGCCTACAAGCCGGTCCATGTTTTCTGGGGAGTCGCCCTCTTCGGTTTGGCGGCTGCTGCAGTCCTCACTGGTACCATGGAGGAGATCAAGAGTAAGATGTAAGTATTTCAAACAATTTCCTTTTTTATATGCTAATATAGAGGTGGAAAACAGTGTTTATATACTTATATATAGGTGGAAAACAGTGTTTATATACCTATATATAGGTGGAGAGCAGTGTTTTTAATCTAAAAATTGCGAAATTAAAAATAAGCTGACGGGGTAGCTCCGACATCAAAACTACCACCAAGGTGACGGTGTTAAATAGCACAACATTTTTCGTATGGGGGGGGGGGCCCTTTTCGATGTAGAAAACAAGCATGGCGGCGTACACAAAATGAACCTGTAAATGGTAAATGTCTCACATGTTAGTGTATTTTTTGCCAGTGTTTTACTTCAGAAAAGGCGCCGGAAATAAGAATACAGTTTATAGATTGCAAAAAGAGAAATATTTTAAACATTAGTTAAGATATTTTTACACGGGGAGCTTTCAAAGAGGACTCTACATCGAAAATTGTTGTGCTGTTGAAAAGCTTTACCTTGGTGGTGGTTTGGATGTCTGAGTTACTCATGGGACTGTATAATGACCTACACTGTGACCTATTATCAGAATGCATGTGTTGGTGTGGGTGTAGTTTAATTAATCAATCTGTTGCTGAAATCACCTGGTACGTTATTTGATTATTAATATCATATTTGATTATTAATATCATTCTGTCGCCATGCTATAGAGACTCCGCCGACTACAGTTCGTACACGGCCGAGGGACTGCTGGCCAATAGCTTCGGGATCGTGGTCCTGGCGACGGTGATCTCCACAACCTACATTATTGTCAATCCGGAATTCAAGAAGGGATTCAAACAGGAAGAGGAGCGAATCCCCATCAACTAATCCGTTTGAATTCCTGGAACAAGTGAACCTCATTAGAGTCTTATCCATCCCAATGACAAAGACGTTTCTTCAATGTAATTTAGACAAATATTTGTTAGGAATAAGTTTTGCCAATCCGTTAAAAACTGTGTCTTCATCTCCATAGAAAGAAATGAAAATGAAAATGAAAGGAAAATATTTGACAGAAATCTTTGAGGCAATCACGTTTTGTAAGGCGTATATTTAGGAATCAATCATAGATTCTTGTATTTTTTCGTGTCATAATCTGGACTGATCTTTTGGCATTGTTTTGTTGTGACCTGGAGAGCAACGTTGTTGATACGTGTATATGTTGTTTAAATGTAGTACCGGAAGCGGCAACCAGGGGGCACTGAACGTACATATTGCATCACGTGATCACTTTGGTTTGTTTATCTTAAGTCTTCAAGTATTTTAATATGCACACTTCAACAACTGAAGGACACATTATTTAATTGTTTCACTTATTCTTCTGTTTACGGTGCATGCGAGTTGACTTGTTACACTTCAGCTCGGGCTGAATCTGTTTACGCAGTTCACAATGTTATAATTTTAATGATAGACAATGCTGAGGCAATCTGTGAACTAAGTTGGTTACTCTTTAGCACACTGTGTAATAAATGACACTGAACCCAATATCATTTTGGATTTAGACGTTGAATATTTATATGTCCCGGGGAAATTCAAATTGAAAGAAGAGTATTCCTGAAAGTGACTTGAAACCGGAAAGCACTGTTGGTTAGTCGCCATCCGTTCGGACGAAAAGCCATTCACTTGTTCAATAATGGAATATGAACCGTAAGTTAAACTTGTTAAACCTAGCTGGTACTCGCCCCCTTCAAACGGCTTAGAGTAGGTTGTTTCTCAGCGAACGAAAACGAAAGTCCCATGGGCTATAATGCAGGAAGTTTATCTCATATATGAAATCTCGGTCGATGCTAAATGGAGGCGTGCGCGAATTAAACTATTCATTCTGCAATTGTTCGCTATCAGAACAATTTATAACGCAAATTACGAACGTTATGATGTACAGTATTAGTGGTTATTTTTCTTGGCCGTTATGATAAAATTTGGATTTTTAAAGAATCTTAATTTTGTGAAATCATTGCACAAACGGAACGAACGCTGTAGGTGAAATCAACGCATAAACTGTACTTAGCTTAGTGTTAAGTTCGGTTTGTCCATGACTCTTCCATGTACATCTGTATGTCATTCCATGACAGAGCCCTAAGGCATAGCCTTTCGATACAGTTCGTTAATTGGTCTCTTGGCGTAACCTCTATCGCATTATCATATCGTGTTCCGACCAAACAGTTCGCATTTTACAATTTACGCTTGGGCCTTGATCGGGTTTCTAGGCGTGGGCGATATTTGATGGTCTAGTCGCAGAATAGGATTCGAAGGATACTAAGATACCTAGTTTTACATTTGCGCGTGTAATCTGGGCGAAAGGTACGTGTGTGCGAGCCCAATTGTAGTATCCCTGCTTGATAATAGCTGAAACTGACACACCCAACGGATTTTATTTTAGGTATGTAAGTCTTATCTTAACTTTGTGTAAATGAGAAATGAGCGATGGGCTTATTGTTCTTGGAATCAAACCTTCATATTTCCATACCACCTATGTCAAAACGCGTTACCCGTAAGCTGGACACAATACCATTGTATATGGAAGTGAACTTCTCTCGTATGAATGTAATGTCGAATTGATTACATTAATCCATATTTATAGATTTGAGAGTAAGCGTTTTTTAATTCAAATAATGAAATCTGTTCATCAATATTATCAATATATTTTTCCGGTCGTCAACACTTTTGTATAATTATTAAGAGAGGTGAGCAGTCACGTGTTTTTAACGTTGTTGCAAACCTCTACAAAGACATAAAGCGTACTCATTCATAAAAAATTCGAAAGGGAGTAAACGGTAGCTTGTACGTAGTTCATGGTTTATGTATGTATGCCACACGAACGCTACTTCGGCATATACCATGGCCTTTAATTTGCAGCTATCATTCTTGAGATATTTTTCATCATACGAAATTGCCCCATTTTATTTATATCATCGTGTGTGTTTGTTGGCTACCCATCGATACCCCTTCATGACTTTATCCCGAAAATAGTCCCTGTTTTGCCAAAGGATCCCAACCCAACGGCACTGCGTATCTACCGTATAGCCGGCAAAAAATACTTTCAAATTACCCGTGTTAATTCCTAACACAACTCACTTACGCATCATAATTTATGATCTTTTAAGGCTATACGATGTCATTTAAAACATAAGATTTGGAATGTCAACGGTTCTCGCGTGCTTCGTGTAAGATCAGCATAGTTGAAAAGAAAGCGGAATGTTTATTGAGAAGATTCTCACATTAACATTAGTTTCGTAATAGTTAAGCCAACAATGATAACATTACATCTCGTAGTCATTGTCAAAGAACAAACAATACTATCAAAGTGGTTTACTTTCCTTAAAGAGGACTACATTACTCTACGTTTCCAATGGGTAATAATTACACATCCAAAGAAACAAAACCACACTTAAAGAAGATAAGCAGAAATATGCAATGTTCAAACGCCATCAACAGTTCATTCTCGCCTGCATCCTAGAAATAAGCTACGTTAATTCAGTAGAGAAGAGGCAAATGGGGTAGCGTAATAACGAAATAATAGTTCGACGTTTTCCCAGCATATCATAACATAGTATGAACTGCTAGGGGATTATTTGAATATCCAGGGGTGCGTGTAACATACATCACACCACGAAGACAATACACGTCTTAAACCCTCGAGGATGTTATTCCATATTTTATTATTGATATTCATTATATGTTATGAAATTATTTCCTTGCGGATGAGGAACTTAGTGCTTCTTTTGTCTTCTTGCTTACGCCGTAATTAGACTGCCAAAGCAGCAAATACCCGAAGCAAGCGCCAATGGTAGATATATGAGTTCTAGGAATGTGACACGAACCACAACCATACGGCCACAGCATTGAATGAACAGTTAAAACACAACCTTTATCCATTAGCCATAACATTGATGAGGCAAATACAACGTAAATCCGACCGAGTCGAGACTGTGCTTCGCTGCGTCTAACGCGTGCGTCAAGTCAACTAAGAATGTCACGTGACTGGGCGTCTAGGACATGCCTCGTGCCTTGGGCATAATTTCATACTAACATTCCCCCCCCCCCATGCGACTTCAAGAAAAATCGTTTTTGGTTCTATATTTGTAAAATGGGAATGGTCTACAATCGTTGGTCAATTTGGAAGATACCGGAATATCCTTGAATATCCTTGAATATAACGACTGTCAGGCACAGGGAGGGATCCATACTCCCACCACCGAAGCGGAATGTATCCAATGGAAAAACATATCTATCTATTCCCCGTCGATGTTATCCACACACAGAAAGTAGTACATTCAATAGAAAGAGAAGACAAATACAAAGACGTGTCGTCTGCTCCACAAAAAAGCGCGCGAAATTGATTAGAAGGCGCGTTTCTATGATTATTATTATTAGTATATGCATGTATCCTCTACAAAAGGTTGGTCACGCGACTGCCCAGGTGGGGGTGGGGGTGGGGGTGGGTGGGCACAGGGGGTTGGGAGGGGAGCGGGGGGGGGCGAATGAATACAAGAAACGCGCGGCGTAGTAAACCGGCAAAGAATGTAGGCTCCTAAACATCCGAGGGCTGTCGGCGACGTCTGTCTCGCCTTTCAGCCGAACATGCTGGCCCACAGCTGCATGAACTCGCTCTTGTCGAGGCTGCCGTCTTGATTTTGGTCGAACATCTGCACCATCCACCTCGCCATGGTCTCGTCGAAACCCATGGTTTCCTGGATGGCGCTGATGACCTCCTCTGGACTGAGCACGCCATTGCCATCCTTATCTAGCTGGTCAAAGCGACTAGCCATCTGCTCATGTCTGCGAGGGCGATAAAAACAACAGTGAATTGCATATATTTAATATTGCAAATATTAAATGGAATGACATTAGCTGGACGTAAGACCCACGCAATGATGGTCGCACACCAGTAATCACTGTAAACTCTGATATTCGGTGTTTGTAAACGTAAGTTACTACCGAAATGTCCTACACAGAAAAGAACAAATAACCGTATTTGACATTTCTATCTCGAAAACGCGACACCGCGATACGTTTGCCAATCTCACAAGGTCGCGATGTGCAACTGATGCATCAGCCGTATGGCCAACACTTTCGTTTTTTTATGTTGAACTGCCACAAACCCGGAGCCTACTTTACATCGACTATATGTTTCAAAGGATTGGCTCAGAAGGTACAAACGAGAAGCCGGGGGCGTATAATATAGCACAGAGCTGATTCTATTCTCTCACCTCGATGTGAATTAGCCAACAAAATCGCGGACGTTTCCAAAACCTTTATTACGCTGTACATTGTGCGCTAGGCACCAAATTCAACTTCCTGGTCGGTTTCAGGGAAATCAGACGTTTTTGGATCTAACAAACGTACTTTTCAGACATTGCACTAGCCTCTAAGAGATGGTGTTAACAGCTCGTAACACACAGAGAGACACCCTCCAGGTCCCAGAAACTCACGTGGCTTTGGCCTCAGCGTAGAAATCGGCGAATTCCTCGATATCCAGTTTCCGGTTTCCATCGCGGTCAAACTTCTTCAGGAGCATAACGACCTTGGAAGGCGGGAAGTTGAATGGCTGACTCTGTAAGATGGCGCTCGCCTCCTCCAGCGTGATGTAGCCATTACCATCCTTGTCATATTCCTTGAACTTAGGCACCAGGGACACCTTGCTGAAGATTGAAAATAAACAGAAATAATGGTAAATAAAATAGCTGGACATTGATTATTTTTTGGCGTGAAATAAAGGAAACAAAACAGCGATCAATGATATTGGTGGACACAACAGCAGTAAAAGCGCATAGAAGAGACCTAATTACTGATATAGATGGACAATGAGCCACACAAAGTAATCATTTTAATGAGTAACATGGTTGGACATGCATTCTTGGCAAGATATAATTATTAAAAAAAAGCAGCAGACAATTATATTTGTGGACAACATATATAACGGAATACAAAATACATAGATGGATAGTCAGTCAATAAAACCAAATTACTAATTATAATAAATAACATATCTGGATATTGCTGCATTCTTGTGATGAAATAGTGACTAGAAAAACATGTTGGTGGACAAACAAGCGATCAATGGATAAAATGACATAATTACTAATATAGCTAGACCATGAAAAAAATCTGCCAAAAAATACAAGCCTATATCTTGTGTAGAATGAATGCCATGATCATCACGACAACAACAACGAAAAACTCCACCTGCAATATCGTGACATGGCTACATGCTTTACCACCGCGCCCAGCAGATTAGACGGTGATAATGACACAAAAAGCCAATCGATGTCACACTGTGTATATGTACCAACCGGGGGCTTTTATGTTGAGGAAATTGATCCTATGGTGACACGCAGCTTTGCTAAAAGAGGCTTACGGGAGGGCACCCGACTCGAGACCCGGTCTCTGATTAGTTGTCCTTGCCCCGGGGATCGGCCTCACCACAACCTCATTCATAATTCATACGCGCTTCCGCGTAACAATAACAACAGACGGGACGTCGCAGACTGTATGTCGGTGGCGACGCCTGGTGACAGCGCACAACTATTTTGGAGACTGACAAGCTATATCATCGCTTCCGGGTCCATATTTACGGCCACTCACAAGGGGAAAACATCAAGCGCTTCAGTAAAAGCAATTTAGTTTTCATGCACGCACGGGTTTTTTTGACGCCGAGGAAGGTTTCCATCTGTTTGGCCAATACTGTCAGGCTTTCAGTAAAGTGACGAATATTGCATTGAGACGATCAATGTAGTCACCAATACTATTACGCATCCAATACTATGATCAATGTTATCAAAAGCTCAATAAAGTGGCCAATATTATCAAACGGCCAAGAAAATGACTTTCAGCGGTCAACAAAAGCGATCAATATAAATCAACTATAAATCAGGTGACAAATAAATGCATTAAAGTATCTCTGTCACATTTGCGACATTATCGCGGTATTACTGGACCTTTAACGATGGCTCTAGTAACTCATCTGATAGAATCCACAAACACTAATACCGCATATCATCAGGAATACCATTCGAGACGAAGGGATTGAGCGTTACCCGCTAGCCTACCTTCACGATATACCAAATGCATTTATATTCAGCAAAGGAACCGGGCCAGCCAACCAGCCAGCCAGCCCTGACTGAATCAGGTCTACAGACTCCCAGCCTCCCTGGGTTATAACCGGCTAATGGCGTGCTACGGCAATATTTATTGCGGCTGACGCCCTGAAAGGTTCTGGCGACAAGTCTATAGTGTGGTTGAAAGACTCGCGAAGAATAACAAATGATACAAAAAACATGATTCCCGTTTTTTTTTTGTTTTTTGTTGGTTCTTTGGAACTGAGGGCCATATCGGAAGCCCCCAGGGAAGACCAGATGTTCGCTATATGGGATTCCTCATCTATTCGTCTGAATAATGGCCGCCTTTGACCATAATAATTTTTCAGTTTTTTTAATGGGCGATTGCATGGGTTTGTGTTATAGATGCGTCATGCAATTGGGCGAAGCGTCGTCCCCATAGTTTGCACTGTATAGTCCCTATCACCACAACGCTGGACGTACTAATAATGGATAAACCCGGAGAGTGTTCAGTCAAAGGACTAATCTGGATTCAGATGCAGTTACCAGGACCAGATATAAATGAATTGACGCCAATCTGCCTAATACTACCAGTGGCCTCCCTGGTGTAGTGGTTAGTGCATATGACGCTTTCTGTACTACCACAAGCGCTGACACCAATCCCCGCTACACCACAAACCATGACGCCAATATCCGCTATACCACAAACCATGACGCCAATATCCGCTATACCACAACCATGACGCCAATATCCGCTACACCACAAACCATGACGCCAATATCCGCTATACCACAAACCATGACGTCAATATCCGCTACACCACAAACCATGACGCCAATATCCGCTATACCACAACCATGACGCCAATATCCGCTATACCACAACCATGACGCCAATATCCGCTACACCACAAACCATGACGCCAATATCCGCTATACCACAAACCATGACGCCAATATCCGCTACACCACAAACCATGACGCCAATATCCGCTACACCAGAAACCATGACGCCAATATCCGCTATACCACAACCATGACACCAATATCCGCTACACCACAAACCATGACGCCAATATCCGCTATACCACAAACCATGACGCCAATGTCCGCTACACCACAAACCATAACACCAATATCCGCTACACCACAAACCATGACGCCAATATCCGCTATACCACAACCATGACGCCAATATCCGCTACACCACAAACCATGACGCCAATATCCGCTATACCACAACCATGACGCCAATATCCGCTACACCACAAACCATGACGCCAATATCCGCTATACCACAACCATGACGCCAATATCCGCTACACCACAAACCATGACACCAATATCCGCTACACCACAAACCATGACGCCAATATCCGCTACACCTCAAACCATGACGCCAATATCCGCTATACCACAACCATGACACCGATATCCGCTACACCACAAACCATGACGCCAATATCCGCTATACTATACCACAAACCATGACGCCAATATCCGCTACACCACAAACCATGACGCCAATATCCGCTATACCACAACCATGACGCCAATATCTGCTACACCACAAACCATGACGCCAATATCCGCTACACCACAAACCATGACGCCAATATCCGCTACACCACAAACTATGACGCCAATATCCGCTATACCACAACCATGACACCAATATCCGCTATACCACAAACCATGACGCCAATGTCCGCTACCCCACCAACCATGACACCAATGTCAGTAATACCACAAATGCTGGTGGCCTAGGATGTAGCGCCCTCTTCTAGGCCAGCCCAAGCGGCCGGTGCGGGGTTCGAATCCCACCAGTACAGATATCTATATTTGTGCAGAATAAATATCCGATTTTTTTTTTCGCAAATAGTAGGGGGATATTTCCTAACACATGGCTCCTCTATGTCTTGACCCGTCTCATGATATGATACGACCCACACGAGTAAACGCGTCCTACTAACACTAACCCACCGTAATAGAGTACTATAACGCTGACGTCACAAAGCGCTCACGGAAGAAGGCTGTGATATCACCGACAGTCCATCCCCAGAGCGAGCATAGTTTCAGATAATATAATTTTGCTGCATTTGTGTCTATACTTTGGTTCTTGCTCCTGTAAATAAATGAGGTTGAATCAAATATCAGGGCATACGGGATATGGCTGAGATATGGGTGGCTGGGTGCAGTCTTATAGATATGCTTTATATTCACCGTTGAATAGTATCTGCATTCTCCATGGCCATAGAGAGACAGTAATCTATATACAATTCCCGACTCAACATCGCAATTATCTCGCGACACCTCTTCCACAGCCTTGCCCCATTACTTGCACCCCCCCCCCCCTCCCCCACAAACACACTCTCTTCCTCCCCACACACATGATGCACACGGCTTTTCGCCATCACATACGGGACATCGTGTGTGGCACTTGACGAATGGTGTCTGGCTGTAAATGCAAGGGGAGAGGAGGGGGAGGGTAGGGTAGGGTAGGGTAGGGTAGGGTAGGGGAGGGGAGGGGAGGGACAGAAAGAGGGGAGGGACGGAAGAGGAGAGGGGAGGGGAGGGGAGAGAGTAGTGGAGGGGAGGAGAGGGAGGGGAGGGAGAGGAGGGAAGGGGAGAGCAAGGGAGGGGAGGGGAGAGGGGAGGGGAGGGGAGGGGAGGGGAGGGGATCGAGGGGAGGGAAGGGGGTAGTGTACGGTAGGGTAGGGGAGGGTAGGGTAGGGTAGGGTAGGGAAGGGCAGATGAGGGGCGGGGGTAGGGTAGTAGAGAGGACGGGGGTAGGGGGGTAGGGTAGGGTAGGGTAGGGTAGGGTAGGGTAGGGTAGGGTAGGGTAGGGTAGAGGAGGGGGGACGGGACGGGAGGGGAGGGGAGGGACAGGGGGTAGGGTAGTAGAGTGGCGGGGGTGGGTAGGTGTCTTGTTATTTGCGTACGCAGGGCGCAAAGGCAAAACCGTTACATTAGTGTAATTGCTACCGCTCTCTACTCATCGCGCGCCTCGGCAAACGGAACTATTGATAACGGGAATGCGGCGGTATCGTAGTGGTGGGGGTAGTGGTTGGGGTGAGTGGGGGTCGGGGGAAGGTGTGGCGGCGCGAGGAAAAGAGGGGATGGAGGGTGGGGGTAGGGGTGGGAGTGGTGGGGGGGTGGGGTGGGGTCGTAGTATGTGTGTGGGCAGACAGTATCCAGGCCCTGACAATCGCTCCCAGGGCCACCCGGGAGGGGGAGGGGGAGGCAGTCCCATCTACGCTATGAATATTTCAGTTTGTACACTATCACCACTTTTACGTTGTTCGACAATGGGCAACGTTGTGACAACAACCGGGCGCACAGACAGAACCCCTTGCAACACGCCCCCCCCCCCCCGCCCCCGCCCGCTCCCCGCCCCCACCTTCCTAATTTCGTTCGCGTCATCCCCTCCCACACCTACCCACCCCCCTCACGGCTCCTCCACCTCACCGGCTCTAAAGTAGTGAGGGGAGTGATACAAAAAAGCCCCCCCCCCCAACCCTTTCCCTAACTGACTGAGCGCTGCCCCCCCCCCCCCTTCACCTCACCTCCAGCCTTCGCCCTCCCTCGCGCATTGCCGTTAAGGGCAAAACGGGTGGGGACACAACTGCGAGAGCCTGCAGCGGGCAAAGCAATGTTTATAAATCATTCCAGTTCTCCCACGGGGAATGAAACGGCGATGCTTATACATATATGCATAAAAGAAGAAAGGGACAGAAGGAGAGAGAGGGACAGAAAAAAAGAGAAAAAGGGAGAGAACGAGAGAGAGAGAGAGAAATAGAGGGGGGGGGGGTGATAGTATCCATGGAACGCTCGCTTGGTTGGCGCGAACCATAGCGATTTGATCCCAGGAACATTGCCATGATAAGATGTCCGTTGTAAACAAATCATAGACCCAGATACCTCCCGCCACGGTCTGACATGATATGTCTCATGACAGACCATCTTTATTACATTATGTAAATAAAAACCAGAAGAATATCCGTAACCTGGTTGTATTTATCTCTCAATACTTTCGGGACGAAAGCGTTATTCTATAGCCTTGTAAATTAACCTGATGTGTAACATCTTGATTCTATGCATATATCTCTGGTTCTCATGTGTTACATCTTGATTCTATGTATATATCTCTGATTCTCATGTGTTACATCTTGATTCTATGTATATATCTCTGATTCTATGTGTATATATCTCTGGTTCTCATGTGTAACATCTTGATTCTATGCATATATATCTCTGGTTCTCATGTGTTATATCTTGATTCTATGCATATATCTCTGGTTCTCATGTGTTACATCTTGATTCTATGTGTATATATCGCTGGTTCTCATGTGTTACATCTTGATTCTATGCATATATATCTCTGGTTCTCATGTGTTATATCTTGATTCTATGCATATATCTCTGGTTCTCATGTGTTACATCTTGATTCTATGTGTATATATCTCTGATTCTCATGTGTTACATCTTGATTATTTTCTATGTATATATCTCTGATTCTCATGTGTTCTCATCGCTTTTAATCTGTAGACATCTGTAGACATGTTGTATAGGCGTTGATACGAATAAACGATATACAGATACTCACAGGAATGATATTGCGCAAGAAATGAAGTGAAATGTTAGTGTTTCAGACCATATTTGTGCACACGAAGCAAGGGCGGATCCGGGGGGGGGGGGACCCGACCCGGTCCGAAATTTATTAAATTTATACCATTTAACAGATGAAAACCATAACCACCCCCCCCCCCCCGCCCCCAAGAGGCCAAGCGGAAAAATGAGATGAGTGGGTGGGCACGTGTCATCTAACCTCAGTACACGTGCACTTGTCATGCACGAGCACGTTCCCAATGGCAGTCAACCCTGGCTCGCGGGGGAGGTGGGGGGGGGGGGCGCAATATGATACAAATCTGGTGGGCGGCGGGCGTTCCGCGGGTGGCTTGATGCCTGAGAGAGGTGATATTTGTGATGAAATAAATACCCCTATAAAGCGGACTTTTATGATGAAAAAGCCCCTTTAGAACGAATAGTTTGAAACTTGCGACCGGGGGCCCTGAAACTGTTCATAGAGCAGGTTGCATCGATAAAGTACCATTTTCGAGCGGATTTTGGCGGTAAAACGCCCCGACCGAGCGGATTTTGGAGGCAAAAAAAGTGAACCGAGGTCCATATAATTATGTTATTGTGCGGCCTCTTATGTTCATTTCATCCATTCGTGCACACGACGACTGTGCTGATACCAGTAACACGAATGGCATTAAAAAAACGAAGAAAACAATGTGAAATCAAGATTTTTAGTGAGAAGGTTATGTGGGTAGTAGCCTAGGAAAACTCACAAAGGAAGTCGGAAGTCAACCGCATTAAGAATGCATAAGATGTTATAATGTTGCTCGCAATGTTGTGGTACTCAAGAGAGAAAAAGTCAGAGAGACAGAGAGAGAGAGAGAGAGAGAGCGGGAGACAGAGAGAGGGGGAGAGAGAGAGAGAGATAGAGAGAGAGAGAGAGAGACAGAGAGAGAGAGAGAGAGATAAGATAGAGAGAGAGCGCGCGGGGGTAAGACAAAGAGAGTACAAGTGAACGAAGCAGGGAGAGAAAGCTAGAACGCTAGAAGAGGATGTTGGGGGATGAGGAATGTGTATGGGGTGTGTGCGTGTCCGGGGTGGGGGGGGAGGGGGTGGGGGTTACGGGACAGTAACCAGGAAACACATCCGAGCATCTTCTTATGAGTCTCCTAAGATGAATCAAAACTTAAGCGACGAAAATTTACATCGCGTGATTACGGGAGATATCTGGGCTCGTGGGTGGGTGGGGGGGGGGGGGACTCGCATTCAGCACTCAGCAGGGATATCAGAGAATCAGACCAATTACAGAAGAAGAAGGGAGGTTCAGGGTGTGTTGGGGGAAAGGAGACGGATGGGTGTGTGTGTGTGTGGAGGGGGGGGGGGTGATCAGTCTTCTCCGGGGAGGATGGTGGGGGTGGGGTGCAGGTGGACGGCGGAGGGGGGGGGGGCATCTTGCTGCAGGGGTTGTTCGGGCTAATGTATGGTAGCCCGATGTGCAGACGACCCCTGAAGACAATGGTCACTGACAGTCTCTCTCACACAGATTCCCGGTACGCCATAGACCAAAATACATCAAAACCGCTTCTCGTCTGGTCTTCAGGGGGATCAAATACATATTCTTTATCTCATGTGCAAAACTGAAGAGAATCCTTACTATGTGTTCCCTCGGATCTTTTTGGGGGCCACGGGGATAATTATATGCGTGTATCACAATACATCAGACACATAGTCCCTCGATATTTCATCCTGTTGCGATGCATCGTCTGTGATATTAGTCGCATTCTACAATACATAAAACCTCGCTTTTGTTCCTGGCTCGCAGTATCAGTATGCAAAGTCACCACATTGTTTGAGAGGATCTCATTATACTGTCCTTCTGAAAGTGCGTCAAGCTATACTCTTGGAAGTACACCCCGGAGCCCCACAACGACAACATTTAATCGATATTAAATTCATGAGCCAAGACACAGGAGTCGATGGTTAATTCCATCGGTGATTCGCCTTACCCGCCACCAAAAAAATAATGCACATAGGACATTTTCCCGTCGTCTTTACAAAGATATGAGCGCGATAATATTGTTGAAGAGACAGCTCGGGTC
>OZ025259.1:23507437-23543392 GCA_964019135.1 Arenicola marina
CCCCCATCAGCCCAAGCCACTCCCATCAGCCTAAGCCACCCCCATCAGCCTAAGCCACCCCCATCAGCCTAAGCCACCCCCATCAGCCCAAGCCACCCCCATCGGCCTAAGCCACCCCCAGCAGCCCAAACCCTCCCATCAGTCAAGCCACCCCCATCAGCCTAAGCCACCCCCATCAGCCTAAGCCACCCCATCAGCCCAAGCCACCCCATCGGCCTAAGCCACCCCCAGCAGCCCAAACCCTTCCATCAGTCAAGCCACCCCCATCAGCCCAAGCCACCCCCATCAGCCTAAGCCACCCCCATCAGCCCAAGCCACCCCCATCAGCTCAAGCCACCCCCAGCAGCCCAAACCCTCCCATCAGTCAAGCCACCCCCATCAGCCCAAGCCACCCCCATCAGCCTAAGCCACCCCCATCAGCCCAAGCCACTCCCATAAGTCAAGCCACCCCCATCAGCCCAAGCCACCCCCATCAGTCTAAGCCACCTCCATCAGCCCAAGTCACCCCCATCAGCCCATGCCACCCCCATCAGCCCAAGCCACCCCCATCAGCTCAAGCCACCCCCAGCAGCCCAAACCCTCCCATCAGCCCATGCCACCCCCATCAGCCCAAGCCACCCCCATCAGGTCAAGCCACCCCCAGCAGCCCAAACCCTCCCATCAGTCAAGCCACCCCCATCAGCCCAAGCCACCCCCATCAGCCTAAGCCACCCCCATCAGCCCAAGCCACTCCCATCAGTCAAGCCACCCCCATCAGCCCAAGCCACCCCCATCAGTCTAAGCCACCTCCATCAGCCCAAGTCACCCCCATCAGCCCATGCCACTCCCATCAGCCCAAGCCACCCCCATCAGCCCATGCCACCCCCATCAGCCCAAGCCACTCCCATCAGTCAAGCCACCCCCATCAGCCCAAGCCACCCCCATCAGTCTAAGCCACCTCCATCAGCCCAAGTCACCCCCATCAGCCATGCCACCCCCATCAGCTCAAGCCACCCCCAGCAGCCCAAACCCTCCCATCAGTCAAGCCACCCCCATCAGCCCAAGCCACCCCCATCAGCCCAAGCCACTCCCATCAGTCAAGCCACCCCCATCAGCCCAAGCCACCCCCATCAGTCCAAGCCACCCCCATCAGCCCAAGCCACCCCCATCAGCCCAAGCCACCCCCATCAGCTCAAGCCACCCCCAGCAGCCCAAACCCTCCCATCAGTCAAGCCACCCCCATCAGCCCAAGCCACCCCCATCAGCCTAAGCCACCCCCATCAGCCCAAGCCACTCCCATCAGTCAAGCCACCCCCATCAGCCAAGCCACCCCCATCAGTCTAAGCCACCTCCATCAGCCCAAGTCACCCCATCAGCCCATGCCACCCCCATCAGCCCAAGCCACCCCCATCAGCTCAAGCCACCCCCAGCAGCCCAAACCCTCCCATCAGTCAAGCCACCCCCATCAGCCGAAGCCACCCCCATCAGCCCAAGCCACTCCCATCAGTCAAGCCACCCCCATCAGCCCAAGCCACCCCCATCAGTCTAAGCCACCTCCATCAGCCCAAGCCACCCCCATCAGCCCAAGCCACCCCCATCAGCCCAAGCCACCCCCATCAGCTCAAGCCACCCCCAGCAGCCCAAACCCTCCCATCAGTCAAGCCACCCCCATCAGCCCAAGCCACTCCCATCAGTCAAGCCACCTCCATCAGCCCAAGCCACCCCCATCAGCCCAAGCCACCCCCATCAGCCCAAGCCACCCCCATCAGCTCAAGCCACCCCCAGCAGCCCAAACCCTCCCATCAGTCAAGCCACCCCCATCAGCCCAAGCCACCCCCATCAGCCCAAACCACCCCCATCAGCCCAAGCCACCCCCATCAGCCCAAGCCACTCCCATCAGTCAAGCCACCCCCATCAGCCCAAGCCACCCCCATCAGTCTAAGCCACCTCCATCAGCCCAAGCCACCCCCATCAGCCCAAGCCACCCCCATCAGCTCAAGCCACCCCCAGCAGCCCAAACCCTCCCATCAGCCTAAGCCACCCCCATCAGCCCAAGCCACTCCCATCAGTCAAGCCACCCCCATCAGCCCAAGCCACCCCCATCAGCCCAAGCCACTCCCATCAGTCAAGCCACCCCCATCAGCCCAAGCCACCCCCATCAGTCTAAGCCACCTCCATCAGCCCAAGCCACCCCCATCAGTCCAAGCCACCCCCATCAGCTCAAGCCACCCCCATCAGCTCAAGCCACCCCCATCAGCCCAAGTCACCCCCATCAGCCCATGCCACCCACATCAGCCCAAGCCACCCCCATCAGCTCAAGCCACCCCCAGCAGCTCAAACCCTCCCATCAGTCAAGCCACCCCCATCAGCCCAAAACCGTCAACCACTAACCGAAAAAGCGACCGACCACCAATCGAGCGAGACCGACTGCTGAAGGTTTTTTGCTAAACGCATTACTACATTAATTACTGACATCTGAGCGATGCTGGAAGTAATCTATTATTGAGCTGTGACTAGCCCGGTGTCAGGCCACTGCAGCTTTAGGGACTCAATGCCAGTAATTATAACACAAGGTCATGCTCCGATGGCCCCAGTCAACATATGTAGTGATCCACGGAGTTGGCGCGTACGACTTTGCATTGAGCACGTACCTACTGAAAAAACTTGTATATGCCGTATATAAATATTTGTCAACATACCAGGAATATAATAGATGGCAATTGTTCAATGCGAAATTGGCCCATCAGCCCAGCCTGAGGAAATGGGGGGAGGGGGGGGGGTTAATGGAATAAGTTGATTTAGGAGAACTGCAGTCTTCAAATATAAGGGGGAGGGAGGTGGGTGTGAGGGGAGAGGAGAGGAGAGAGGGAAAGGGGGGGGGGGTAATGAAATGAGTTGATATGAGAGATCCATGGTCTCCAACCAGAAGGGGTAATAGGATTGGGGTCTCCTAATTTACCCCAGCATTAACGGTTAGAGCCAATTAACTTGCCACGTCCATAATTAACTGATAACTTACTGAAAGCGTCAGACCCAAACGTTACGGGTTTATCTGCCTCCAAATATAGAACTATTTCGGATTTATCTTAATTTCCAATTAGATCTATATTTTTAGCTTATATCGGCTGGGGCTTTACTGTGCATTGAAACCCAAACGACGAATGAATGTCTATCAGTACAGCATTAGCTTCTCCCAGGGAATGAATCCGGCCCCGTAGCGACCACTCATCACATCGCAATAACTGGGGCTTAGTTGCCAATGGCGCCAGCGATAAGAGTCGCTAGGTGGCGGGACGATGATGTGCTCAATTTAGATGAAGCGTGACCGGCGTCAATCCGTTCTATACGACAGGCCAGATCGGTTTACCCTTTTTTAGTGTTGGCATTTGGGCGTTATTTGTGTACGTATTAGAGGATCTCATTAGAGGACGCTATTAGGACAGGGTCATGTGACCACATGGCAAAATACAAGGAAGGAAATACCAGGCAGAAAGTGAGAGAATGAAATTGGAGACAGAAGGTGACAAACAGATCTCTCTCTATATATATATGCATATATAGATAGATAAATAGATAGATATATAGATAAATATATATATAGATAATAGAAAGATGTATATATATCGATAGATAGATAGATAGACAGACAGATAGATAAATAGATATATATGCAGATATATATATACATATAGATAGACATATCGATATATAGACATATAAATATATAGATATATAGATAGATATTAGATAGATAGATAGATAGATAGATAAATAGAAGAATCAGGGGAATATCATAGTGAAAAGGCAACAAGGCGGGCATATACAAGGAGACGAAGACAAAGAATCATGAAAGGTATATTAAAGATACCGCGCTAAGGCAGAGCGAGGCTGGCGGTACAGAAAGTAGTAGCTCGCAATAAACGTAGTCCCAATTGCTCCACATTTTCCCCTATTAGAAACACGAGCAAGTGGATAACCATGTTGTGGATTCAAGTACATGCAAACAAACTTAAATGCCCCAAATCAGTAATAATTGGCAATTCCCGATGGGGCTGCTGTTGTTTGTATTGGGTTCACATTCTCGGAAGGCCAACAGCCGAATTGGCTACTGTCGGTGGCTTTCGCCATAGAGTTGGCTTGTTTGTGCACTCACCTCAGAACCGAGATTGATGAACTGCATAAGTTATGACATAAGCCCGATGACCTGTATAATGCCTAACTAGGTGAAACTAGGTCGATGAGTTCATCAGTCTGCGCCGCTAATTATGACCCTAGGGTGCATCCTAGTTGGCCAAATGAGGGCCTCGCATAGAGTCGAGCACTCAACGAACTGCGCCATGAGCGCGGCCTGTTGGGAAGGGAGATGGGGGTCGTGATGGGGTTCTAATGGGATGCAGTCGGGCCATAGGTAAGTAGGTGCACACAGGGGTTAATAAAACTTAGACGCGCAACAAGCCAATATGTCCAATTGTAATCACATTAGAATAATATACCATGTTTTCATTTATTTTGTCTTATATATGGGGTATATATTTGGGGCATGGAATTTCTATTTGAATGTCGCTCCCAAGCAATCTTACGGCAGCCATCTTGGAAAGCATGGGTACTTTTCTTTAAGCTAGGTCAATAAACTCAGGTGTCAGTGCAATTTATCGTCATACTTAAGATAATCCTTGGATGCTGAGCATGAGTGAAATGCTGTCTGAAGGCACTTTCGTGCGCAAGAAACAAAAGGCTAAACTAAGCGAACAAGACTCGCGGGACCACGAAATACGTTGGGATAAAACCTATTCCACATGTAGACACCAGGAGTCGCATCCAGAATCGGTTGATCGGCGGCTCAGGTGCTTACCAACTGAACAATCTGGATCATGGATCCTTTAATAACCGGACTCGATGGTTGCGCTGATCTGAAGCCTTGTGAACTACCAACTGAGCTACCCGCTCTCTACGTTTCCAGGAGTGCTTTCTAGGTTTCATTAGCGGACTTCCCTTCCGGATATGACGCTGGGGTTCAAGGCCAGTGGCTGGCTCACTCCCCCGCTCCAGATCGGACTTCAGCGCCCTGCTTCCGGGATTCTGGACTGGCCGACCGCTGTCACACCCGGATGCAGACATCCCGAGTCACCGGAAATAATCCTGCCTATTCTGACGTCTGGCGACGCCTGGAGATTATTAATAGGTATATGCGGGACGGATTTTGAATGATATTCTATTGTAAAATGGCATCGTGGGATAGAGGTGTTGCTTTCAACAGGACGGTGAGGGGGTGGGAGGGTGTGGGGGTGTGGGTGTGAGGGGTGGATGGTGTAGCTTTCAAGGGGGCTGGGGGTGTGACGGTGAGTGTGTGAGAGGGTGAGGGGTGGATTGTGTCGCTTTCAAGGGGGCTGGGGGCGGGGGGGGGGTGAGGGGATGAGGGGTGGATGGTGATGGTGGGTGTTGGGGGGAAAGGGATTGGGGCGTAGCGGTAGGTATGAGGTACTTTGTCGGTAGTCACAGGAAGAGGCTTAAATATTGGACACACCTAGCGTCATTTGTGGGTGGAATAAATAACGATTCGAGTGTCAGTTTCTGATGGATGATTGCTTTTACCCTTCATATCAGTAATATTATACAGCGGAACAAATGTGGGTGCAAAAACCCCCAGAACACTTCGGTTTCCAAGCGTGGCTTGGTTATGGCTCCCAGACCGGCACATGGCTATGGCAAGCGTGTGGCAGGTAGGAGTGTGTGTGTGTGTGGGTGGGTGGGGGGGGGGTGGCCTGGAGGGGGTGCAGATGGTCTCAGACACAGGTATAACAAGGGCGAACGCCAAAAAAAGCCGTAAAAACGCTATAATTTATGGCCTGCCTTTAAGTCTTCAACACCGTTTCTCACTTGGCGTTCGAGCTTGACTTAATTGTGAAAGACACGCCGCACTGAGCCACGATTGTTAATCGCTCGAGGGTGTCCCAGGAGGGGGGGGGGGGGTGTCAGTTGGGGTGAGGGTGGGGGTGGGGGCGGGCAGGGGTTGAGGCAACGGTGAGGGCAGATGGGGGATTTACACCAACGCTCAGCCCCCCTTTTTTTCGTCAATGGCTTACAAAATGACATGATGCACTTTTGAAATCGGAAGGGTGTAAACAAAAAAACATGCAGAAGACTGCATGGGTGGCGTTTATTAAGGCAAGAGGTGAACCACCCCATCAGCCATTCCCTTAATCCCCTTAATCAGCGGACGACAATGTATCCACGATGATATAGTGCCCCGCAAGCAATCACAAAGAGGAAATTTAGTATGGCCTTAAAAGATGACAAATATTGATAGATGGGCGAGAGCCTTAACTTTGTTTGGGTGTTGTACGTTCGGCTCATTTGACCAGCCTATGGCACGTTCGGCTCATTTGGCCCGTCTATGGAACGCTCGGCTCATTTGGCCAGTCTTTGGAACGTTCGGCTCATTTGGCCAGCATATGGCACGTTCGCCTCATTTGGCCCGTCTATGGAACGCTCGGCTCATTTGGCCAGTCTATGGAACGTTCGGCTCATTTGGCCAGCATATGGCACATTCGGCTCATTTGGTCAGTCTATGGAACGTTCGGCTCATTTGGCCAGCATATGGCACATTCGGCTCATTTGGTCAGTCTATGGAACGCTCGGCTCATTTGGCCAGTCTATGGAACGTTCGGCTCATTTGGTCAGCCTATGGCACATTCGGCTCATTTGGCCAGCCTATGGCACGTTCGCCTCATTTGGCCAGTCTATGGAACGCTCGGCTCATTTGGCCAGTCTATGGAACGTTCGGCTCATTTGGCCAGCATATGGCACGTTCGCCTCATTTGGCCCGTCTATGGAACGCTCGGCTCATTTGGCCAGTCTATGGAACGTTCGGCTCATTTGGCCAGCATATGGCACATTCGGCTCATTTGGTCAGTCTATGGAACGTTCGGCTCATTTGGCCAGCATATGGCACATTCGGCTCATTTGGTCAGTCTATGGAACGCTCGGCTCATTTGGCCAGTCTATGGAACGTTCGGCTCATTTGGTCAGCCTATGGCACATTCGGCTCATTTGGCCAGCCTATGGCACGTTCGCCTCATTTGGCCAGTCTATGGAACGTTCGGCTCATTTGGCCAGCCTATGGCACATTCGGCTCATTTGGCCAGCCTATGGCACGTTCGCCTCATTTGGCCAGTCTATGGAACGCTCGGCTCATTTGGCCAGTCTATGGAACGTTCGGCTCATTTGGTCAGCCTATGGCACATTCGGCTCATTTGGCCAGCCTATGGCACATTCGGCTCATTTGGCCAGCCTATGGCACGTTCGCCTCATTTGGCCAGTCTATGGAACGCTCGGCTCATTTGGTCAGCCTATGGCACATTCGGCTCATTTGGCCAGCCTATGGCACATTCGGCTCATTTGGCCAGCCTATGGCACGTTCGCCTCATTTGGCCAGTCTATGGAACGCTCGGCTCATTTGGCCAGTCTATGGAACGTTCGGCTCATTTGGTCAGCCTATGGCACATTCGGCTCATTTGGCCAGCCTATGGCACATTCGGCTCATTTGGCCAGCCTATGGCACGTTCGCCTCATTTGGCCAGTCTATGGAACGTTCGGCTCATTTGGTCAGCCTATGGCACATTCGGCTCATTTGGCCAGCCTATGGCACATTCGGCTCATTTGGCCAGCCTATGGCACGTTCGCCTCATTTGGTCAGCCTATGGCACATTCGGCTCATTTGGCCAGCCTATGGCACATTCGGCTCATTTGGCCAGCCTATGGCACGTTCGCCTCATTTGCATATAACGATTCACAACACGTTTGTCATGGAAAAACAACGTCGCCTTTAAACATTTAATGCACGTTCAATAAATTATGCAGCAGCACCGCGGATATCGATACCACAATATATGTAAGTATAGCAATGTAGTTAGGGTCGATACCAAAAAAATTGCCGACAATTCTGTATGGGGATGAATTTATTGAAAGTCACGGAGACAGCAAGCGCACACATGTATACACTGAGGCCTGGGATATGGGCGGTGTCAGGCCTTTGTCATGGTAATAATGGTATAAATTGAATTCGTGCGTCACGTGTTGCATGAATAGAATGCTCCTGGTGCGCCATAATATCATATCTTGCCTACGGGGTGAAGCGGTCAATAGTTTGAGGATATATGTTATATAGGGGGACTATAACTTATGGGTGTCCTTTAGGAATCATGTTGTCCTAAGGCGTTGGTGGGGTTGCGGGTGGGAGGGGGGGAGCAACGCGTGGAAGGGCAAATATGGATCTCAAATCGATTTGGTGATTGGTGAGTCCCAAGCCGTAATTCGTGTGTATCAGGATTGGTTGGCTGTATATTCAGGACACTTTGGTCGTATTGCGTCAAGGGGAGAAGGGAGAGAAAGTGGAGCCATGTCCCCCTATTCTGTGCGAAGAAGGACATAGGGTCTTTATCCTGCGACCACACAGACTTGGCCACAGCGGGGCTCGAACCACCGATCCACGTGCCAGTAGGCTCTGCGGTGGCCACAACATTCAAGGCAAGCGCTCTAGGCCACTGAGCTATCGGGCCGGCCCCCGTGTGTATGAGAAATATTGCTTGCTGATTATTGATGAATTAATTGAAAATTCAGGGCTCAACTGGGGTTAACAATACTCTGGGGACAAGGAAATGGAGTTCGCTGACGAACGACTCAAATGATAAATGGTTGCGTAGTTGTGAAAGGTGTTCTTCAAGCAAATAATGCTGGCAGGTGGTGCATGACATCTTTGTGCATGGCCTAGATGCGGCAATGGGGTCGCAGTGTTGGGGATTGGAGGAGCGGGGGGAGGGCGTAAAAGGCAGGAGATAGGAGGAAAGGGGTGGGGAGTGTGGGGTGCAAGGGGGTGGAGTTTGTGTTACGGGGCGGGGGGGGGGAGCAAGAGTGTAGATTCATCAGCGATGAGATGTGAGATAATGGGTGTGAGTAGGTGGGGGATAAAGTGATGGGTGTCTGAAGCTGACAAGGTTGATGGTGATGTATAGACGGGCGTGCCAGCATGTATGGGTTAAGTGAATGGATACGGGCGTCACAACAGCAAATATCACCCAGCAGATATAGAGCGGATATATGCGTCTAGCCGATGACCCGCAAATAACCTCATTCATCACACAGTAGAATATGCCAATAACACAATAGAATGCAATAGAATACGCCAACAACACAATATAACGCAATATAAAACAACACAGATAAATACTGAGTACGACGGAATGCCCATATATCCCGGCACCTCTGACGTAATCCCGTGGATAAACAACCATCAGTGGTTAGTCCAACCCATATAGGGCGGTACATTTAAATACGCCAACGTTGGAAATGATATGCAAGTGTTCCTGGTCGGGGGGGGGTGGGGGGGCAGAAAAATCGACAGCAGAGCAATAGGTCCCTGGTTCGAAGCCCTGTCTGGGCAATCCAATCTAGAGCATATTTCAACCACCCACACCATTCACTGTCCCCGGAGGTTACTTGCCCTACTTTAGCTCTCGTGTCCACCAGGAGGAATCTAACCCAACAATCATTTTATTTCCCATTTCGCCATTCGTGGCCGCAATCTTTAAGCGTCCTTCCGCACGTAAAGACGAGATACATATCAAGGAATTTATTTACTCACGTTTCCTCGATTTTCTGCTTGAAGTTTTTGAATTCCGAGGCCGACAGACGACCGTCCCGATTCTTGTCGAACTTCTTGACGAAGTGCAGCGCTTTGTCCTCCGGGTACTTCAGCTCATCTCGCAGCATGGCCACAGCCTGCTCGAACGTGATAAATTCCTCACCCCTGGCGAGAAAGCGCGAGAACACAATGGCGTTATCACAATGCTTAAAATATGCTGGTGAAAGACTAACAAGCAGAGAAGTAGTCGGTTTTTTTACGCCAAATACATAGATCAACTGGTAACTAACGATCACAGCTTGGCAGCCAACGTTTTCAATTTGTATATTATATTATACATGCCATTGAATTCCCCTCGTGTATATTCAGTTGTTAAATGGAACTGATCCACCGTCCAGTATCTGTATTATAACTCAAGGAACACAGAATGCAACAGTATAGTATTTCATGCAACAGTAATTTAGGCGCTTATCTATGCACAATGTAATAATGAAGTTTCCCTTAATCCACTTTGCCAAATGAACATACGAAAATAAAATTTTATATATGTTTATATGTATATAGAGTACCTTCACAATGTAAATGTAACAGATAATAATTCATAATATTCATAATGGCAATTTTTTTTTTCAACGTGCGTTTTGGGAACGGCGTTATGCCAATTATTTAGGCACAACACAAGAAACACAAAAATTGAATGAAACTGCGTTTACGTTTCCTTTAATGAAAAGAGCTTAGTAATACGCCTACAGACTGGCCAATGTTAAACCATTGTCGTGAACTACTATTTAAACATTCAGTCACCAACGTCAGACGTCAGAAGCTGCATGTAATACCTAGACTACATTACCTTTTACCTGGTTTCTATAAATCTCCCCCCGCCTGTTTTGACAATTACTACAAGCCAAATCACTTAGCAGTTTTAATTCCCCTACCCCTAATAGCTTTCGTTTTTTTGTCGGTGGCAGATATGGGTAATAACATGGAGAGAGGCCGTGACGAGAAAGAGCGATGACAAGTTGCCTGTCATAGCCTGCAATCCCTGGGGATGAGAGACCCCGAGTTGGCCTAAACCCACGACGTGATACGCTGTGCAAGCGCGCGTCTATCTATATGCACAGCAGGTCACATTAATTGAATAACCGCAAGCTTACGTCTCCATAGTTCAGGATTTATCCGGACACAGCCCGATACGGTTTGGCTAAGACCGATTCCACGGCTGATCTAGGGCGAAACGAGCGGCTTCGCGGCGATGCGTGCGTTTTCCCGCGCTTTTTTGGCGCTTTCCCGGCAGTAACACAGTCCGTCGTGGTCGACGCGCAGACGACAAGGAAGTGAAATGGAACGCTCCGCCGCCGCCGCCGCCGCCGCTGCGCACGCGAGATGAATACAGCCACGTCACGCGATGATGTGGTATTGCGGTCCATTGTGTATTTAACCAGGGATGGCGGGCGGGCGACAGAAGCCCCCGCCCGCCACCTAACAGTGGCTGAGGCACTGGGTACCTGGCTTGCTGGCTACCTACCTACCTACCTACCGCAGCCAGGACAAGTCAGAACAGGTTGACTATTGATGCACCATGAAACAAAACCTATTACCATACTCACGCCCCCCCCCCCCCCTCTCTACCACGCACCTGCTTCATTGGCATATATCCATTAAATGTTATTGAAATTATAAAGTGTGGGCAGAGAGTTATTATAATATAAGGGAGCTGTGGCGCGGATAAAGACACAAGGGGGGGGGGACTCAGAAAGGGGAGAAGCGAGCGCCAAGGCTCCATAGTGATGCACAGGAAGAGACCATGCATGGATAGTGGAGAGAGATGATATGTGAGAGAGAGAAAGAGAGAGAGAGAAA
The DNA here is from genome assembly GCA_964019135.1 of Arenicola marina. Taxonomy (NCBI): domain Eukaryota; kingdom Metazoa; phylum Annelida; class Polychaeta; family Arenicolidae; genus Arenicola; species Arenicola marina. The sequence goes on from OZ025259.1 coordinate 23,518,917, forward strand.
ATATAAATATATATACATATACATAGAGAGAGAGAGAGAGGGAGAGAGAGGGCGAGAGACGAAGAGAGAGATAGGATGGTGGCGGGATGCGGCCTTAACGAAAATACATGTACCTATAATTATCCTGGAACGACATAATTTCAACACATGGCTCGGACACGGGAGATACGCGATATGAGTAATGTAAATGCCATCTACGTCGGTGTCCCAGGATATGCCAAATGGACAAACCTGACCAATTAATACTTGGCGACGAATAGACGTTGCTATTGCGGGAAATTAGTGCGACGACCCCGATACGCTTTGTGAAATTAGTCGGACCAGCATTATTAATCATGACTACGATGACGCTAGTTGTTCTGTCCAATATTACTATAATGGTTTCATGCCGATGAATTGACATTATGGTATTCAGCATCTCTCAGTGTGTGCTCGGGTGTCGCGGATTAATCGTTATAAAACAATACAAAATAAAATGAAATAATCGAACAAACTATAAATCAATGGTATTCATGACAACACAACCACAAATCATTCAACACGAACTTCATAGTTTACCCTCTGGGCAAGGTTCTTATTTCGCGAGAGGCGTTACAAACCCATTGGTATAGGTTGATGACCTACAGAACGCGGCCATTTTTTGGCAAGCGCATTCCAAAGTCAGTATACGTCCAACACACTAAAGTACACACCACCAGACCTGTGAGCTTCAGGTCAGCGGTGGATCCCCAGCTACATTAATCTTCCGTGTTATAATACATTATTGTAGTACCGGTTGGCGTGAGTAATACGTGAGCTACGCGGAAACAATGGTTCGATCTGACATGGGAGAACGACCACAATTAGCTTGAGTTTTGAGCTGTGGATTGTTTCAAATTGATTTATTTAATGACTTCGTCAGTTGCACGAGGTTCCAATCGGCTCGACTTCAGCGGTCGTTATTCCTCATTAGGGCAACTCAATGTTTATGGTTATATGGATCACATATAACTCATGCCTGGCATTTACTACAACAATCCAACCCTCTGGTATAATATGGAAGATGGACCGTTTAATTCACGCATGCGCAGAGGGAAAACTCATGGACCAATTCGTCATGCATTGACTCATGACAATGGACTCCCCTTTATTACCATCATGCTATTGAATTGCGGAAGGTTTTTGATTAATAGTAACAGTATCATTGGAAGCTACAGTGCATCGCCTTTGACGCAAGGAATTAATGCAGATGTCACCCATGATTATTCCCAGGATAGCAATGGCGTGGGACTAACGATAACGCATGTGTGTTTGTCTGTGTGTGTGTGCCTGGATGTTTTTTTGTCTGTGTGTGTATATCCATAACTACAGCCCCACAGCTAGGGGTCGATTTCCCATAGGACCGTCATCCAAGATATCAATATTGACCCCCCGCCTCAGGTGTTAGCCATGTGTGGGTCCATCGATACTGACTTTACATTGACCACACGCCCGTTGGTGTGGGTCCGTGTGGCTTGCTGCACTGCGCCTAACCCGTCGATTGGGACGGAGTGTATGTGTCAATGGACAGAGAGTAAGACAAAGAGAGAGATGGGGAGAGGTAAACAGAGAGGGGGGTACACGCACAGAGGAGGAGAGAGAACGAGACAGAGAGGAAAAGAGAGGAAGAGAGAGGAAGAGAGACGGCGAGAGACGGCGAGAGTTGACGAGAGATGACGAGACAGGGAGGAAGAGAGATGAACGAGATCAATAGGAAGATGGGAGAGACAAAAAATGGACGCAGACCGATATCCAGATAGAGAACGAGAAAGAAAGAGGAAGAGACAGCTACAGAGAAAAATGAAACAGCACGCGGGAGCGAGAGACACAGGAAGACAGAGAGCTACTGAGTGGGGCGGAGACAGCGTGAAAGAGAAAAGAGCAAGATAGGGAGAGAGAGAAAACAAATCGAGGGACAGATAGGGATACAGAGAGACATAGAAACACAAAGGGACGGAAGAAGGGAGAGGGAGCCAGAGAGACAGTGAAGCTGGGTATTCTCCAATGCGCATGTTGACCAATTCTCTCTCAATGCCGTTATCGAAAACTCCAAAACTGGATTTCACGTCATTGACGCAAGGGGAAGATCGATGTACTGTTGGGGGAGTGGCCTTGACGGAATACAGTTGGCCATCATGTACCACTTGATCCACCCCCACCACTCGGGTTCGCCAATACACGCGCATGTGGTCACCCACTACACCCATTGAGTTCCATTCAGTCACATGCTGAGGTTCAGTTGTATAGTCACAGTGGAGGATCCAGGAATTCAAGAAAGTGTGGGTGTGTGTGTGTGTGTGTGTGGGGGTGGGGGGTTGTACTTATTTGAATACAATCCATGCGCGGATCCAGTGACAAACGTGCAACCGGGGTGGGTGGGTGCTGGTGAGGCACTATGCAGGCACGGATCCTGCGACCCGGGGGTGGGGACTGCTGGTGAGGCTTGCGCAGAAAGAATTGTGACTGTGCCCCCCTGGGCCCCCTTCTTTAGAGTAAGGGGGTGGGGGGGGGGGACACGTGCCTTTTCTTCGCCTTTTTTCGAGCGAAAAGGAGGGGGTGGGGTGTTGTAATGGAAATTAAGAAGGTTGAGACTAGGCTTTGTTCAGATGAGAAGAAAAAATAATATCTACTTGTTGCCGCGGAAGTACATATATGCAATGTAGTGTTTATCTCTTCGTGCTAATATATATATGTATATATATGTAGGCCTATATATAGCTATATGAAGATATACATGAGCTATGCAGAACCAGCATTACGTATATGCAATCAATGTTTATTACATAAGACAATGATACTTAGTCATGTGACTCCTAATTTAGTCCTCACTGTCTGTTCTTGGGACCGCTCTAATGCATTTAATCAACGGTGAAAACGTCACCATATGATAAGGGCCGGGATTCGTATAGATAGATATGCCTCGACATATGAAGTTTCGGTCTTTAGTGATGAATAAAGAGTTATTATTACGCGAATAAAAGCAATGTAATGCGTGAGTCAGGTACAGCTCTGAAACACATGTACACTGTTGCAGTGGTGTGTGTGTGTGGGTGTACCACATTATCTAAGCCGGGATGTATTGCAGCGTAACAAGAATCGTAAACGAAGTCGTTCTAACGGATTACACTGTGCCTTTCATTTTAAACCTGACAAAAGGTGGCACATAATCTCTCATTGTTTCTTCGCTCTTATGTGTTATCGCCCTTCCATCACAACCTGATCGACCAACTTGACATTTCTCCTCTTCGATAGCCTATCCCGTATCTCCTGTCTATCTCTGTGCCTAACGTCCGCACTAAGTTTAGGGTCTGGAAGGGGGGGGCGGAGGGGGGGGGAGGGGGGAGGGGGGGTCCAGTATCTAGTGCCGATTTCTAAATATTCTCCGTGTCGAATGTCGATTTTTCATGTCGCTCCGTGTCGCTTTTTGACTAAGTTCGGTGTCGTCTTTTGCAAAATCGGTGTCGGTTTTTCAGATCCTCAGTATCGGAATTCGGGGGTCAATCTCAAATGTCGAATGTCAAACATGCCTGTGTCGCGTGTCGCCATTTACCCCTTTCAGACCCATAAGCTTACCCTCTAAGGGGGGGGGGGGTATCTTTACTACAATGGCAGGGTAAAGCCCAACCTTTTTTACCTCGAAAATCTGCGCGGAAGGGGCACTTCACCTCTAAAAAACGTTCGGGAGAAGTACTTTTTTTTAATTGATCGTCTCTAATGTCACCGCTTTATGCAAACCCGCACGGAATATTATTAGTTTTTAGGTTTTACAATATCACAAATGTCCGCTCTGGTAGGCATCACGGGGCACCCCGGGGAACCCCCTCCACCAGATTTGTATAATAGTGCGCCCCTCCTCCCGGGGCTTCCCCATTTTGTGCCAGCTTCTTTTTGCACCCTCCCCTCCCCCCCCCCCCCATCTGCCCCAGCTCTCTTTGTCTCTTACTCTCTGTCATGCTATACTGACTTATACGTCTCTGCGCTCGATGCGGTCTTTTCCCATGACATCTGGGGCATGTATCATCCAACCCCATTCCCTCGTGCCGAGTCACGTGTCCCTGGCCTTTTCAGTATAGCCTTCGTGCTCACAGTAAAAACACTAATATTTCAGTTCTTTTCCTTCCCTTCCTGTCACGGTTTCTTACCCCAACCATTATATTTCTCTTTCACATTCTACCTATGCTTCGTCCTTTATCTGCAGTCCCATACGAATTTAGCTCCGCGCCGCCAACTGTTCAGACAGACCGTGGCTGCCCCTACCGTGGCAGCTATACATCAAGCGATCATCCCGACATGGTTCATTAATAACTCTCACTTCGACCACATACGCATATACTGTGTGACCACGGTGTGCATTGAAGCTGAACCATACATCCAGAGATCGGTGGCTGGTTGTGGGGAGGTCGGGGTGGGGCAGCGGGGGGTGGGGGGCGGAGGAGCGGAGGGTGCGGGGTAGGTGGGAGCGGGGGGGGGGCGAGGGGCAGTATGACTAATTTATTAATTGCTGTTGTACGAGAAAGATTACGAGAGATCCTGGCAGGTGAATATATAACTTATGTATCACTGAACGATTGTCCCACAACACAGACGCCCACTCACTCCTGTGGTTGGTTGTTATGGGCGGAATGATATAGATGCACAATAAATTCAACGTAAATCCCCGGATGTATGTGGGGTCGGCCCGATAGCTCAGTGGGCTAGAACGCTGGCATTCAGCGGCCTGGGACCTGAGAGCCTAACTTCACGTGGGTCGGTGGTTCCAGCCCAGCTGTGGCCTTGTCTGTTTGGCCGCAGGATAAAGATTCCATGTCTTTCTTCGCAAAGAGTAGGGGGTTACCCTGGGGGACATGGCTCCACTCTCCCTTCCTTCTCCCATTGATGCGATAAGAATGTATGTTCTGTATGTTTTTCCCGTGTTAATTGTTGTTTCACTCCCGGACCTTGTTTAAGGCCACGTTTGTGCACATCAAGGCTAAACTAGGCAATTGCATTGAAGGGGATCACGCGCATATCCAACGACGCGTCCAGTGCTTCCACCACCATCACCATATTGCGAGTGTCCCAAGCCCAGCTTAATGTGTTACCCACGTTGGTGGTCAAGTTTATCACGTTATGATTGCCATGTATTGTCACGTATTGTCACGCATTGTTACGTATTTTCACAAACAGACAGATATTGCCATGAATTATCACGTATTGTCACGTATTGTCACATATTGTCATGTATTGTCACGTATTGACACTATGGTCATGTATTGTCATGTATTGACAAGTATGTTCATGCATTGTTACGTATTGTCACGTGTTCCTAATACGCAGTGGCACTTTTTAATTGTGCTCGGCTTCAAACCTTGAAACGGCATCCCCTGATGACAGAAATTAGGCATTTCTCCATCAATGAACACCTGGTTAAAAAGCCGCTATATGCTAATGTGAACCATCACAGACACGAGTTGTTGTGACATAACACAGGCGTCCACTCCCTGTGGTCTCACGCTATATGTCAATGTGAACCATCACAGACACGAGTTGTGACATAACACAGGCGTCCACTCCCTGTGGTCTCACGCTATATGTCAATGTGAACCATCACAGACACGAGTTGTGACATAACACAGGCGTCCACTCCCTGTGGTCTCACGCTGTATGTCAATGTGAACCATCACAGACACCAGTTGTTGTGACATAACACAGGCGTCCACTCCCTGTGGTCTCACGCTATATGTCAATGTGAACCATCACAGACACGAGTTGTTCTGACATAACACAGGCGTCCACTCCCTGTGGTCTCACGCTATATGTCAATGTGAACCATCACAGACACGAGTTGTTGTGACATAACACAGGCGTCCACCCCCTGTGTTCTCACGCTATATGTCAATGTGAACCATCACAGACACGAGTTGTGACATAACACAGGCGTCCACTTCCTGTAGTCTCAAGCTATATGTCAATGTGAACCATCACAGAAACGAGTTGTTGTGACATAACACAGGCGTCCACCCCCTGTGGTCTCACGCTATATGTCAATGTGAACCATCACAGACACGAGTTGTTGTGACATAACACAGGCGTCCACTCCCTGTGGTCTCACGCTATATGTCAATGTGAACCATCACAGACACGAGTTGTGACATAACACAGGCGTCCACACCCTGTGGTCTCACGCTATATGTCAATGTGAACTATCACAGACACGAGTTGTTCTGACATAACGCAGGCGTCCACTCCCTGTGGTCTCACGCTATATGCCAATGTGAACCATCACAGACACGAGTTGTTGTGACATAACACATGCGTCCACTCCCTGTGGTCTCACGCTATATGTCAATGTGAACCATCACAGACACGAGTTGTGGTGACATAACACAGGCGTCCACTCCCTGTGGTCTCAGGCTATATGTCAATGTGAACCATCACAGACACGAGTTGTGGTGACATAACACAGGCGTCCACTCCCTGTGGTCTCACGCTATATGTCAATGTGAACCATCACAGACACGAGTTGTTGTGACATAACACAGGCGTCCACTCCCTGTGGTCACACGCTATATGTCAATGTGAACCATCACAGATACCATCTGTGCCATAACACAGGCGTCCACTCCCTGTGGTCTCACACTATATGTCAATGTGAACCATCACCATGGTGACGTCGCCACCGTCAGGTCCTCAGCCTGCGTTCATGCGTCTCCTATGACTTGTAACCCATAGCAACCCAATCATCTATTTACCGCTGGGTCGGTATGCTCCTAGCCCGAGTTATGACCTCGCTAGTACCCTTCGTCCCAAACACTGGATAACCCCCACCCGGCCTGCTTAGTTTCCATGGCACAATCTAGTCTAATCAATCTAGTCTCATAGGTTGAGCATTGTCGTTAAGTCCCAATCAAATCATATCAAAATTTGCAGTTGCAATATTATTTATATAGGACGATCTGAAATGTGTATGCCATATCGCGACAATTGTTATGATAAAGGTTAGAGAAGAATCCTTTTTGCTACTTTTTTGCGAAGAGACAATTTTATACAAAATATAGACATTTGCACATGTGGAACTCGAATCTCGAACCGACCACTTGGGCTGGCCTAGAGACAAAATGCACACGTGACAATGACCGACACGCTCGCCTACTATATCACGGGGTGACCTGGCACAGGGTCGGATCCAGAAATTTGAAAAGGCGGAAAATGAAAAATTGCGACAGGGGGGCGGGAGTCCGCGCCTCCTCAGGTAGCGCTATTCATCCGAAACAGGGGGTCCACGGCTCAAATGGCCTCAATTTTGCATTGTAGAATGTTATTCATCCTAAAAGAAAAGGTGGGGGGATCCGGACCCCTAGAGCCCCCCGCCCCCCCCCCCTGGATCCGCCTTTGCAGCAACGGTTGAAACTAACACAACATCAAGGGTCCGAAATTCATCGTTGACCAATGAGGATCACGTATCAGGTCCACTGTGTCACAATACGCCTAAGCCATAAAATTCCCAACGGTGAAAAAGGCCAATGTGACCACTAAAGTAGCACGCTTTAACGTCTGTAACGTCGGCCATATTGCGACAATGTGGAGAGTCAAGGTGGAGAGGAGCCACGCCTCCGGGGGGTAAACCCCTGCTCGTCGCGAAAAGAGAAGCACAACGGACGAACTCAAGGCTCAGACTTCAACTGTTCGGAACATGGTATTCTTCACCATTGTAGAAAACAAAATGGGGAAGCCTCAATAGAAAGTGACAGCCAATAACGCACGGATTACTGTGCTCAGTGTGATAAAATATATAGAATGCGATGTACATTGTCTTCTTGTCAAATTTGAAATAAGAAAAAAAATCATCAATCGAATAATTCTACTAGGACGTAGTCTTGGCGATGAAATTTAACTTGGTTTGAATGGTTTTCTTTTCTGCGATTCTCACGATTTGGCAATACTGGCAGAAACTGCGAGTAGAATCCAATCTATAAAATCTGAATCTATCCAAAAGAACGCCAATTTGGTAGTGTCAAGCAAAAATGACAAAACCAGACTAGCTTCCAGGAAAATTATCCGAGGAACAATAAAAGCCCATCATAGTAAAAGGCAGGCGCGAGTTACACGTGAGCTATGTTGAAACAAAGCTTGAACATGAGTGACCCCTCAGAAAGACATTATGATCATGCGCATCCCAAACTTTGCCTTTTAAAGAAAATATTGTGGCAATAAAACGCTGATACATATATCAGTGTTTTTCTTGCAGATTGTTTAACATGGAAATACAAGCGAAAGGAAGAGAAATGTACCGGCGTCAGGACACGGTGTGGCGGCGTATCGGCGACAGCTATTTGCCGCTGAGATTCCCTGGGCGCTGTTATGCTATACACCCGCTGCCTGCCAGCTGAAGTAAAGACTCCAGGCAAAAGTTTAGCTTAGCCTGGACAAATGGTACCTAGCCAAACAAAACGATTATGAAAATAAGACAATACACCGCAAAAAAGACATGCATATAAATGAACAGTACTTACGACATCTTGGCTTTCAACTCTAGGGCCAAACACCTGAGCTTCTCGAGGAACTCCAGCCTGAAGGGTTACTGGGCCACCCAACAGAAGCATATATCTGAAAGCAAGAAGAGAGCATTAGCATTTCGGTTTGGGGCCGGCTCCGTAGCGGGTGTAGAGAGAGGCATTATTCCGGCCGGGGCTGCCCGCCTGTGGCTGGGGGACGAGCCTGGGAGGGGCTGGTCAGGGAGGAAGGGCCTGGGCGGTGCTGGGCTGGGCTGGGCTGGGCTGGGCTGGGCCTGGCTGGGCTGGGCTGGGTTGTGCCCAGAGGAAGGGCTGAGTTGGGAGGAAGGGCTGAGAAGGGCTGGGTGGGGATGGGGTGGATTGGCCGCCTGGACAGGGCTGGGTTTGGCGAGGAAGGGCCCAGGAAGGATGCGGGTGGTGACGGCCGCAGTAGCATCGGTGATGGGAGGAGGACGAGGGAAAAGAAGGGGGGCCGGGAGGGGGGAGAGGGGGGGGGGGTGGCGCTGGAGGAGAGTCGGGTTGAGGGTGATTGGGGGAAAATTGGAGATTCACACCCGGAGAGAGGATTAGCGTTGAGCGGGGAGGGCGGGGCGGGCGGGGCGGGCTGGCACAGAGGCAGGGGTGGGGGGGGGGCGTGGGGACATGGAGGGAGGTAGAGTCGGGACGCTGTCGGGGTCGGGGGGGTGGTGGTGCACCGGGATCTTTACACCCAGGAATGGTCACGGGGTGACGATCGGGCGAGCGGAGGCGCAGGAGGAAGGGGAAAGAACGGCAGGGGCAGGGGAGTGAGCAGGGGAGTGGAGGATGGAGGTGGTGGCGGGGGGGGGGGGTGGGGGGGGGGCGAGATTCAAAGCGACTGCGGCGACACATGTTGGGGCGTGTCATTGTAGGGCTGGGGTGGGTGAGTGGTGGCGGATCGGGGCTGGGGGTTGGGGGGGGGGGCGGAGGGGGGGGGGAGGGGTAGGTGGGAGGGGCCTGACGGAGGGGCCTGACGGAGGGGCAGTAGGGGACTTGGGCACCGATGAGCCCGCTGGCTGGCAGGCAGGTTGGCACCGGCCGGCGGTCGGCCGTGTTGTTTGCTGGTCAGTTGAATTGCCGGCGTATTGGGGATAGTCCGTTGGAAGGATCCACCAGACCTGCTGGGCATAGATGGGGTGCAAGTGTCAGGTATGGGGTGGGGGAGGGGGGTGGCGACAGGGTGGAGTAGAGCGGAGGGGTAGCTAGACGAAGGCAGAGGGTGAGGAAGGAGAGTAAGGGGGATTCTGGGGTTGGCGGTTGGGGGTTGGATGGGTGGGGGGAGGGGAGGCCAGGGGGGGCATTTGTCCCGGATGGCTTATACAGCCTGAAGGGGAAGGCGAATAGTGTCATTGGAGAAGGGATATGGAGCCATGGGGACCCGAACCCTCTACCCCAGCCCCGACCCCATCCTAACCCAACCCCCAACCCCCAACCAGCCCCATCCCTACCCCCTCACCCCCAGCAGGGGGAGTGACCCAGGGGTTGTAGGATGCGCAGCTTTGCCTTGTGGGCGACGGCGGGGAGGTCGGAGAGGGGGTTGGTGGGGGATGACGAGGGAGAACAGGAGAGGGGCGAGGAGGGTAAGGGGGTGAAGGGGGCGGGGGACTGGCATCGGAATAAAAAAAAGAGCATGGCCACTGGGTAGACGCACGGAGGGTGCGGACGGAAGCAATATTGCAAGCCGGCAAAGCAAACAGGAGCAAGTGGCTCGCGTGGATGCGTTCCGCGAGTAAACGTACGTGTAGGGAAACCTTAGCGGAAGGAATTGGTTTGCCAAGAGCCGTTCTAGATAAAGCAATGATAGTGCACTGGCCAAACACGTTACTAATGTATATATGCCGAGAGCAAACCCCTCTGCAGCGTGGGCCCTAGCGCCATTGCTATCAAATATATCAAAGAACTTCCATAACTCTATATTACGGTGAACCACCATACATTGACCATATTACAATGGACCACATTACAATGGACCGCATTACAATGGACCACATTACAATCGACCACACTACAGTGAATCACATTACAATTGACTACTTTGCAATAGACCGCATTACAATGGACCACATTACAATGGGCCACATTACGATGGACCAATTTATGATGGACCACATTATAATGGACCACATTATAATGGACCACACTACAAAGGACAACATAATAATGGGCCACATGACAGTTCGTGACAGGAATTCAATGCTGTTGAATGGGTCGGAGATGCATGGGGCACTAAAACACTCATCCCCTCCCACTTTGATATAAAATCGACGCATGCATGGCGGATGAAAGCGTTTTTGCACAGTATCTGAGCGAAAATGCCCCCCCCCCTCCCCCCGCCGGCCACCCTCTCCATTTAAAAACCGAAGGGTGTGTGCAAAATGGCGCCTCTCCGTATTGACAAGACGAAGGTCAATTGTACGTGTACAGCGCGAAAAACGCCCCACTCCACTCCCGCGCCCACACTTCCCAAAAGTGCCGACCGGTCTTGTAAGGGAGGAGAAGCCATAAGTCACCCGCAAAATGTCAACCCCAATTACTATGTGTTTAAGAGAGAAACAAAATCAAACCTAATTTCAGTTTTTCGCGGTTTCCTTCTTTTTTGTCGGTCGGAGTCGTAGGTTGGCCTCTCACGCTGCAACGCGTCAGTCACGTGGACACCAAGCAGCGAGAGCGAGAGGCATAATGCCAGCGGCGCCCCCTGGCGGAGAGAAGCGCTCACCTCAACAAAGGCGCTCAAGGCTGATTAGTGGGTTTTTTCACATCAAGTGGACATATGGGGAGCGCACCGCCCCCCCCCACTCCCCTGTTCACTCCCCTTCCCCCTTTCCCTCCCTTCCCCCTCCTCCCGCCCTGTCCCCTACCCTCTCCAACCCCGCCTTCCCTTCCTCCCCCTCTCCCCTACCCTCTTCAGCCCCCCCTTCCCTCTTCCCCCCTCTCCCCTACCCTCTCCAACCCCCCGTCTCCCCTACGCGCTTCAACCCCCCCTTCCCTTCCTCCCACTCTCCCCTACCCTCTTCAGCCCCCCCTTCCCCTCCTCCCCTCTCTCCTCTACCCTCTCCACCTCCCTTCCCCCCTCCCCCTTTCCCTACCCGCTCCTCCCTCCCCTTCAGTCCCCTTCACCGCCCCTTTTTTCGGGGAAGTGAGCGGAAATACAGGCCAGGGTCGGCAGGCGGGGAGGGGGAACCAACCGGAATTGGTCAAGAGTGAGTTGAGATCGGGCAGGAGTCGGCTAACTAGGGGCTCTTGAGGGGGAGTTCCGCCATCTGGGGCGGGTGCATGGCGCAACGTCATTAGTGGGGTGCCCGCCAGCACCCCCTAGCGGAGCCCGAGCGCACTTCTCTTCTACTCCCACACCCAGTCCCATCTCTACCGCCCCCCCCCCCCACACTGTATGCTTAGTGCGTGAGGACGAATGTGTGTGTGTGTGTGACGGTGGGGGTGGATGGTGTGGGGTAAGGGGCATGAAAGTTGACGGGGTGGGCGTGGGGTTGATGGTGGTTGGAGCTGCGGGGGTGTTGGCTGGAGTGGGGGTGCTGTTGGTGTTCGAGTTGGAGTGGTGGGTATGGTAGAACCGAAAAAGAACCATGAACTAAAGTTGAAAGAAAGGCATGTTGGAATTACACAATGAACGACGTGCGAAAATAAAAGTAACAGAACACGGGAGAGGACAGAGGCTGAGACAAAGGAGGAGAGCGAAGGGGGAAGAGGGGACTTGTATATAGGTATGGCATGATAGAGAGAGAAGAACCAAATTTGAGAGAGAGAGAGAGAGAGAGAGGGAGAGAGGGAGAGATAGAGAGAAAAATGATAGAGAGAGGGACAGGGGTGGAGCGAATAGGAGAGATATAGGAAAATCTGGTAAAACTACACAGTACATTATCTTGTATTGCCACCCAGATGTTGCCATCATCTTTGCTGTTCACCAAGTTCTCCCGTTTCCGCCACAATCATACCTCTCCACCATGATCGCCCATTATCACCCGCTGCCACCAACGAGTGTGCTCCCTGATACATACCCCTTTGGAACACCGATGATCTCCGTTGGCCATCTGTGTTGTCCGCCATCTCCCATATCTTCATGATTTCCCATTATATCCCATATCTTCATGATCTCCCATCCTATCCCATATCCTAATGATCTCCTGATTATCTTCCAGTACTACCATGATCTCCATGGTTATCATGAACTGCAGCCACGATATCCTCACGATCATTAGCCAAGCCTAGCACTGTTCTGGTGGACCCCCACAATGCCCCACACTGGTATCGGCCCAAAATGACCGACATGGGGACAATCATAATGATCATTTGGGGACCGAATTCCGTAGAAACCGCGTGGAACAGCAGTGTGATCTGGTGAAGGAATCACCCATGGGCAAACAAATAAAAAAAATCCACCCTCCACTCATGGGTTACTGTAAATGGCTTGGCTGGGAAATAGAGGGTAGCATTGTATTATGCAATATACGGAATTCGGCGGTGAAATGGGAAGGAACCTTTAACATAAGCCAGTTATCATATTGCACCCATTGGCCGTCGATAATGTACGCTCGATAATGTACGCTCGATAATGTACGCTCGATAATGTAGTCACTGGGTACGACGGCACCAAATGACCTTACCATTTTCACGGCGAATTGGTCTCAAATGGGGGGTACTTCACCCAAATAAAACACGACCGAGGCGAGATTTTATATATCTATACATACATCCTCATTTACTTCCTTAGGGCAAGATTTTATATATATCTATATATATATATATCCTCACGCCATTCATCTATTTTATGCCCTTCCCCAGCTCGTCCGGCCGTCATTGCATATTCTGTTTTATGTCCTCCAGCACCGACGGCTGGCTGTGCACCCGATGGCAGCCATTGAAGGCGTCCAGACATGCAGACAGTCAGACAGGCAGGCAGTAGCGGGCACGAATCGGGCTATAACCGCACCACAGGACACCCAGGAGCGAATCCATGTTTTAAAAAAATGAGGGGGGGGGGGGTAAATTGAAGGGAGGGGGGGGGGCGAGGGAAGGGTCCAATTGGGGGGTGATGACTTCTACGGCTCACCACAATGACAATATTCACAATGACAATTTTCACAAGGACACTTTTCGCAATGACTATTTTCACAATGAATATTTTCACAATGACAATTTTCACAATGACAATTTTCACAATGACAATTTTCACAATGACAATTTCCATGACAAAAACAAAAGGTCTCCCAGGCTCATCGGACAAGGGTGATGGGTGGGTTGTGGGGATCTGAGACCCCTTAGCTGTAAGTAACATGGATCAGGCCAGTGATTATCTTAGAAGGAAAACTTTGTTATGGATTCAATTTCTATGATGCACGAAATTTCGGTATTTCGGTATTCCAAACCGGCCAAGATCAGGTTTACAGAAGGACTGAAATCTGACGTTATGGATGTTGGGTGACCACGTCGCACGTGGATAAAATGGACGTTCAACGAGACCTGACAAATACCAATATTTCGGAAAAAGGATCGTTCGTCTACTGTTAGTTGAAGAGCCAACCTAACGCATGTGTTATATTGAACTTAGCAAATCATTCCGAAAAATCTCTAGGCCCGGTATGAATCGTGTGTGCTCAAAAGTGGCCTAAAACACCAGAACCGTCATTATGCCAACGAGCTTAAGCTCATCATCATTGGCGGAAGTACAAAGGGCAGATCCGCAGTGAAGATGGTGAAATATGTACGATTTGTAAACATATATACCATTACAAAATCAGTCTTCTAGTCATAAAAATATTGTTAAAACCTTCCATGTTCTACCAAAAATAGTACAGTTAAAATGTGCAGCGGTAACGAATCTTTGAGTGTGTTCTTAACCTTTTATAGATCTTTCAACTCCAAGATAATCACAAGACGCGCGATGATCAAAGATTCTTGCGCGTCTGCATGATGTGCATAAAACACCACGGAATGATGGGTAACTTCTGGAAACTTACCTAAACAACATGGGATACATAACTAAAAAAGTGATACGCAAGAGTGTCTCAATTAGGGTGAGAGAACGTGACGGAAGATGAAGCACAGAGGTGCATACCAAACCGTATCTGTTATAATAAAAGTCATTATGCCAATGGGCAGTTGTAAGCTTTTTACAGAGTAGTCTCAAAGGAGCAAAAAAAAGTACAAAAACATTGAAGGGTCTATGGAAAACGGAATGAAAGGGAGAGGCAATGAAGGAACCGTAGACTGAATTATGAGCTAACTCTCTCTCTCCCTTTCATTGTCTCTGTATGTATAAAGGAGATTTGTTTTTTTATATCACGAGTCTCATTTGAAACGGCTTGGTCATCTTGCGATCCCAGGGGGTTATCTTCTAAAGGGGGTAGATTAAACCGTTTATCCGTCTGACAGTGATATTGATTTATGTCCCTTTATATCCATGGCCAGGAGCGAGAAACAAAGGGACGCTTCTAGCGGAACCGGAATGAAATAATCTCCCTGGAGGCTAAATTCCGCTGCTGAGAAATAAAACCGCGATCAGATCCTAATTGTTGGGTATTAGTAAAACAAATCGACAAAGGACAAAAACATCATTCCTTCTTCACAGGGAAAAACAAGATATGTTTGGCAATGGGGAATGGTCGCCTTTGTTCAACTCGTTGTCGAATTCCGTAGCCCATATAGTACAGGGATGCCCTCTACTTGCTGAGTCATTCAGTCACTGGTGCGTGGATCGTAATTTTGTAAAGATTACTCATGGGTGATTCTCTCACTAGTTATCGCCGCCATTCCATGTGGTTTCTACGGCATTCTGCACCAAAATGAACGAAATCTCGCATTGCCCGAGCCGTGCCTGAAACCAGATGCTCAGGCAGCCCTAGACTATAAGAAAAAGTGACGACTTGTTAATAAGAACCCTTTGTAAGTTATAGATACTTGTGAATAATGACCCAGTCCAACGTCCAACCCTATCCAACGATAGATAGACCATAGAAAACATTTGACATCGCCACTACTGACCAAATATTTGGACCACGTGTATACAATGACCAAATTGATGGACCACTTGTATACAATGACCAAATTGATGGACCACTTGCATACAATGACCAAATTGATGGACCACTTGTATACAATGGCCAAATATATGAAACACTCGACTGTATACAATGACCAAATATATGAATCACTTGTAGACAAGGACCAAATATATTGACCACTTGCATACAATGACCAAATTGATGGACCACTTATATACAATGACCAAATTGATGGACCACTTGCATACAATGACCAAATTGATGGACCACTTGTATAGAATGGCCAAATATATGAAACATTTGACTGTATACAATGACCAAACCTATCACTTGTAGACAAGGACCAAATATATTGACCACTAGCATGAAATGAACAAATATGCATCCCTGCCGCTTGTAAATAATCATTGTATATGGTATGATTGTGCTTCACGACAACATGTGTTCCGCAAAAATAATACTTCCGCTGCGATAACTTGTGGCTAAAGCTCACTTGTGGCTAACTACCACTTGTGGCTAGCGCCCACTGCTGCTAACGTCAATATGTGACTAACGTCAATATGTGGCTAACGTCAATATGTGGCTAACGTCAATATGTGGCTAACGTCATTATGTGGCTAACGTCAATATGTGGCTAACGTCAATGTGTGGCTAACGTCAATATGCGGCTAACGTCAATATGTGGCTAACGTTCATATGTGGCTAACGCCCACTTGTGGTTATGGTCCACTTGTGGCCAGCGCGGACTTGTGGCTGACTTCCACTTGGGGCTGACGCTGACTTGTGGCTAAATCCCACAGGGGTTAAAACCCACTGGGGCTAACGCCCATTTGTGGTTAACGCCCAATTGTGGCTAACTCCCACTGGGGCTAACGCCCACTGGGGCTAACGCCCAATGGGGCTAACGCCCACTGGGGCTAACAGCCACTTGTGGCTAACGCTGACTTGTGGCTAAATCCCACTGGGGCTAAAGCCCACTGGGACTAACGCCCACTGGGGCTAACTCCCACTGGGGCTAACGCCCATTTGTGGTTAACGCCCAATTGTGGCTAACTCCCACTGGGGCTAACGCCCACTGGGGCTAACGCCCAATGGGGCTAACGCCCATTGGAGCTAAAGCCCACTGGGACTAACGCCCACTGGGGCTAACGCCCAATGGGGCTAACGCCCACTGGGGCTAAAGCCCACTGGGACTAACGCCCACTGGGGCTAAAGCCCACTGGGACTAACGCCCACTGGGGCTAAAGCCCACTGGGACTAACGCCCACTGGGGCTAAAGCCCACTGGGACTAACGCCCACTGGGGCTAAAGCCCACTGGGACTAACGCCCACTGGGGCTAAAGCCCACTGGGACTAACGCCCACTGGGGCTAAAGCCCACTGGGACTAACGCCCACTGGGACTAACGCCCACTGGGGCTAAAGCCCACAGAGTCTAACGCCCATTAGTGGTTAACGCCCAATTGTGGCTAACGAGCACTTGTGGCTAACGCCCACTGAGGCTAACGCCCACTGGGGCTAACAGCCACTGGGGCTAACGCCCACTGGGGCTAACGACCACTTGTGGCTAACGTCCACTGAGCTAACGACCACTTGTGACTAACACTCACTTGGGGCTAACACCCACTTGTGGCTAACGACCACTTGTGGCTAACGACTACTTGTGGCTAACGCCCACTTGTGACTAACGCCCACTGGGGCTAACACCCACTGGGGCCAACACCCACTGGGGCTAACGTCCACTGGAGCTGACGCCCACTTGTGCTAACGCCCACTTGTGGCTAACGCCCACTTGTGGCTAACGCCCACTTGTTGCTAACACCCACTGAGCCAACGACCACTTGTGACAAACGCCAACTTGTGGCTGAGGACCGCTCGTTGGTAACGACCGCTCGTTCCTAAGAGCGACTGGTGCTCAGCGGTTAAATTGATGTGCATAGCGACCATGAGTATGATTGTCTGTGCAAGGACTCGTACTTATACATTATGCATCAAGGCGTCTTGAGAGGGCGATGGGGAGGCAGGGTGTGCAGGGGAGGGGGGGTGGGGGGCGCAGGGGATTAGGCGGCAGGGTACAATGACCGGCGGATTAATGGGCGGACGATAGTTTCTGATTTAGGGTCGACGACATGAGAGATGGACTTCAAGCGTTTCAGATTGGTGCCCGTAAACGATTTAAAAATACAATTCAGGAAACATCCCCCACATGTCGCGAACGCGTTCAGAGGGAGGGGTCCGGAAGGGGAACGGGTGGGGGGGGGGAGGGGGGGGGGAGGGTATGAGAAGTGTTCAGTTTCCATTTCTCAAAAAATGTGGCATGACGTTCCGCGTTAGCTTTTTGGCTGTTCCCAATCGTTTTGCCCCCAAAAAATGGGGGGAGGCTGGTGTGCGTGTTTGTGGTGGGGGTGGGGAGGGAAGGCCGTGGAGGGGGAGGTTGGTGTACGTGTTTGTGGTGGGGGTGGGGAGGGAAGGCCGTGGAGGGGGAGGCTGGTGTGCGTGTTTGTGGTGGGGGTGGGGAGGGAAGGCCATCGGAGCGGAGGCTGGTGTGCGTGTTTGTGGTGGGTGTGGGGAGGGAAGGCGTGGAGGGGGAGGCCGGTGTACGGTTTTGTGGTGGGGGTGGGGAGGGAAGGCCGTGGAGGGGGAGGCTGGTGTGCGTGTTTGTGTGGGGGTGGGGAGGGAAGGGGGTAGGGGGAGGCTGGTGTGCGTGTTTGTGGTGGGGGTGGGGAGGGAAGGCCGTGGAGGGGGAGGCTGGTGTGCGTATTTGTGGTGGGGGTGGGGAGAGAAGGCCGTGGAGGGGGGAGGCTGGTGTGCGTGTTTGTGGTGGGGGTGGGGAGGGAAGGGGGTAGGGGGGAGGCTGGTGTGCGTGTTTGTGGTGGGGGTGGGGAGGGAAGGCCGTGGAGGGGGAGGCTGTGTGCGTGTTTGTGGTGGGGTGGGGGGAGGGAAGGCCGTGGAGGGGGAGGCTGGTGTGCGTGTTTGTGGTGTGGGTGGGGAGGGAAGGCCGTGGAGGGGGAGGCTGGTGTGCGTGTTTGTGGTGGGGGTGGGGGAGGGAAGGGGGGTAGGGGGGGAGGCTGGTGTGCGTGTTGTGGTGGGGGTGGGGAGGGAAGGCCGTGGAGGGGGAGGCTGGTGTGCGTGTTTGTGGTGGGGGTGGGGCAGAGTAGGCCGTGGAGGGCGAGGCTGGTGTACGGGTTTGTGGTGGGTGTGGGGAGGGAAGGCCGTGGAGGGGAGGCTGGTGTGCGTGTTTGTGGGTGGGGGTGGGGAGGGAAGGGGGTAGGGGGGAGGCTGGTGTGCGTGTTTGTGGTGGGGGTGGGGAGGGAAGGCCGAGGAGGGGGAGGCTGGTGTGCGTGTTTGTGGTGGGGGTGGGGAGGGAAGGCCGTGGAGGGGGAGGCTGGTGTGCGTGTTTGTGGTGGGGGCGGGGAGGGAAGGCCGTGGAGGGGGAGGCTGGTGTGCGTGTTTGTGGTGGGGGTGGGGAGGGAAGGCCGTGGAGGGGGAGGCTGGTGTGCGTGTTTGTGGTGGGGGTGGGGAGGGAAGGCCATGGAGCGGGAGGGCTGGTGTGCGTGTTTGTGGTGGGGTGGGGAGGGAAGGCCGTGGAGGGGGAGGCTGGTGTGCGTGTTTGTGGTGGGGGTGGGGAGGGAAGGCCGTGGAGGGGGAGGCTGGTGTGCGTGTTTGTGGTGGGGGTGGGGAGGGAAGGCCGTGGAGGGGGAGGCTGGTATGCGTGTTTGTGGTGGGGGTGGGGAGGGAAGGGGGTAGGGGGGAGGCTGGTGTGCGTGTTTGTGGTGGGGGTGGGGAGGGAAGGCCGTGGAGGGGGAGGCTGGTGTGCGTGTTTGTGGTGGGGGTGGGGAGGGAAGGCCATGGAGCGGGAGGCTGGTGTGCGTGTTTGTGGTGGGGGTGGGGAGGAAGGCCGTGGAGGGGGAGGCTGGTGTGCGTGTTTGTGGTGGGGGTGGGGAGGGAAGGGGGTAGGGGGGAGGCTGGTGTGCGTGTTTGTGGTGGGGGTGGGGAGGAAGGCCGTGGAGGGGGAGGCTGGTGTGCGTGTTTGTGGTGGGGGTGGGGAGGGAAGGCCGTGGAGGGGGAGGCTGGTGTGCGTGTTTGTGGTGGGGGTGGGGAGGGAAGGCCGTGGAGGGGAGGCTGGTGTGCGTGTTTGTGGTGGGGGTGGGGAGGGAAGGCCATGGAGCGGGAGGCTGGTGTGCGTGTTTGTGGTGGGGGTGGGGAGGGAAGGCCGTGGAGGGGGAGGCTGGTGTGCGTGTTTGTGGTGGGGGTGTGGAGGGAAGGCCGTGGAGGGGGAGGCTGGTGTACGGGTTTGTGGTGGGGGTGGGGAGGGAAGGCCGTGGAGGGGGAGGCTGGTGTGCGTGTTTGTGGTGGGGGTGGGGAGGGAAGGGGTAGGCTGGAGGCTGGTGTGCGTGTTTGTGGTGGGGGTGGGGAGGGAAGGCCGTGGAGGGGGAGGCTGGTGTGCGTGTTTGTGGTGGGGGTTGGGAGGGAAGGCCGTGGAGGGGGAGGCTGGTGTGCGTGTTTGTGGTGGGGGTGGGGAGGGAAGACCGTGGAGGGGGAGGCTGGTGTACGTGTTTGTGGTGGGGGTGGGGAGGGAAGGCCGTGGAGGGGGAGGCTGGTGTGCGTGTTTGTGGTGGGGGTGGGGAGGGAAGGCCGTGGAGGGGGAGGCTGGTGTGCGTGTTTGTGGTGGGGGTGGGGAGGGAAGGCCGTGGAGGGGGAGGCTGGTGTGCGTGTTTGTGGTGGGGGTGGGGAGGAAGGCCGTGGAGGGGGAGGCTGGTGTACGTGTTTGTGGTGGGGGTGGGGAGGGAAGGCCGTGGAGGGGGAGGCTGGTGTGCGTGTTTGTGGTGGGGGTGGGGAGGGAAGGGGGTAGGGGGGAGGCTGGTGTGCGTGTTTGTGGTGGGGGTGGGGAGGGAAGGCCGTGGAGGGGGAGGCTGGTGTGCGTGTTTGTGGTGGGGGTGGGAGGGAAGGCCATGGAGGGGGAGGCTGGTGTGCGTGTTTGTGGTGGGGGTGGGGAGGGAAGACCGTGGAGGGGGAGGCTGGTGTACGTGTTTGTGGTGGGGGTGGGGAGGGAAGGCCGTGGAGGGGGAGGCTGGTGTGCGTGTTTTTGGTAGGGGTGGGGAGG
Source organism: Arenicola marina (assembly GCA_964019135.1). Lineage (NCBI taxonomy): Eukaryota > Metazoa > Annelida > Polychaeta > Arenicolidae > Arenicola > Arenicola marina. Next base: position 23,539,563 of record OZ025259.1, read on the forward strand.
GATCGCCGTGGAGGGGGAGGCTGGTGTGCGTGTTTGTGGTGGGGGTGGGGAGGAAAGGGGGTGGGGGGAGGCTGGTGTACGGGTTTGTGGTGGGGGTGGGGAGGGAAGGCCGTGGAGGGGGAGGCTGGTGTGCGTGTTTGTGGTGGGGGTGGGGAGGGAAGGCCGTGGAGGGGGAGGCTGGTGTACGGGTTTGTGGTGGGGGTGGGGAGGGAAGGCCGTGGAGGGGGAGGCTGGTGTGCGTGTTTGTGGTGGGGGTGGGGAGGGAAGGCCATGGAGCGGGAGGCTGGTGTGCGTGTTTGTGGTGGGGGTGGGAGGGAAGGCCGTGAAGGGGAGGCTGGTGTGCGTGTTTGTGGTGGGGGTGGGAGGGAAGGGGGTAGGGGGGAGGCTGGTGTGGCGTGTTTGTGGTGGGGGGTGGGGAGGGAAGGCCGTGGAGGGGGAGGCTGGTGTGCGTGTTTGTGGTGGGGGGTGGGGAGGGAAGGCCGTGGAGGGGGAGGCTGGTTTGCGTGTTTGTGGTGGGGGTGGGGAGGGAAGGCCGTGGAGGGGGAGGCTGGTGTGCGTGTTTGTGGTGGGGGTGGGGAGGGAAGGGGGTAGGGGGGAGGCTGGTGTGCGTGTTGTGGTGGGGGTGGGGAGGGAAGGCCGTGGAGGGGGAGGCTGGTGTGCGTGTTTGTGGTGGGGGTGGGGAGGGAAGGCCATGGAGGGGGAGGCTGGTGTGCGTGTTTGTGGTGGGGGTGGGGAGGGAAGACCGTGGAGGGGGAGGCTGGTGTACGTGTTTGTGGTGGGGGTGGGGCAGGGAAGGCCGTGGAGGGGGAGGCTGGTGTGCGTGTTTGTGGTGGGGGTGGGGAGGGAAGGCCGTGGAGGGGGAGCTGGTGTGCGTGTTTGTGGTGGGGGTGGGGAGGGAAGGCCGTGGAGGGGGAGGCTGGTGTGCGTGTTTGTGGTGGGGGTGGGGAGGGAAGGCCGTGGAGTGGGAGGCTGGTGTGCGTGTTTGTGGTGGGGGTGGGGAGGGAAGGCCGTGGAGGGGGAGGCTGGTGTACGGGTTTGTGGTGGGGGTGGGGAGGGAAGGCCGTGGAGGGGGAGGCTGGTGTGCGTGTTTGTGGTGGGGGTGGGGAGGGAAGGCCATGGAGCGGGAGGCTGGTGTGCGTGTTTGTGGTGGTGGTGGGGAGGGAAGGCCGTGGAGGGGGAGGCTGGTGTACGGTTTGTGGTGGGGGTGGGGAGGGAAGGCCGTGGAGGGGGAGGCTGGTGTGCGTGTTTGTTGTGGGGGTGGGGAGGGAAGGCCATGGAGGGGGAGGCTGGTGTGCGTGTTTGTGGTGGGGGTGGGGAGGGAAGACCGTGGAGGGGAGGCTGGTGTACGTGTTTGTGGTGGGGGTGGGGAGGGAAGGCCGTGGAGGGGGAGGCTGGTGTGCGTGTTTGTGGTGGGGGTGGGGAGGGAAGGCCGTGGAGGGGGAGGCTGGTGTGCGTGTTTGTGGTGGGGGTGGGGAGGGAAGGCCGTGGAGGGGGAGGCTGGTGTACGGGTTTGTGGTGGGGGGTGGGGAGGGAAGGCCGTGGAGGGGGAGGCTGGTGTGCGTGTTTGTGGTGGGGGTGGGGAGGGAGGGCCGTGGAGGGGGAGGATGGTGTGCGTGTTTGTGGTGGGGGTGGGGAGGGAAGGCCGTGGAGGGGGAGGCTGGTGTGCGTGTTTGTGGTGGGGGTGGGGAGGGAAGGCCGTGGAGGGGGAGGCTGGTGTGCGTGTTTGTGGTGGGGGTGGGGAGGAAAGGCCGTGGAGGGGGAGGCTGGTGTGCGTGTTTGTGGTGGGGGTGGGGAGGGAAGGCCGTGGAGGGGGAGGCTGGTGTGCGTGTTTGTGGTGGGGGTGGGGAGTGAAGGCCGTGGAGGGGGAGGCTGGTGTGCGTGTTTGTGGTGGGGGTGGGGAGGGAAGGCCGTGGAGGGGGAGGCTGGTGTGCGTGTTTGTGGTGGGGGTGGGGAGGAAAGGGGGTGGGGGGGAGGCTGGTGTCCGGGTTTGTGGTGGGGGTGGGGAGGGAAGGCCGTGGAGGGGGAGGCTGGTGTGCGTGTTTGTGGTGGGGGTGGGGAGGGAGGGCCGTGGAGGGGAAGGCTGGTGTGCGTGTTTGTGGTGGGGGTGGGGAGGGAAGGACGTGGAGGGGGAGGCTGGTGTGCGTGTTTGTGGTGGGGGTGGGGAGGGAAGGCCGTGGAGGGGGAGGCTGGTGTGCGTGTTTGTGGTGGGGGTGGGGAGGGAAGGGGGTGGGGGGGAGGCTGGTGTACGGGTTTGTGGTTGGGGTGGGGAGGGAAGACCGTGGAGGGGGAGGCTGGTGTGCGTGTTTGTGGTGGGGGTGGGGAGGGAAGGCCGTGGAGGGGGAGGCTGGGTGTGCGTGTTTGTGGTGGGGGTGGGGAGGGGAAGGCCGTGGAGGAGAAGGCTGGTGTGCGTGTTTGTGGTGGGGGTGGGGAGGGAAGGACGTGGAGGGGGAGGCTGGTGTGCGTGTTTGTGGTGGGGGTGGGGAGGGAAGGACGTGGAGGGGGAGGCTGGTGTGCGTGTTTGTGGTGGGGATGGGGAGGGAAGGGGGTGGTGGGGAGGCTGGTGTGCGTGTTTGTGGTGGGGGTGGGGAGGGAAGGGGGTGGGGGGAAGGCTGGTGTGCGTGTTTGTGGTGGGGGTGGGGAGGGAGTGGAGGTGGAGGGGGAGGCTGGTTTTGCGTGTTTGTGGTGGAGTGGGAGGGTCGATTTCAGTACATGAGACACACATGCGTGCAACAGGCTTCGCAAATATCCTTTAATATCCTGCAATAAACAAAATTCCTCAAAAAAAAAAAATGTCTTGCAAAAGCACAAATGGGACCCTGAGACAGCAAAAATAAGAAAACAAATGGTCCTAAACAGACACACTGTTGTGCGACAGATATAAATATAGGGATCACGGGCTGCGGGGAGGTACACCCCCAGCACACACCTCCCATTCTCATTCCTCCAGACGGAGTATCCTTGCACCAAATGCCGTCATCTCTTGTCCAATGTGCAATGTGAACGCTAAATAGTCCTCCGCCCTCCCCCCTCCCCCCTCCCGCCCCCCCGCCGCCGCCCCTTCCTTCCTTCGCCATTCCCTCATTCTACCGCCCAGCTACCAGCGGCAATGGAGAATGGACAGAGGCCCATCGCTCCAATGGTCCCCCCCCCCCAGCGGGATTCTCCGGTACTAGGTTGGACACGTTGCGCGGTCTGGAACTTGTGGGTTCTAATGAGAGCGAGCTGCGACAGAGAACGCTTGCCATGCAGTTGAGTGAGTTGAGCGAGCGCCCCCTACCGGGAGAGTGCGACAGGGTGGGGGGAAGGAGGAGTAAGGGAGAGGTTATTAGCGTATATGAGGTAGATTGGTGTCGTGTAACCGGGTGGTGTGGTCCATGCTAAGGCGTGAGTGTATGTGTCGGGGTGGGGGAGGTGGGGGAGGTGGGGCGGGGTTGTTTAGAAGGCTTGGATCAGACCCAAGGTGTGAGTGTATGTGTCGGGGTGGGGGAGGTGGGGGAGGTGGGGCGGGGTTGTTTAGAAGGCTTGGATCAGACCCAAGGTGTGAGTGTATGTGTCGGGGTGGGGGAGGTGGGGAAGGTGGGGCGGGGTGTTTAGAAGGCTTGGATCAGACCCAAGGTGTGAGTGTATGTGTCGGGGTGGGGGAGGTGGGGGAGGTGGGGCGGGTTGTTTAGAAGGCTTGGATCAGACCCAAGGTGTGAGTGTATGTGTCGGGGTGGGGGAGGTGGGGGAGGTGGGGCGGGGTTGTTTAGAAGGCTTGGATCAGACCCAAGGTGTGAGTGTATGTGTCGGGGTGGGGGAGGTGGGGCGGGGTTGTTTATAAGGCTTGGATC
>OZ025259.1:23543592-23790262 GCA_964019135.1 Arenicola marina
GTGTGAGTGTATGTGTCGGGGTGGGGGAGGTGGGGGAGGTGGGGCGGGGTTGTTTAGAAGGCTAGGATCAGACCCAAGGTGTGAGTGTATGTGTCGGGGTGGGGGAGGTGGGGGAGGTGGGGCGGGGTTGTTTATAAGGCTTGGATCAGACCCAAGGTGTGAGTGTATGTGTCGGGGTGGGGGAGGTGGGGCGGGGTTGTTTAGAAGGCTAGGATCAGACCCAAGGTGTGAGTGTATGTGTCGGGGTGGGGGAGGTAGGGCGGGGTTGTTTAGAAGGCGTGGATCAGACCCAAGGTGTGAGTGTATGTGTCGGGGTGGGGGAGGTGGGGTAGGTGGGGCGGGGTTGTTTAGAAGACTAGGATCAGACCCAAGGTGTGAGTGTATGTGTCGGGGTGGGGGAGGTGGGGCGGGGTTGTTTAGAAGGCTTGGATCAGACCCAAGGCGTGAGTGTATGTGTCGGGGTGGGGGAGGTGGGGCGGGGTTGTTTATAAGGCTTGGATCAGACCCAAGGTGTGAGTGTATGTGTCGGGGTGGGGGAGGTGGGGCGGGGTTGTTTATAAGGCTTGGATCAGACCCAAGGTGTGAGTGTATGTGTCGGGGTGGGGGAGGTGGGGCGGGGTTGTTTATAAGGCTTGGATCAGACCCAAGGTGTGAGTGTATGTGTCGGGGTGGGGGAGGTGGGGGAGGTGGGGCGGGGTTGTTTATAAGGCTTGGATCAGACCCAAGGTGTGAGTGTATGTGTCGGGGTGGGGGAGGTGGGGCGGGGTTGTTTATAAGGCTTGGATCAGACCCAAGGTGTAAGTGTATGTGTCGGGGTGGGGGAGGTGGGGCGGGGTTGTTTATAAGGCTTGGATCAGACCCAAGGTGTGAGTGTATGTGTCGGGGTGGGGGAGGTGGGGGAGGTGGGGCGGGGTTGTTTATAAGGCTTGGATCAGACCCAAGGTGTGAGTGTATGTGTCGGGGTGGGGGAGGTGGGGGAGGTGGGGCGGGGTTGTTTATAAGGCTTAGATCAGACCCAAGGTGTGAGTGTATGTGTCGGGGTGGGGGAGGTGGGGCGGGGTTGTTTAGAAGGCTTAGATCAGACCCAAGGTGTGAGTGTATGTGTCGGGGTGGGGGAGGGGGGCGGGGTTGTTTAGAAGGCTTGGATCAGACCCAAGGTGTGAGTGTATGTGTCGGGGTGGAGGAGGTGGGGGAGGTGGGGCGGGGTTGTTCATAAGGCTTGGATCAGACCCAAGGTGTGAGTGTATGTGTCGGGGTGGAGGAGGTGGGGGAGGTGGGGCGGGGTTGTTTAGAAGGCTTGGATCAGACCCAAGGTGTGAGTGTATGTGTCGGGGTGGGGGAGGTGGGGGAGGTGGGGCGGGGTTGTTTAGAAGGCTAGGATCTCGCCTGTCCCGGAAGGACGTGGACGGGATTATCGCCTGGTCTTGGTTTTTACGAACCACGCGGGCCGCCAAGACTAACGGCTCGCCCCGTGATCCCCAGCGACAGAGGCGTCAGGTTACGACTTTACGACGGAAACCTTGGCCGTATAGGTCGTCCCATCTCCTCAGAATGCGATCAAGGAATGAGGCTCGGCGTGAGAGGGAGGCGCAGGGTGTAGGGGTGAGGGGGAATGAGTGGGGGGGGGGGGAGGGTGAGAGAGGCAGAGTAAGGCAGGGAGGCTGGGAGTGGGGACGAACATTGGGTGCCAAAGAATGGGACGAAGCGGGTAGGGGGCGCGGGATACTGCGAAGGCGACAATGATAAACATACCGAGAACGACAGAACGTGAAAGCATGGATAACATTTTTGTAACAGAGTTGTCCTTAGCGGTACGAGCTTCAGGGAGTCGGGTCCACCGTGTTAGGGTGTAGGGATCGGTGAGGTGGAGGGGAGACGGCGGAGTCAGGGAGGTAGTGGGCAGTCATAGCCCCCCCCCCCTCCGTCCAGGACACTCCCCCCCCCCCCTTGGTGCCTCGGGCCTAATCTCCCCGTGTCTCTACACGTCTCACACGGACATCCAGCATCCCGGTAGCCACGTGACCACGATGCCACGGCAATAAACCGTCGGCAAAGTATCAGGATGCTAGAGGCGTCACATGGCAGATACAACAGATACAGCAACCCCCCCCCCCCCCCCCTTCTACCCTCCCCTCCCCTCTGTCGCTCCCTCTGTCTGCCTCTCCTTTCACAGCTGCGCTATCATCCCCCCATCCACAAATGAACTGCCCTAGTCATCACCCCCCCCCCCTTCAACCCTCCCGCCTCCCTCACCCTCCACCCCCCCCCCACCCCTTTCCTGCCGCCAGCCCTCCTGGCCCGGTCACGCCGACCGCGTAATTTCCTTTGTCAAGACATGCCACCTGTTAATAACGCCGGCGATTTATTGCCGGACAGTAGCTCGGATCTTGAGCCACTGCTGCGCGCCGGGGGGACTGGAGACCTGAGTAATTGGACTCCTCAGCCGTCAGCTCCCCCCCCCACCCCCACTCCCCACTACCGACCCACCCCACCACCACCCACCACCCGTGGCGCCGCGATCTCTCCTTGCCTCAGCGGTTCGGCGCCGAACCGTCCAAGTCCGCGACACATCTTCCCAAAGCAATCGTCCCCGGCTGAATCTGGTCGCCTCAATTCTGGTGGGATTAATTTTTTGCCATTCACCTCACCCTACATATTCAAATTTAAGGGTCAGACATGAGATGCCGCTTGCTTTTTCTACCTATAGGTTTAATTCCGCCTCCATGTGCAAATTTAGCTTTAGCTTTTTCAGGAGTGAGATTTTTCATGAGATATTTTTCATCCGATATTTTATGAATAAAATTGTTCATTGGTGAAATTGTTAACTTTTGAGATTTTTCTGCTGAGTCACATTTTTTAAGAGCTTTTTATGATTTCATGAGTTCCCGTGAGTCATATAGTTTGATGCATGGGAGTTTTTCGTCAGTGGTATGGCTTTATGAGTGAGAGTTTCCTTGAGTGATACAGTTTTTTATGCGTGAGATTCCTTCAGAAAAGAAATATACCTCTAGATATGGCGGTATTCATATATCCACCAGTCCTATCTGTCCACCATCAGTATATATCACAATATATCATAAAAGATGATAAGACGTAAAATGTTTTTCATTGATGCACAAAAGGAAAATAAAGCCATATATGGCAAAAAAAGCCATATGCTATAAATACGTAATAAATGTCTGATTGCGATGCGGCGGTACAAATGGCAGACCTATGCGATACACGTTCTGTTACAGGACAACAGAGACAGAGACACGTATACGTTTAAGGGTATCACGGAACTGGTCTCCGTACTTTATGAGCCACGAGGGATGTCACATATGTCTTCGTATGTCGTATTATCCAGCATTCTCTACACGTTAGGCCCATTCGCACATTAATATGGAATCCATTTATACACCCACTACAACCACCGGGCTCCGCCGTGACAAATCCCCACTGGATCAACGACCGCATACACCAAGATGAGAAAGAGGTACTAGAAGGGTACTAGAAGACAAAAACATGCGAGAGACATCACAGAATGATGAAAATGAATGGATGGTCCCGGAAAGAGAGATAGAGAGAGAGAGAGTAAGAGAAAGAGAGAGAGAGAGAAAGAGAGAGAGAGAGAGAGAGAGAGGGAGAGAGAGAGAGAGAGAGCGAAGAGAAGGTGAGAGAGTGAGAGAGAGCGAGAAAGAAAGAGAGAGAGGGGAGAGAGAGAAAGAAAGGGAGGAAAGAAAAACATCTAAGACGCATCCCATCGAGTGCAATGCATAAAACACCGGTCCCTGTGCCCGAGGCGAGAACATGAAAAGGTGGCGGTCGGCATCAGACGCCACACCACCGTCAAATATTAGGTCCGTCCCCCGTAAAGTTCAGCGTTACAACCATCTTTGATTTCCCCGCCAACATCCAACGACGCGTCGTCTTTGTGTTCCAGGCCGATACGATGCCATAAAGAGCGTCCTGTTCATGATTGCACGGCGAAAAAAAGCATCGCCATCAAAGATAAGCGCAATGAGTCTTGCAGTCTCACGATAACACACGTTCCATTTCGCTAGATAACGCGAAATGATAGTTATTTCCGCACCTCATGATCTCGACCGCAGAGATTGCTGTGGTTCTCTCTCCAGGACTACACCGGTGATTAACTCAGGCATTAAATAAGTGCATTTGCGAACGTCCATATTCGCTTCCCTCCTAGGGAGCGGAAGACAAAAGCAAAACCCCAAGCGACAGAAGCTTCGCGACGGAGCATTTACGATGGGACAGAGCCTCTTGAGTTTCAGAGTTATCGGCGTGGTCGCTCGAGTTTTTTCATCGCTCGCTGTTATACCACACCTCAATAACGCAAGGGTTAGTAACGATGGAACACTGTCGTGTAGTTATAGCTCCATGTTAACGGTATAGTTCAGGAGTCAATGGATGAAATGGGTAAAACACGTTGCCGCATTATAATGCACCGCCCAACAAGGTGTCCCGTTACAACGACCCTATTACTTGTTATCCGTATTCGTCATCCGACATCTAGGCATCCATACTGTGCTGTAATGTGCAATTCCATCCAGGGTATTTTTAAGTTCAGGTGAAAACATACTTAACTCGATACTGCTATCTATCTGCTTTTATATTGACAATTGTTGTACCATACAGCAATCATTAATCTGCGTAGTAAGGCTTTGGAAATTATAGAAAAAGTAAGTAAAAGATCCGTGTCGCAGCGTTGGTAGCGTTTGTTCTATAAACTTGTTTCATATGTGATGTATCAACTTATTAGGTAGTGATGTTGGTCATGCAAAGAGGTAGGGTATGGGGATGTCAGGGCCCCTCCTGACCCTTAGGCCAACATATTGAAAAATGGTCCAAAAGCATTGTGACAAATCGCAATTTTTTTTTATGGTGGCCACATATTCCTCTTCTAACAACGTCCATTAGACGTTGGTTTAGGCAATTCCCCTTGCTCAGTTGGTAAGCAGGCTAAGCTGCAGATCAACAGGTCGTGGGTAAAAAATAGAGACATTTGCTTCAGGGGCACGTTTCATCTAACCACATTTCATTGTCAAGGGATGCTTCTTGGTCCAAGTTAGCCTTTGCATGTACAAAGCTGGCATCAAACTCCAACATTTCACTTCTGTATCGTTTTAGTTCATAATATGTAATGGCATATTGAAACATAAAACTACGTCATTTGAAGCCATTGCATATGGAAGCAAATAATTAACAAGGGGATACAACACATTTATATTTGGTCATCAGTATCTTCATGCATCCAGGAGGTTCAAATCTTAGCCAGTCTTGGCTCACGTAATGAAGTGTACATTAGCGAAGGTAAATGTACCGTGCGATTTGCCAAACGTGCTGTTGTTTTTCATCATCTTGGTGTTATGCTAAGTTACTGGATAATAATTTTATTCCATATAATTGATGGCGTTGATGTTAGATAACCTGTCAGATCATTGTTATTGCACAACCGGAAATTGCATAGACAATGAAACTAAAGTATGTACTTAATATCCCTTTTCCATTTTCTCCCTCTGTTCCGCTTTTGACGGTCTCTTCAACTGTTATCTCGTGGGATAATTAATTTCTGCATGACGCATGCAAAAACAACACAAAATCCATGTATTTTAGCATAACCATAGCATTTAAAGCTGGATATTGTTCTTTACCCTTCTGCATTTTGCCACAAATACATACCAGTAAGTATTACTCCACCAGGTGGCGTCGTGGTAGTAATGTCCACCCCCCCCCCCCGCCCCCACTCCCACACAGACACCCACCCCTGGGGGGTCCATAATACCACGACGGGGTTGCCATAGCAGGTGGTCCCCTTCACTCGCCTCCTGTTTCATCAAGGCCGATGCCGTGGACCAGTAGAGCTCTTCCTCGGCAGTCAAGACACGTCCTCTTACACCCACGGGGGCGGACCTTGCCTGCCTGGACACCCAGTACGTTCACAATCTCCCGGTTCAGGTCAAGTATTTCATGTGTACCAATGTAGCCACTTATCTAGGGCAACGACTCCACAAGACACTTCGTACCGTACCTTGTGCCGCGGTTTCATATTCGTTGAACACGAAAAAGATGCGGCATTTGAGAGATTCAATTTTGGAAGTTTTACGGCGCGGCGAAAGTGGCGCCATCTTGCGATCCGTATGGCAAATATAAGGGCCTTGCGTTGGTATCAAACGTTTTAGCATATGGGTGAGGTTTCCTCTGCGCTCCTACCCGGCGAAGCGGGCGGTCTTGTCTTATTAGATGGAAATTAATCTTGTAAGGGTAGAGTAGGCGGAGGTCCCCACCTGCATACTAAAGCTGACACCGGAGAAAGTCTCATCTTTCATGCCTTGGCCCACAGAAGAACAGCTGCTTCCATAGGAGGGTACACGATGGATGGAACGGCTGAGCGAATGAGAGGAAGCGGCTGGTATCATAGTGTTTCCGCCACGCCATTGTGTGGTTGATATTGAAACATCGCTTATATAAATATATATCTAAAAATATATCAAAATTATAATATGTTTTCATGCCAGTTACGTTGCCTTCTCGGTTTCCTAACAACATGTAACCATCGTTTACCAAATGGAAGCTGCTGTACATTTGCAGGTGCATCGCTATCAACCTTACATATACCGGACAGTGAATTAGTCAGATTAAGAACGAAGTAGAAATAAATAGCCATAGACATAGCTTCATGGTTATCCCGCAAGCTAATACGTTCTATCATTGTTGACCACATATGTATCGAAGCGTATTAATGTTCACGTATTTTCTCAACAAGAACAAAATCCAGTGTGTAAACATAGTAATCAATTTTAAATATTAAATTATATGTTAAATATCTATGTAGTAAAACTAACTATAACCGATTATACCGACATAGTTCTCAGGAACCTTTGCGCGACTCCTGTTTATATCAACATGACGGGTATTGTGGAGTGTTGATAAACGCACTAGGGCGGCGTGGTGGGGGTGGGTTGGGTGGGGGGGGGGGGGGCTGATGTATATGCTTGGTCTTTTTCTTTGAGCCTAATCCAATGAGAAAATATAGTCATAATCCCAATGTGAAAGCATATGCATTTGTTGTGAAAGCATATGCATTTGTTGTGAAAGCATATGCATTTGTTGTGAAAGCATATGCATTTGTTGTGAAAGCATATGCATTTGTTGTGAAAGCATATGCATTTGTTGTGAAAGCATATGCATTTGTTGTGAAAGCATATGCATTTGTTTCCTCTTTGAGACCATTTTTCCTCGTTCCCAGCATGTCACTGCTTATACCAGGTGGGACACATGACTAAGAACTGTCAACGTTCCATTAACCATATAAACCACACGAGGTCTACATGGGGTACACTTGCCTTGACATGGCATCATCTGTTAACCATACATGCCACTATCATATTCGACATGCAATATGCTGTGTTCAATGGCACTGAACCCGATTTTTAGCCGCTCCGTACCCCACATCATTACCATGGTCCGCCAAACCACACGACAGCGAGCCACGCAGCGCGCAATGTTGGACGACAGCGCCACCTAGCGAATCGATGCTTCAGGCGGGAGGCAGGATTTCCTACATCTGGCCCCTTGCCGATCAGAACAACGTGGATTCAGCCACTGGAGGGCGACATGCTGATCAAGGTGCATGGGCCTGTACGCAATGTCCAAGTGTGCAGTGTTATTCACCATATCACAGACTATATATATAGTTTACACCATATCGCCGACTATGTAGCGTGCACAATATTGTAGGCTATGTAGCGTATATCATATAGTAGATATTGTAGATTACATTGCAATATGAGACGCTACGCTGGATAACGGGATCTTTTCAGTGGGTCCCATTGCATGTGCACGATATTTCGGTATGCTAGGCCACGTGTTGTGCATATGCAGACCAAATTAGGAACCTCCTAGGACAATCAACAAAATGAGGATGAATGAGACTTTATCAAAGTGGCAGAGGCCAGGCTTCGAAGAAACGACCTGTTGATATGCAGCGCAGCTCTAACCAAACCCCAAGTCTGTTATATATATATGAGGTGTGCTCGTTGTAACTTTTACGTTCAATACGCATCTGGCGCTCATATATACACCAGCGTAAAGAGGAATACAACGACGGTCCATGTAAAGCCGAAGAGTTCACCACCCAACAAAATAATTTCACCCTTGGATTTAACATGATTGAGGAGTGAAAAAACCAAATCAGCGAGATGCCTTGAGCAGATAGCTCGAGGAAAAGAATAACAAAAGAAAAGAAGTGTCACAATAATGAGATTGATAAAAACAAAAACACAAGACACGATTTCGTCCTACAGCGGACAATTGCCATAAGGTGAAAAGTGCGAGGATCTGGGTGTTATAAAGAAAGAAGTCCAATGCTGTAATATCGGCAGTTTTTCTCGGTCAGCTTGGCACTAGGCAGGCAGCCGATTCGGGCATAAAGCATGGCTTATGGGCGACCACGTCTACTTAATATGAATAAAACACGGGTTTTAAGTTGACGCCAAGTCGTAATTCGGATGTTAAATCCAAGTTCAAAGCGACGCGTCAGCTCTCTATTGCCGCCCATCGCTTGGGGAGCAAGGAGAAAGGGAAGCGGTCGAGGTCTGGAGTCGTGCAGCCAGCAGACATGCGTTAAATTTGCCACTGGTGTCCACACCTAAGCCGCTTATCCAGGCTTGGCAGGCACTGCTAAGATGACATACACTGCTGTCATCAAACCGAACAACATTAGCCGCTGAAATCATCATAAATATCACCATGAGAATATTGGGTGCGACTACTACAAACAATAGCCTGGCATCGATTGACGTCAAGCTAGGCGCAGCCCTCAAGCTGCCGCCCCGAAAATGATGACGTCCCGATTTGGGGCACGCTTGCGAATATAGTTCCCATCCAGAGTAAGAACAAAAAGAATCGGCGCGCAGTTGACTATTCCCTCAAAGCAATGCACTAATAAATAGGCCATGAGTAAATATCTCATTCACGCTCTTTTTGACGATGGACATTTCAGTGTTGGCCAATATTCTCTATCGCGATTAATAGTAACGAAAGAAAGATGTCTATTTCGCAGGCTTTGTAAATATTTTGTGGGTTTGATGCCTCTCTGACAACGTCAATGAGCCAAAATTAGCACAAGATAAATATTTGAAGGCACTCCGCCTATCTATTTGAAGGCTCTCTGGCTATATTTATAGCGATGGGTGAATACTGAGCGTGAATCCAATTGCAAGCGGGGAGGTAGTCGCATAAAATTACGACCTATATATACAGACCAGCTTTAGATTGTTTTGAGGGAAATATAAATATGGTTGTAGGGCTGTAATACACACATTAGGTGGCAAAGTAGAGATTGTACGTTATTGCGGTTTACTAGATCTTGCGTTATTAGAAGCTGTGCAATGCATGGGTGAAAAATCGTTGTTCTAGCACGCCCCAGCGCAGTACCGTCCTTCTTCACAAAAGAGTAGGAGCTTGCCCCCGGGAACATGGCTCCACCCTCCCTTCCTTCTCCCATGGACGCGATATAACCGAAAGTGGTTAAAGCGTCCGGAATATACAACCAAGCAACCAACCAATCCAGTGCAGTACCTTCCAATTAATTCTAAAAGTGGCGCGGTCGTTGAACAAGAGGACTGCTTGGTGTTTGGCCAGACTGGGGCCCCGCCATTGCGGGTAGACACCGTCTTGAAGGCTTAAGGCTGTTGCCTTCGTCAGTCGTAAGCGGACTTACCCCCCCGCAGACAGCCACCGACCAGTGTCTGGCGCCCATGCCTTAAAGAATCCGAGGCCATTTATCAAGTTTAATAGGGTTAATCTATGGGTGCGCATGAAGGGGATTGTCCAGTGGCGCCACGGAGCGGCCGGGCATTCTACTATCCTTTCAAGTATGGTCCCGTCTCATTGTGGGCCTGTTAGCCGGGCACAGCCGCGGGGACAATGGAAGACGCTCTGCATGAAATATACAAGAAGGAGAACGATGGAAGCGATAGATGAATGAGGTAAAGACTGGCTACTACCCTTGAGGGAAAAAAACACGGAGGGGCAGATGGGAAAACGACCCTCTCGGTGCCATGTTTATCGACCGCATTGCCAATTTAACGCCAATAAGCCAATTGGCAATTAATAAATGCCGGTATTGCCGATAATATACTGAACCGGTACGAAAGTGTGACTAAATACCGCTATCATTTCAACGCATATGGGGTGGCCAGTCTATGGGACTGGTAAAAAATACTGACAAAATGTCGCTTTAATTTTAAAGTATATAGGATGGCCAGAGTAATTGATGGGTAAGAATAACTGGTTAATGCCGCTGTAATGCTAACGTGCATCATATGCGTATGGCATAGGCTTAGTCGAGCGAGTACAACTTCTAAGATGTGCAGTTACATAATATGGCAGTTGCAGTAGACTGCAATGCTTAAATTACTGAACTACTTTGTAAAAAATGGGAATTGATTGTGACTACGTTTAGCGATGAAACGACCAATGGCTGTTGGGTTTAATACATCTGAACTCAGAAAGTTTTAATGAACGCATATTAGTAAGTTGCACCTGATTTCTGTGCAATCAGCCAGTTAATGGCACATTGAGCCAGTATCGAAAATCATAAAAATGATATGGATGCGCCTATCAAAGAAGTCTTCGTGCCATCTGTTACTCAGTTTACACCGCGGGGGTCCTCTAGTTTGTCCCTTCTGTTCCTCGCGAGAATCCACGAGATATCCCCTGTACGCCATCTTGTTTGGACGAGGTAATTTCCGCGGAATCACCTCGGAATCATCAATTCAAAATCGCCTTTCGTCTCGTCCATTGCAACATGTGAGGAATTTCGAAAGGAAGTCAGTTGTATGATCGCCAATTTTATTTTATGCTATCGAAGCAAAACTCACTATAATGCAAAATTGACCGGTTCCAGAATTTCTTTTCATATGGCTCATCATTACGTATCGGTCTGGGTGAGTGACCGGCTGGCCACCTGGCGAATGGCGAAAATTGCATCTTTGTATGATTCGTCCACCAGGGGAGCATGCTATTTTTCTGTACCTCGTTAATTAGTTTCAATGTAAGAGAAAACATGTTCCGCGGTGTCAAACGAAGCCGTGGCAGCAGTCCCAGAGGGTACCATCTCATTTGCAACGTCTTGAACGTTACCTTCCCTTGAAGTAATGTTTTATCCGTCTGTGTTTTGCTTTATTAGGTCTCGTCTCGTCCGAGGCGTGCCCTTTTGGAAGTCTTGTCGACAAGTTGCAAAAAAGATGTTTGGGATCAGGTGGAAGAGATGGTATGACAGCGAGAGAGAGGGTAAAGCAGGGGGAGACAGAGGAGAGGGGAGAGGGGGGGGGGTGCGCGTGATCAAGGTAGAACTAGCGAGGAAAGGATGGAAGCAGAAGGCGATGGAAAGCAGAGACATTGTTAGGTAGGAGGGTGGGGTGGGGCGAAAGCAACGATTTGAGGGAAAGAGGGGCTAGCGTATTGTAAAGGATAGTGAGAGAGAGAGAGAGAGAGTGACGTTGGGAGAGAGAAATGAGGAAAAGGGCGAGAAGGACAGAAATGAAGGAGAGAGAGATGGATGGCGGGCGACGGTGATCGAGTAACCATCTATAGGAAATCAAGTGAGAGATAGTGATACAGTGGAAGCGTGCTAGAAGGGTGTAAGCTCTGTAAAAATATAAGGGAGTTGAGGGTGGTTGCTAGTTGAACAGAACAGGAGGTGGAGAGATAAAGAGAAAGGGAGAGAGAGAGAGAGGGAGACCTAGAGGTAGATGAAGAGGCAGACAGAGATACGCCCAAAGAAAGAGGAATAATTGAGGATGGAGAGAAGGAACGAAGGAAAGGGGCGAAAAAGAGTAGGAAAGAGACAGAGAGAAAAAATGAATGAAATAAAAAAACGAGTGTGAAAGAGTACATGCCAGCGGTATTGTGTGTAAACTGCCACAGCCCGAGGTCGTGTAGTGGCGAACGAGTTTGCGGCTTGGAACCGGAAAATTGCTGCGGATGTTGCCGAATCAATACCGTTGGATCAGCGAATCCTTCCCCGTGCAATTGTTACTTGATCAGAACCGTTGAAGCAGAGTAATTGTCCCGCCAATAGCGCCCGGCCGACACGTGGGTGAGGATCGAGTTTTCTGTTATTGATAACCGGGGCTATTCAGACCGCGTGGCGTCTGAGGAAACGCGCTTAATTGCCTGGTTCCGCGACTTCACAGCGGGAAGGGGCCAGAAAGCAGGGGCCAGACATCCCAGCATTCCTTGCAGGAGGCCAATCGAAGGCGAAACAGGGAGCCATGGTGCTTGTCACTCTTGTCTGGTGGTGTCTCTCCGGGGGGACTACCGGGCTACAAAGGGCGTCGGAGAGGGAGGTCATTTCATACGGCCTTCCTGGCTACTTCCCTCCCCCCCCCCCCACCTCCCTTATGCCCCCAGGGCCCCCACAGAAAGTGCCAACCTTGGTATAACTCGTGACTTGGCTGCATGGTGGTCTTTGGATTTGTAAGGTCAGATTTAATTTGCGGCGTCATGAAGATGACAGAAATATATACAGGGCGAGTCAAATGTGTCCACTGCTGTGACGTAGGCTTGTGTGTGTGATCTTCATTATATGAACCATTGTTACGGGTTCCATGGGCTATGCCACATTGTAAGATTGTTAAATGTAGGGTTGGCTGGTTGGTTGAAATAGGACTCTTCAATCTCGTATTCAATGTCATATCGCGAACATGGGCAGGGTCAAGGTTGAGAGGAGCCTTCTCCGAGGAGTAATCCCATACGCTAGCACAACAATATACATTTGAACACGTGGGTCTGAACAACAAACCGGCCTTTTGGGATAGTACAACACATCACAACACAACAGAGCTGTCAAATGTAAGAGTGAGGAGCATCCATAGGCGTTTTATCCTGGCGTATTACCATTAAATAGTATAATGGTTGGCAAATTGCCAGGCCCTTTTGTCGTATTACTTATCATATATGACATTACCCCAATGGGGTGCATTCCTTCCTCAGTCACTATATTGTAAGACATCGGCTTGCATGTAATAATTTACGAATAATGAGCGTATCAATGCAATATTGCAATATCAATGCAGATGTTACTATTAACACCTAAGTGTAGATGAATACATAAGCCCCTGCAAACCAAAAAACACAAAAAAAACGTATCGATGCTTGGAGGGTTCTACGCCAAATCGACGGAGAAGAAAGCTTGTTGAAGTGTTGCTCGTAGCTCTAGGCGACAATTAAGTCATCCCCGCTCCGAGGAAAGTCACGACAAGGTCATATAATGCAGGATAATTACAAAAACAAGGTCATCGTCTTTACAAAATGTGAAGAGGGTGGCTTCCATCTGTTTTTAATAAGCAGGAGAGTTAAAAGCATACAACTCACAGGAAAGTAATTGGTTGTTTTTAACCATAAAAACCAGTCTGCCATTGCACGAGATGCGTGCAGCCCATTACAAACGTCTTATCCTTTCCTGGCCTAGAGGCGTGGACAGCATACATGAGATACTTGAGATATGAGACCTGAGATAAAATGATTTTGCACTCGCAACAAATGCAATATGCACTCGATGCATATCGTTTCATGATGAGCCTTAAGCCTCGATGATAGGTCACCTGTATATCGATTATCTGTTTGGCTATGATCTATGACCCGTTTTAGATTTCAACTTAATAATATCATTTTGTTTGCACGCGCAAACTGTGTAGTCCATGGACAAAAACATGATATTGAATCTGAATCTGGCTAACATAATTTGAATTAAAGTGTTGGCTCCAAAGGCTGTTTCTGACATATATACGAGATGGTATGTAATTTGAAGCTGTATCCATGGTTGTTTGCCATCATTATTTGACATTACCTGTTAATCATGTACTACATAATAAATTATAATTTATGATTCATATCACAGATTATCATACATTATTACATCATATTGAAGTTATCCGGGAAGATTACCAGATTATCCTAAATGTTATACGTTTGTGCTAAATTAGATCAGTTTATCCTGATTTATATCAGTTTATCTTGATTTATATCAGTTTATCCTGATTTATATCAGTTTATCCGGATTTATATCAGTTATCAGTTTATCCGGATTTATATCGGTTTATCCTAACTTATACGATAGATTATACAACAAGATTATAATTAAGTATGTCAGATAATATCTATGATATATTTCATGTGAAGTAGACATAACAGTCCCAGCTCACTGGACGGTGGCGTCGCCATTCATCCTGACTCCGACACAAGCACGCACACGTCATGGTGCCGAGTCGACTCACTCAGTCTCCCCTGACTGTCAAGTCCTACCCGCCCCCCCTCCTTTCAGCTTCCCCACCTCTACACCCCCCGCACGGCCTCACCCCCATCAGCGGTCGACGGCGGGGGTCAACAGAACCTCCGGAGAGGGGTGGCTGTCATCGTTTAAGAGTCGGCCTCTGTTCTGGAGATGTGATCAATATCTTGTTCCTGTCAGGATACGCTCGGAATACCACGTGACGCCCCGACAATGGTGACGCCAGACAGTCAAACGCCCATCCCTCCTTCGCCACCCGTTCCCCCCCCCCCCCCTCCCCCCCCCCCCCCCTTTCCCCTCCGCTGCCCATGCCGCCAGATACCCGGCACCTACCCACCTACCGACCGTGCACATCCCGGTAGACAGACACTCACCCGTCAACTCGCTGACCCAGCCAGACACTCATCAGTCTGTCGCGCTGTCGCCACCCCCCGACCCTTCTCCTCCTTCCCCTCGCGTCATCCCCTCCCCCTCCCCCTCCCCCTCCCCCCTCCCCCCTCCCCTCCCCTCCCCCTCCCCCCCTCCCCGTCCCCCTCTCCGACTTCTTCCCCGTCCTCGAACTCCGCCTCCCACTTCTCCTGTAACCCTCTCCCACCCTCCCCCCTCCACCCTGCGATATGCCGCGGGTCCTCAGACGCCAAAGGGAGATACGTATAGCCACTGAGGGGAAGATGCTATAGCGGTGGCCGCTGGGGTATCAAATGAAATGTTTGTCCTCACCATTCCTTCCGCCTCCCAGCCGCAGCGAGTCAACAGTAACCGCCATAGAATGTTGACACGCGTGCCATGCCTCTTGGAGTGCCGCCGAACCGGAAGTACGTCTTAATACACCTGTGTTACGGCCCACATATTGCGCGGCCCCACATTAAATACAGCCATATCCATAAATACGACAAACATACACAGATAACCTCAGCCCGCTATCTTGGATACCGACAATAAACGAACGAATTTGATATAGCATTAATAGTTGGTAATAAACCAGTGACCACAAGCTAAACATTCCCTGTATAAATAATGGACAAGATTTGATGGAAAAAGGGTAAGAGTATAACTTATCCAAAAAATGGTTCAAGCTCTCTTGCGTTGCTTAGAGTTCTACGCAATTGTTGCGCCTCTTACCGCTAGACCCTCACCAGGGTGGGGGTGTGGGGGGGGGGGCTAGTACCGTGGTTATCCACGCGGTACCCCACGGACTCCCCAAGTCGTGAACCGTCCGGACAAAATGGCGACCAAGCAGCAGACATGAAAATCGGATTGCTCGCTTCACGTCACGCGACGCCTTTTTGCCGATTGACTCGGCCTTGACCTTCAGCTGAGGCAGATTTGCGCATTTCATCGTTGGGCGTCACTAACAATAACTAATAGCTTCCATAACTAGCTCCGACAAAAAAAGGTATTCGCGAGATGCATGCTGTTAATGTTACCCCAGTTGTACTTGATATGTGCGTTATATGGCCTAATTCAGCCATATGGATATGCAATGGCTACACCACACCACGCTCTGTATAAACAGCATTGAGATGCGCAACAGTTCCTCACCATCCGTGCGCTTTATCGCTCTCTGCCTGTGGCGCATCATGAAAATAACGCCCCCAAGAATGTCATATATCGGTGAATGTGATTACATGCGACATGCCTTGAATAATACATGGATATAAATGGTACACTTTGAATGCCGCTAGAAGAGACTACGTTCTGGCGCTACACCAGGCCATCAACCAGCATCCATAGACGATGGATCAACGTCGATGGCGGAACCCAACAAAGATGGAGGGCCGTTGGCGGGCCACGTGACAAGTCTCGCGATAGCGGCATGACTCAAGTTGAGGGACGATCCCAGATCGTGCGCAGAAGAGGCATGGTAGGGGTGGGTGGGTGGAAGGGAATGGAGGTGGGAGAGTGAAGGGGGGGGGGGGATGGGGTGACTACAGTAGGAATTAGAAATCAGGCTACATACCAGCAATGACCAGTGGTGGTGGGTGTACGCTGACGGGGCGGTTTCCGGAGTAGTGTACGTTACGAGTATCCTTGTCCTATCAGAATTGAACGGACACCAGTGAAGTCCTGGTAGAATAGCTCGGGATGTGGAACCTCGCACACCAACTGGCCAGTCAGTCAGTCAACTAATGAGACAATCGGTCTCCTAGCCTCTGGGCGCAACAGCCGTGGCTGGTGTGTGGCTGGGTGGGTGCGGCTGGGTTGGTGCCAGAGGGTGGGTGGCTGTGGATGGGCCGTTGGGAGTGTTGGCTGAAGGATGTGTGGCCGGTGGCTGGGGGCGTGTTTGGGGGGGGGGGGGGGAGGCGGTAATGAGGGGCAGCTAGGTGGCGGGCGGGGGGTGGATTGGTGATGATGCTGGTTGTGGTGGGTACCAGACAGTTAATGGCTCGACTGGAAGGAGCCTCTATCTTCCCTGGGGGAGCACCCCCGGGGTTGAAAGACTGTTGCATGGATATATAACGAAGAATACCCAAGGCCCGGGGGGTAAATTGGATGAATTGGGTAGCAAGAAGGCTGCGGTACTTGGTTTGCATTATAATGGAGAACCTGATACACTCAATTTATTAAATCACGTTTTTCCACTTTTTTTCGATACTGATAGCATCATTTTGATTAAGCCTATTCATGCAACACCTTCCCACCTATAATGACATATTATGACCTGACGATCGAGGATTGAGGTTTGAGGAAAGTTTGCTTAAATCAAGACCGATTAGTTTCGTACCATGTGCAGCTCCTTCCGTTTTTTGGAAGAAAAAATGCCACTTTTTTCACACCCAAATCCCCAGATGACAAAACATCCTGTCTCTCACACTCGATGCCCTTGCGGGGTGGGGGGTGGGAGCGAGAGGGCGGGCGGGTGCATCTTCCCATCATAATAGTGGATGTTTCTTAATCTTCAAACGACGGAAGGACGCAACAACGGTCGTATTTTAATAATCAGGAAAACCTTTCATCCCCATTTCATGCATCATCCACTAGCCTGGCGAAATATATCCTTGCTTTCATCTAGTATAATTCTGACACACAGTGATACGTTTTAGGACTTTTAAAGACACTTGATGTGTCTCGTATCATCAGTATGGTGTTCATTGAAGAAGTTCCTATACATATCTGTCTCTTCAATTACATTGCTATCTTGTTCCTGACACCGACCCGGTTGCAAATGATGCGACTGTACGTCGATTTGTACTTGCATAATGATATAAAGGTTAGTTTTATAAAGGTTAGTTCATTTGAACAATATACATCACAGTTACAACATCAGAAGAAGCTTCTGAAAAAAACATGACTACTCTCCCTCCAGAAAAACAAATGTTTTGAGAACATTCCCACTCCGATAATATTTCATGGTCCACCAATAAAAGCTCTAAATAATCAGTAATGGTGAGGACTTATCAATAAGATACTTTGGCCATATGCTTCATATTAACAGAAGCAGTTATCAAACTACTCTTCTGTATTTGTGGTACATAAATAATGAAGATATGAATTATCCACTTTGTTTGTGTCCAAGTGTCTTTCACAGTTTCCGACATATTCATCATTAAGGCAATATCCTATTATCCTCTCCTGCCGCGTTGCTTTACATTTTTTTAATGGACGACGATTTTGATGATCTCCTGAAGTACTTACTAAATGCACAGAGGTCAGCTAGGTCAGCACTTAAATTGTCAGTCAAGTCCCTTGTCCGTGTGTTAAAGCCTGTGTAGGGGAAACATAGATGCAAAGCAACTATGCCATACATAGTTTGACTGCATTAGCTGAAAGGGAAATCAAAACTAAAAAACAAAAATGCTGAAAGGGCGGAAGTGATATAGTCACGTGACCATTCATCATTTCGCAGCAGCGCCATCCGACTCTGACCTCTGTGTCAGATGATAGGGCCGGCGATGGGGCAGTGTGGGGGGCCGGGTGGGGGGGGGGGGGCTCTGTTCCCATCCCAACATGGGGTGCTCGGCTGGAGATATATGTGTGGGTATAGCGGTATGGACGGGGTTGTAGGTGGGTGTGGGCGGGGTGGGGGGGGGGGGGGCAACGGACTCCCGTCGGTTGGGCTTAGGTATAGACGTCTCTACCACGGTGTTGCGGGCTGCATCGGCATGGCTATATATCTTACCCCTGCCACACCCCCGCCCCCCCAATCCCCACTCATCCCCATCTTGCATATCGTGCGCTGACAAGGCTACGTCATCTCCTCCATTCTTCATTCTCATCCACCCCTCTACCCACTGACTCTACCACTGCTACTGTACACCCCCACCTCCGCCCATCCACTTCCTTGACCATAACCCAACCCCACTTCTTCCACCACCGGCACCCACTCCACCTATCCTCCACCCACTCCAACCTCCAGCCACTCATTTCTGTGACCATTACAAAACCCCCCTCCATCCACAAGGCACCTCCAGCTACTCATTTCATTGACCATTACAAAACCCTTACTCCTTCCGCCTACCGAATCTACCACTACCCAAATCTCCTTCCTCTTCTCCAGTGACCAAAAGCGACAAAACCTACCCAAAGGGCTTATCTGATCACGTGGATACTATAAAGCGACATGCAGGCGCCTGGCGCATATATGTGGCAAGCGACACTGGAAACGCCTAGCGAATACGCGAAGAACGACACGCGAGACACCTGGCGAGTATTCTTCTTGCCATCGTAATAGAGCTTCTTGGTCGTCTTGAAATGCAAGTAACAATTCTGCACATACACGTTGACACGACGCTAAGTGGTATCTATATCAAGAACGATTCGACGGGTTTCTTGTTGCCTGCATCAGACCTTTTTGGATTTCCCACGGCGCTCAATTCGAGCCAAGTTGCCCAATTTCTTGTTGCCTATTTCACGCCAGTTTCACTTTTCTTTGGTGTCTAATTCAGGCCAATTTTCCTCGGTGTATGATTCACGCCAGGTTTTCATTGTTGGGTGTCTCTCCCTTACCCAGTTGACCGGTCTATGTTTAACTCACGTCCGTTTGAGGTCTCTTTGGCGTCTAACTCGTGCCAGTTTGACACGACCTTGGCGTCAATTTGGCACGTCACTGGCATTTAACTCACACCAGTTTGACATCTCTTTGGTGTCTAATCTCCCCCACCCTTCCCTGCATGCCCCTGGCAGTTACACGCGTCCTTGGCTGCAGACAGTAAGCAGAGCCCCCATCTGTTAAGGAAGGACACATTGGCCACTACTATAGCATGCCTGACATGGATCCCCCACCATTATACCACCTACCTCACCATCCTTACCGCCGTGTTGCACCCCCACCCCTCCTCTTTCACCATCCTCCTCCCCCTCTCCATTCGAGTCCCATCCTCCCCTGCCATCCTGACATGCGTCCTAAATCAGCCAAGATAATCATGACAACTGCATTGCCTCCACCATCCCCTTCCCATCCCCTCTTTCGTAGTCTCCCCTACCGCTGCCTCCTCCTCACCCTGCCTCCTCCTCACCCTACCCAAGCCGCCTCCATCCCCTCCTCTCCCCTTCCCCCCGCGCACATACTGTCCCACTACCCCCTACCCCCCGCCACGCCACGCCACCCTTAATCCTAATGGTCGAGCGTCGACTTAATGTAGAGCCCGAGATGCTTGTCAGAACAATCGGCTCACCCGTTGACGGATTTGTCCGCGGGAGGCGCCCTTGTCATGTCACCCTCATCCGGCGGTAGGGGGGCCTAGACAAAGGGGTCTAGTGGGGGTGGGGTCGAGGCTGGGGGCGGGGGTATGATAGGCGGACCGCGGGGGCGGGGGTGGGGGCCCTGGGGGGTGATGTGACCCCGCGGGGTCAGGGGCGGGGGCCTGATGAGGGTGAGATTCGATGAATACCGCTGGCTGCAGGGGATCGATTTGAACACACTGGGGGTTGTGCTAAAGGCAACCACCCGCAGAAAATACAATACGTTATCAGGAAGATGATTCAATAATATTATATTGCGTATTCCAACCCCCCGATATTACAATAACGAACAAAGGCTTAATATAATATAGAATTACGCATTGCCATTCACAAAAATGCAATAATTTATCACGACCAGGATATAATAATACAACATACCGGTACTAGCCAGCGAAACATGCTATCCTTTAACACATACACGATATAAAACACAAATATATACTTGACATAAATTAAGCATAAAGCGATTTAACCAAAAATGGGCGCGTATACCATATAATAATTTACCCTTTTTGTGGATCCACTTTGCGGATTTCTCGGAAGGACACTTCTACAATAGTCAGGCATCGGATGGATTGTATTTGATGCATGTTTCGTGTTCATATATACTACAAAGAGGAAAGGAGAAGCGCCAGATCGAATTTCTAAATTTTGTCGCAAAGTGTTGCCAAAATAACTCAACAGTATGAACTTCTTCATCTATCTTGTAATTAATTATATTGGAATTATTTCTGTTCTTTCCTCTGGAGCAACGTGCTTTCTATGGCGAGAAACATATTGGAATATTAAGGGAACAATACAGTTACATTTACAGGAAGATAAATATTCCTCTGCTATTAACAAAGCCAAGTCAATAATGCGATCTTCACCTCCGAACAATACTGTCTCAAAGTGTTAATATACTCAACGGATGTATATACAATTTGTGTTGTTGGTAGGTCCATAATATATCAACACTTTTCCACGGGGAGCACGTCTTTGACGTTACACTTCGCAACAATACAGTTCTCATTTTGTCACTTGAACCTTTTGCTAACAACAACTTAGCTCTAAACCTAGTAAGCTAACAGAGACCATAAACTATTATACACATTAGAATGAGGCCTGAAATTTCACTCTTGTCCGATATGGATATATATCCATACGATTGCACCGAATTAAGCAAAACATGGAGATTTAGTCGAGAATAAAAGCCTAAAGAAACCGTAAACCTATATTATTTATTGAATGAATGAATGGTTTATTTCAGTTCAACAATAGGCCCGAGGCCCTCGTGTTGACAGATAACATGGATGGCACACAATACAATCTTATACAGAGTTATCTCTTAATAGTTCAAACGCCATGTATACAAATTCGGCTAGCTTACGTAATACTGTTGAATTTGTCATCGTCATTAGGGCTATATATTAAGTATGGTCAGGTCTTTGCCATTGATATTTTGGTAAGATTGTGCTTCTTAAGTCGCTATACAGGGGACACTCTAGCAACAAATGATGCTCATTCTCGAGGACATTACACCTTGGACACGTTCTCTCTTTTCGACAGGGATTGCCCTGGGCTTATGCCACCTTCCCGTTTCTATTTTCAGTCGATGACTAAAAGTGCGCAGCTTCGTTAGTGCATACATAAAACGGTTTGTCTGCACCCTATCAAGATAACCTGCCTGGCACGATAAACTGCTATATTCAATATATTTAAACCCGCGAGATGACAATGCTAGTCCGGCTAACTTATTTTGAAAGAAACCGTCATAGATACGTTGCTTGGCAATTGGAATAAAGCAAATGGGATCAGCTACACCCTGCCACAGCCATGCGTCCCTCAAGCCAAGCGAAAATAGGGTGTCACGGACCATGGAAACCCAGGTGGTTTTATCGTTTTTTAGCATCTTCAAGTAATAGGAAATAGATCATTCGGACATGCCTTGACTCTTCAATCTGTGACACTTTTATTCAGTAGCGTAATATCTGTATCAAACGCGTTTTTCTGGCATCGACTCGCCCCCTTTATTCCATGTACGTCGTCCATGTATGCATTCTTTTTAGATTTGAACATATTCCATTTTAGTAATTGCGCAGCAATTTTAAAAGAATTTCGGGCAGCGAAATAGGACGCTACGTGCGAAATGCCAAGTCCGTGTCGAAGGCAATTTGTCTTCTTTTGCGAGAGATGTGGCTGATTAATTTTGCTCGCGATATCGACTTGAAATGCCTCCCGGGCTGGCCGAGAGGGGCGCAGGCACATTCTCGTCGGGATTAGAGAAAGTCTCGTCAAAATGTGACAGATTGCGCCGTGACGCAGGCTGAAATGACCCTTCTCCGAAGAGACAGACGATTGGTCAAAATGAAAGCTTCTACGCTGTCAGTGACGAGGCGAGAAAAAAGAGAGCGCGAGAGAGAAAGAGCGGCAGAGAGATGGAATGGAAACGAGGCTGTGGTAATGGTGGCGCCCGACACGATACTCATCAGACTGAAATTGGCTTTTCCACCCCTGTCGCTTAGTTATTTTGACACCCCACCAAGGATTTTGAACAGATTGCCATTTTGCCGTAATTAAGAGGACGCTCCTTGCTTTAGTGATCTCCGCTATCGGCTCCCGCTGACGTGCTTACCGCAAATCACGTGACAATCATGGACAGTCCTCACGTTTTTTCAAAATAATTGCATGAATGTCTCCAGCCATTATTTTACGGGGGAGAAAACTTCGCGGTGGTCCATGCCATCTGGCGGCATGCTACTTTGTGCTAACATGAGGCGACCAGTAGCATATAATGCTTGTCTTTATCATGATTACTATCATTACGACTTTGTGTTAACATAAGTCGACCAGTAGCATATAATGCTTGTCTTTATCATTATTACTATCATTACGAAGGAGTTATTTTGATATATACATGGAGAGCTGCGTCACGTTCACCCAAAATCGAAACCAAGGCACAAGATTTGCCCATAAAATGTGAAAGAAAATGAGAATAAAATGGACAAAGCTTGTTAATATATAAACATGTTTCAAACTTTATCTCGAATAACATGATCAAGAAACAAATCATCGTAAACATTTGCTCATAGAACTATGAACAAGCTTTTGTCGTTGATCATGGAGTTGATCATGGAGCAAAGTGCCTTTTTCTGTCCTGAAACTAGGGCAGCGGCATCACTAAGTAGTCATAAAGCTGTAGCACTATTGTTTATTCGTTGTTGAAGAACTGGGAAAGTAGTTATTTATCAGGATAATTAAATTAAATGTTGATGATTTGTGCTATGTTTTTGCAGATGATGGCTAAGCTGGGATACAGCATACGATTGCTTTCAAGGCATTTTCGGAAAAAACTAAATTTTCTGTAACAGTTGTTATCCTTCAAGTGCCCCATACCACGGTCCTGCTGTCGTCAGGCTGTCGTAAAATGTTAAATTCCTGCTACCCCTATCCCCTTACATATAGGAGGGTGATGGAATACTAGCAACTAATAAATCAATGGCTGCGGGGGCAGGGGACACCGTTCCAAATTAGTTCAGCAAATACAGAATTTACAACTGTAGTGACGCACATTGCGCATCCCCTCCGCAAGATAATATATATATCGCAACCATCGTTATGGCGCTATTAAATCCTGATTCCGGAGACAGACCAGGTGATCCCGAAGTAATGTGCTCTGGCAGCGCTCTAAAACCGGTGTCACCACATGACGCGAACATCAACAGATCTATTTTCTATTATAATATCGATTGCGTCTCTTCCCCTTCCGCGAACGTGTATAAATATATCAAAATCCTGCCCACACAGACCGTCAATTCCTCATCGCTCTTCGCCGCTAATATCTAAAGAGCAGAAAGTGATCCCATTTCATAGCGCATTTATTTTGAATGAACATATTTCAATATGATAAAGACCCGGGCAGCCCCAGAACCGTCGTCGCCTTCCCAGAAACGGAAACCCCGAATCGATCTGACGCCACCAAGCGCCCGCTAAAGGGATGACTAAGTGGCTTGCTTTCGGTGTTCAGTCACCGTCGTTATTAAATCCTCCACAGTCCGCCTTGGCCGCCATGGCCGACGGCAGGGGCCACGTGACCCGCCGTCCGTCGTTCCAGCGGTTGCCAGGACATCCGCATATCGACAGCTGACCGTCGGTCTGCCGCCGCCGCCGGCGGTCGGTCTAGTCCGGGACCGGAAGTCTCAGACCGGAAGTCGGCCTCTGCCGATGACACTCATACATGCCCTGAACGAGTGCGCAGACGCCGTAACCTAGTTACGCTGCGCTTTTGGCCTCAAACCAAAGCCAGTAATTGCAGAACTATCGGGCTGGTAGGGATTTGGAATTTTTCACCATAAATGCATTATGGGTCTTGTCTACACAATTCTCCTCCCAATCTCAATCTCGACAGCCCCATGAACGGTGGCCAAGTTGGCCCGCCCATGCCTAGCGAATCCCCCCCAGTGGCCTCCCTGACTCGTCGTGCGACCCCAGTCTATCGCCCATATTCCAGGTCATTTACAGGGTTTTTCCCACCATGTCTATATTTAGAACGCTGCGCCATGTTGTATTTGCCGCGGGGCTTGTGCCATTATTACGTTTTGTTCTATGGCCTGCGGGACTAATGTCATTATTGTTTTTTTGTTCTATTGACTGCGGGACTAAGGCCATTGTTGCTTTTTGTTATATTGCCGGTGGAAACTAGTGACAGCACTACTGACGCAATTATAACTTTTGGTCCTACTTGAGAACCACTTCTTGTTGCTGCAGCGTTCAACCTGGACATGATGTCGTGAATAGTTCACCACTGCCTGCTTCTAGAGGAAGCTGTTGAGTTCAAGACGTTGTTGAGAATGCAAACTACCGGTCGGAGACTTAACAGGTGCAACCGTAAGAAAGCTACACACCCTGCCAAGCAGGAGCCGAGCAACGCCCGGAAGCTCATTCGACGACAGATTTGCTCAGCGACTGGTCCAGTAGGTCACGTGGTAAAGAAGCTCTGAGGTGTGGTATCAGATGTGATATCAATGTACAACACATATACTGGTTTCAGAGTCGGTAATGTAACTTGTGGTCTCATGTGATTAATGCGGAAAGATACAAAAGTAGAGTCAATGGTCGGTTGTATATTCAGGACGCTGTAATCAATTTTGGTAATATCGCGTCAGTGGGAGAAAGAAGGGGACAGCGGAGCTATGTCTCCCGGGGTAAGCCCCTTACACTTTGCGAAGAAGGACATGACATGGCGCCTCACCCTTTGGGCTGTGGACCCTCAATCGGGTCGTACCTCTGTCGGATCCTAAAAGTTCAGAGTACTCGCCTGAGCATCCAAATTGAATCCCCAGCCTGCGAACAATCGTGGATTGTCCCTTCTATGTCGTCCACAATTTACAACCTCAATTTGAGGTAACCAATTACAGTTACCTGACGTCTATCTGTCTCATTATGTGATTCAGTACAAGGCGAGTTGGAGCATGGTTTTGGTTAAATCATGTGTTCGTTGGGTCCATAGGGTCTGATAGACCAAAATACCTTCGCGAGAGGAGGATCATCATGTCTGGGACGCAGCTGCAGTAGGCACACAGAGCGTCAGATTAATTTTATTTTATTTTATTCACTGCCATTTTTTTTTATTCAATCAATTCAATCAATCTTGAGGTGCATTGCGATAAAATGAACTTCATACGTCATAAACTATCAATCGCACATAGAATTTGACGGCTAAAAATATTTTTCAACTAATTAAAAAAAAAGGGGAATCGAGGAAATATATTTGCACACTCGCGAAAGATCTGGGATTCCGCTCGCAGCAGAGCCATTTGCACTTGGGCGTCAGCCGCAAGTAGTTGGATAGCGCATGGCTGTGACATGTTCACTTCCGGCCCACCAAAATGGCGGTAAACCGGTCAGCGTCCGCCTGGCATGGGTCGAAAGGGCAGCGCGGCAAAAAAATAGTCCGACGCTGGTGAATGGAATTTGCAATGTAAATGCACCTTTTTTTGTCACCACTGGGATTTAATGGTTGGCAGTTGCCCTTAAGTGGATTCGGCAATGTGTCGGAGGGGTGTCTGTGTGTAGGGTGTGTGTGTGTGTGTGTGTGTGTGGGGGGGGTGATGGTAGAAGTAGCGGCTATTTGAGTATCGATACCAGTGACTGAAGGGTCTATGGGTGGGTGGCTAGGTGAGATGCAAAGCTCCCGGACACGACCAAGTCTGCCGCCTCGAAGGCCTATAAATCCCATCTTCTTAGCCGTCAAAACCAAAGCACCGCCAACCCCACAAAACAAAACAAAAACAGCCCAAAAGACAAAAACAATATGGCCGCCGGAAAAAAACAATATGGCGGCCAGGAAAAAAACAGCATGGCCGTCGGATATACTTTACATAACAACGCAGAGCTCATGATTTGGGTGAGACCCACCGGTGAAAAAAAGTAAATAAAGACAAACAAAAAAGTCACACACACGTGGATGGGCCACCACGATCCGTAATAAAATCCATAAATCTGTCAAATACCCGTGGAGATCATCCCCGCTGCATGGCCAACCACGCGGCGGTAAGGCGAGGGACTGAGGCCCGGTGGGGTTTAAGGGTAAGGGGCTGGCAAGGAGCTAGGGGGTCGGGTAGAAGGCTAGAGGTCTGTACATGCGGGAAGCAGTTTTAGATTTGATGGAGCAACAGGGCGACGTCATGGGGTGTCACATAGCGCACCAAGTGCCACGTTCTCCGGCACATTTTGCCCCCGAGGTGAACGTTTAAGGACGTATTCACCGACAACGTGGACATGAACAAATTGCATGTCGGATTGATAGTATGAAACAAATCATAGAGGAAAACATGCTAAAAACATGTACTTTTAGTGTGAACGCTTCGCTTGTGCGCTATCAGCACACTACAGAAACGTTATTAATTGCTATTTTCCGGAAAAAATACTGCAATAATAGCTTTTGCATTTTTTATAATCAGGATGTAGCGAAATAATTATATCTGCAATTGCATGCAGAACATTTCATAAAATTTAATATTACGCCGTTAAACTGCATTCATTGACATTTGTGTTAAGTCCGATATATGCAGTTAGGGCAAAAGCCTGACACTCTCCTTGATCAAGGGACATTTACTCTGATTATGCTTATTGCAATATTCTCTTTAAATCTTTGCCCGGAGAACAAATTCTCTGAATTCTCAGAAGTTATTACGGACCACTCACCTCAAATGCCCGTGTTTAGGGCGGGGGTACGGCTCGTGGGTGGACCTCTGGTTTATAGACCAGGAGCGCTGTTATCCTGTGGTTCTTAGATGATCTGAAAATGAATATCAGTATCAATACAAGAGTCGTTGATCAACACATATGCTAGAGTTTTCTCGCCATGGCATAGACATGGTTATTGCGAAAGTCATCGAACAACATGGGGCGAAACAATGGTAAAACGACTGAATGACGTATTCGTGGATGCATTGCCGTTTCCGGCCATATTTAGACATTCATGGGACATACCAGACCAAGGAATCGATGAGTCAATCAGATGCAGCGATGAAACAATCACGGAAAACCCCGACGGAGGTTTTGAATCTGCACCTGATTGGTCTGGAGTTGGGTGCGCTACATTTCTGAGGGTTCATAAAATGAGAAGCTGCTCTATTATAATAGTGCACGTGAAACATGGCAGGATGAACTGGGGATTCATGGAACGGAATTTGACAAACAATAAACCAGAATTAACGTTAACTTATTATCTTCCAAGAATCAAATCATGAGTCACAATTCAAGGATGAACTTCGGCACTTAAATTGCTTTGTTTCCTTCGCGTAACGAAATTATTGAAGAAAGATGCAGAAACTAATGCTGTACGAAGGCAATAAAGCTTAATATCGCAGACATGCCACCTAATTACATAATTACGAAAGGTGATGTCAGCAACACACATACATACACTGTCTTTCGTGGCTGACTTTCTTAGCTTAGGCAGAAAAGAAGTTGAGATGACAGGATTTACTGGGCGAAGGCCTAGAGTTCAGACGTTTCCCATGAGGCTTTAAAAAGCATGCTTTACTTAGTCACTGCGTCTAGTGGGTTGGAAGATGTGCTTTATACTGCATTCGGGAATTGTAGAAGTGCTCAAAGGCATACAATTTTCATGTCGACCGGGATATGACGCTAATATATAGAGACGTTGAAAGGAACGAATCCGTTGGGTCTTCAGCCTAATGGTACTAAAACTGAATGTTTTATTGCAGGTTAAAGAGAGTCTGAAATTTCACGTAATTTATGACCTAAGGAATAATGAAACCAAGAGAAGATGGCAGCGCAAGTTAAAAATACGGACCCTATATAACCATCATGAACTTCCCAGAGGTCAGTGCAGCTTCCATATAAACCATGGTTTTGTTTTGCCTATTGTGCCGCCTCGTCCGATGTGGTACCAAGCACCGGGGCGCACTTCTATTATATCAGAGCATAACACGTGTCATATTGTCATGGATTTTCTGCCAAATCTCTGCAGGCAGTAAAAACAATATACACGCAAGCGCAACAACTATTATCGTTTGCATGACACATTATGCTCCAATAATCCCACATGATTATGGGAAGCCGAAACGTGAAGAAAAACAAAAGAAAAGAAAAGAAGAGAAAGTCCTTTGTCGTTGATGACTAATATTGGCACTGTTGCACGCTTGGTGTCGCCACCAGCACGACAATGGCTGGGGCATTTCCGGCACTACATTCAGAATGGCGCCCGAATAATATAACAGGTGGGGCGAGGCCGTTATCGAGATTTACGGAAGCCTGGTACCAAAGCTGCAGCTGCTGGCATATCACCTAGCGCGGAAAGAGGGGACACGGGTATGTTGCACAAGGGTGAGGTGAAATATGATATACACATTTTGTTGTCCATGAATATGTTGCAGAAGAACCAGAGGTAATATTGCTATATTATATCACTAGCTATTCCCGTTATCTGCTATATATATATATAAATATATATATCCATATTGATTATTCTACGTTGAGGTGAGCATTAATCGCTATTGCAAATCTCCAGAAATAAATAAATCTCCAGAAATAAATTTAAAAATTCAAAGAGCTGACAAAACCCGAGGTATAATATTGCGAATACTTGAAACAAGGCAGGATAAGTTGTCGATGAATTCGAAGTAAAAGAACGCGTTCGATTGACATCAATCAAGGCATTTACATCATAGCTAATGGGTTTGCAGAAAATATTTTAATAGTACGTGTGGCGGATAACCCATTAAAAGAGGCCGGGGCGGATCTTAAACTTATAGAACGGGGGGAGGGGGCAGCGAATACAATACTACTAGTATGTTATATAATAATTCTGATTAATCAGAATTTACTTTATGGCTGGGCGGAGAATTATTGGAGTACTACATTATGGGAATACGTGTTGGTATGACCCCTATCCATAGTGGACTGCATAATGTGGTATATCTCTATATATATATATATCAATTAGTATCCATTAATATTTGCCTGTCTGACATCTGATTGCCACAGTTGTGTATTACATTTAATTCTCAGTGGCAATGTGTTTGCCACTATATTTGTCATTAGCGATGTGTTTTCGCCTCACCATTTTGCTTGGCGATATGTTTTCCGCCAACTGTTTTTCCATTTGCGATGTGTTTTCCGCCACATGTTTATCACTGATAATTTTGAACTTTGTATTTTCGGCAATAAATTGCCCTATCCAACAACTGACATAATTCGTTGTGTTCTTCTATTACAATGCAGGGAACGAGCTGCCGGCGAGCCAGCTATATCACCCTTTCGTAGCGCTAGACATAAAAATAATGCAGTGTATCGAGGTCTCGTTCATACCTGTGACGCATTCATTTCTGTATATATGGCACCACATATTGGCAGCTTTATTTGAAATTGAAGTTGAAACGGAAAACTACATGAAGCCTCCCCCCCAACACCCTTAATCCCCCCACCTCCTCACCGGGTGTGTGTCTTAGTGACTACACGGTTCACAAAGCCTGATATTTAATGCGCAAAAGCCGAGGAAATTACCCCTTTGGATCATAACTTGTAGCTGCAACCTCTCACATATGGCGGCGGTATCCACAGACTTGGGAGCTTGCGGGAGATGGGGTGGGGTGGGGGGGGGGCTAAATGGGGGAGGTAGATAGGGGCGGCATGAGCGTGTGGGAGATTGGGTGGGGGAGGTAGATAGGGGCGGCATGAGTGTGTGGGAGATTGGGTTGGAGGGTAGATAGAGGCGGCATGAGTGTGTGGGAGATTGGGTGGGGGAGATAGATAGGGGCGGCATGAGTGTGTGGGAGATTGGGTGGGGCGGGGGGGGGGGGGTAGATAGGGGCGGCATGATTAACGCTTAGCAAGGCCATCAAGTGTTATAAATATTTCTAATCTAAGAAGTAATTAAGTTGCGTAATGGAGCAAGAATCTGCTGATTTAAGACTAACGGGATCAGATCCAATAACACCCTCACGCATTTGTATATATATATATATATATATATACACAAATATATAAATAATAAATGATATATATATATATATATATATATATATATATATATATATATACACAAATATATAAATAATAAATGATATATATATATATATATATATATATATAGTTTCAGACTCACCTAATCGTTGGGTCCTCCGTAATTTTAAGACTCGACATGTTGGGTCGTGGCTCTAAATATTGGGACCAACTTAAATATTGGGACAAGGTCCCAATAATTTGGAGGACCCAATATTTTGCGGGCCTTTAATCAAACAATTCTCTTATTTCCATGCACACAGTAATTAGTTTGTGAGACATGCATATTGGGTCCTAATTTGATTGCTTCAGCTCGATGCTGACCCCTAGTGGGAAACTGCAAAAGTATTATATATATATATATCGGTATAAGCCAGTAACAAAGCCGCTATGATGTCACGTGACACCACCTCTGAGTTCAGCCAATCACAAACCGACTGTGTGCCTCGCCTCATTTCGCGCCATTGGCACTTCGCCGGCACTGAGCGGGAACTGTTCAAGGTGAGTGAATTGGTGCATAAACACCAAATTTGTACAGTAACTTCTCATTATAAGATATGCAAAGTGATAAACGATTCGAGCGATTGTTTGTGAGCTGTCCCAAGGTAGCTCTGTTCTGGGGTTTGCTATGTAAAAGTAGCCTAGAATCGCCCAGATCTACAAGTACAAGTCTGCTGACATCAAAGCCACCACCATGCCCATGGCCATGGTCCATGTCACCAACACTTGTCGATCCAAAAAACAAGCAAGGCCCCCCCCCCCCTTCTCCCCACCGATTAACTAGATCTACCCCTGTGGTAAACTTAGGCTAAGTTAGGACCTACAATTAAATGCTGTAATCCGTGGAGAATAACTTGTCCCTTCTCAGCGTCGGCATTAACCGCAAAATTGCACACAGTGATCTAACTCTAAGCTTATGTCTATGACGAGTTTTCAAGAGTTAGGTACATGATTTTCTTCAAGAAAGAAAGTATATCTTACGTAAATCAAAAGCCATGTTTCATCGGGACTATGCAATAAGTTTTTACTAAGCTTACTGAAGTAATTTTAAAATGGATCACTTGCATATGATGAGCCCCATTGACCACAAATGTCCACCTAAAAGAAAAGCTAAAAGGAGGTCGCGCCTGTTATGACGTCTACTGATCCGTCTCCATTGTCTCAATTGCATCCAATGACAACAATTGCTAGGCAACGCTGCATGCACGCTCCTTATTTTAATTTGTTTAATGGTCGATCTTTGTGGTCAAATGGAGCTGAATGATATATTATTATTATTAGGCTATATTAACTTATTTGGTTTCTATAGCGCCGTTCAAAGACGCTGTACATAGAAGTAAACGGGGTAATTTACATAGATCTAATATAATATAATGCTGGTGGTGGGGGAGGGGGGAACCTGAACATACACTGTTAAAGTCGGGTTCTCCGAGCACCCCCCCCCCCCCCGGGCCGCAAGTTTTTTAGAGAGCAGCCCCCCCCCCCCCCCCTTGGCAAATTCCTAGATCACCCCAAGTTAGGGGAGGGGAGACATTCAAAATTCGGGTGAGCGGAGACACTTCAAATTGGGGCTCTACGCCAAGCTAGGAAAGGGGAGACACCCCGTTATGGGAGGGGAGACACCCCAAGTTAGGGAAGGGGAGACACCTTAATTTAGGGGAGGGGACACGCTCCAAGTTAGGGGTGGTGTCCCGTGAACATCCAACCCCCGTTTTCAAATTCCTAGATCCGCCACTACAACTGCAAAGAGATCTGTTAGGGGGGTCGTAGGCCGACACGTTCGGAATGGGTGGTGCACAAGCCAAGTTCTGGCAAGTTCTCCAAGGAGAGGGGAGACACCCTAGGTTAGGGGAGGGAACACACCCCAAGTTGGGGTGGTACCCCATGTTTGGGGAGGGGAGACATTCAAAATTCGGTGGTGCCCCAAAATGGGGGAGGGGAGAAACCTCAAGGTAGGGGAGGGGAGATAACTGAAGTTAGAGGAGGGGGAAAACCCCAAGTTCGGGTAGTACCCCAAGTTTGGGGAGGAGAGACACCCCAAGTTATGGCAGGGGAGGCACCCCAAGTTAGGGGAGGGGAGACACTCCAACTTAGGGGAGGGGAGACACCCCAAATTAGGAAAGGGAAGGTCACTCAAATTGGGGTGGTACTCCAAGTTAGGGGAGCGGAAATACCCCCAATATAGGAGACGCGAGACACCCCAAGTAGGGGCGGTGCTTCAAGTTTGGGGAGGGGAGATACCCCAAGTTAGGGGAGGGGAGACACCCCAAATTAGGGGAGGGAAGACACCCAATATTTGGGGAGGGAAGACACCCGAGGTTGGGGTGGCACCCCAAGTTTGGGGATGGGAGAAGCCCCAAGTTTGAGGAGGAGAGAGGCCTCAAGTTTGGGGAGGGAAGAGGCCTCAAGTTATGGGACGGGAGATACCCCAAGTTGGACCAGTCGAACTTGGGGTGGTACCCCAAGTTGTGGTGGTATCCCCAAGTAAGGTTAGGGTAGACACCCTAAGTTAGAGCAGGGGAGACACCCCAAGTTAGAAGAGGGTAGACAAGCTTAAATTCGAAGAGGGGAGACCCCCTAAGTTAGGGGAGGGGCGACACTAAAAGTTGGAGTGATACCCTAATTTACGGGAAGGTAGACACCCCAATTTAGTGGTGAGGAGACTCCCCAGTTAGGGGAGGGGAGAAACCCCAAGTTGGGGTGGTAGCCCAAGTTAGGGGAGGGAGACACACCAAGTTGGGAGTGAGGCACCTTTCATTTGCGTAGACGTTTCACTTATTAAAAGTTAAACGATGCATATAGAGATGAATCAACCCGGTATTGGTGACGGAGAAACGGCAAATGATGATAGTTAGCCCCCCCCCCCCCCCCCTACCCGCAATTATAGCTTTTTAACAAAGACAAATTATTATGCCTATCTAGACCGGCACGACGGTAAATCTGCCCAAAGATAAGACACATATATAGTCGATTAAATTGTGGAAATCGGACAATTTATTGACAGTCTGTCACACTTGAGTCCCATCTGGCGCTGTGCAAATACACGGTGTCCATCCACAGTCGTAACACCGGGAGACGTGTCCCTCATTAAAAAAAAACATGTAAAACTTTAATAATAAAGATATTTCATTTTTGGTTTGTTGTATTTGGTAGACGAAATAACACTTCATTAAATATAGTAGACGAAGGGCACGCAGATCTAAATTCGTGGTCGGGGTCTCAATTACAACGCTTCTCTGGCACTTCGTGTTAGGACAAATACGTAATCCATTCTGGTGTTACGGGGGTAGGGTAAACTATGCCTGACATTTGCTTTGCATTTATTATTTTGATAGAAAATGAAGCGAACTGGTAGAATTAAGCCTGAAAAAGTGGCCCAAAGCTTCATAAAGTCATCTGCACAGGAGGATGGATGCCACCTGAAGTTCAGCAGCAGATATAAAGGTATTTATGCACTCAATAATCATTTTATTATCCATAGTAGTTTACAATGAGGGCTAGAGTCATTCAGGATATGTGTTATTATCATGCATGCTTTGATGGTTCAGCGTGCAACATTAAGTAGAGTATGAGACACTGTGCCGCGATTTTATCATGTCTTTGGCACATTAGCACTTGTTAATTAATTGTTTGCTGACTTCAGATCTGCGATTGGGCTGTATGTTCTGTATGAAGGATATTTCTCCTTGATTTATGATATATTTTCATAAAACGGTTGCCCTTCTCTAAAGATTCTTACCAACGACGCATTTAGTTACTACCAGATCAGTTCTAGAACCGGTAACCTGAACGCATTTTCAAAATCTGTTGAAAAAACAAAGCCAGTAAAATCGTTTTCCTTTATGTAATGAAGAACATCAATCAAGAGTATGTTTCCTGCATGCACGTGTGGGTGAGACTTTACAAGACTGGCCGATCT
Organism: Arenicola marina; assembly: GCA_964019135.1. Lineage (NCBI taxonomy): Eukaryota > Metazoa > Annelida > Polychaeta > Arenicolidae > Arenicola > Arenicola marina. The sequence goes on from OZ025259.1 coordinate 23,578,002, forward strand.
TGTACAACTTAAATCTTTTTCACGCCTTGACAGTGATTCTGATAGTTAGGCCAGAGGGTGGGTCCCAGTGTCCCAGAGCTCCTTCAAATTACGGGACATCCAAAAAATAATGGGACAGTAATGTAAATGAAATAGTGCGTAGTCTGCTCACTATATCTTTACAATGCGTCACCATGTCCCCTCACAGCTCAATGAAATGCGTCATTTGTGCGACAAATGACGCAGGACGCGTATCTTTCAGCAGCGCTGTCATTGTATCATAATCATCTTTCATTATAATGGGATATCCTGCGGTGTTTGAATATAGGATTCATGTGCAAATGGTTCTGTTTAGTTGATTGCCTGACATCTGATACCTGATACCTGAGGCTACAACTGATACCTCAAACTTTTATCCTGGATTTTTCTAATTTGCTAATTAAAGCTTGTTACACATCTCTTTGCATGCTGATAGCTTACAAAGCTTACATATGCCATAGCCAACCCGAAACTGAATATGTTGGCAGTTTCTGTTTAATTTCTATATCTGCATGCATTTTGCAGGATATGGTGTTCTTGCTACAAGAGGGCACTTCATGGGGAGCTTTTTCCTGGAATATAAGGGCACACTCCTTACAGGTTAGACTACATTTCTGACATCTTGTGAATATCATTGATCAAATTGCTTCTACGTTAGAGATTTCATGAATCGCAAGTGTGACGTTTATGTTGCTATTTCTGTTTAAAACTTTGAGCTGTAATAAGATTTAAGATTTACTTACATAATGTCAATACGTTTTATCAAGTCTTTTAACAGCTGACATGTGTTCCCACTTCTTCACAGCACAAGAAGGCAGACAACGAGAAAAGGAGTACTCTGCACACCTTGGAAGCTTTCTGTACTTCTTCAGATTCAAAGGATTAGGTTACTGGTACGTGTTTTGACAACGAGTCACATTCTCTTAGTGATGAGCAAAAAACATAATATGAAATATAATAGGATTGTATTATAATACAACAATTAAAGAATGTATGCATTCTGAATTCAAAGTCTATCCACTTGCTATTTATTTTGCAGCATGGATGCCACCTACTCTTCGGGTTTAGGGAGGAGGGTAAATGACTGCAAGACAAATTACAATGCAACAGTGAAGGTTATTGAGGTGGATGGTGAACATCACCTTTGCTTGTTCGCTTTGCCGAACAGAAGCGTGTCCCCTGGGAAAGAAATTACCTATTCCTATGGAGAGTCCAGTATAAATATGTACTGGAGAAAGGTGAGACAAGCAGCTGTCTGTTACTAGATATACAGCTTGTATTATATAGGACTACACTCGTACGCTTTGACAGCAATTTAGAGCTCTAAGATTTCTGCAGTTTGCATTATAGACTACCACTTACTGTAAATCTTAAAACCCGAATGAACTGTGCGTGATCTTAATAATACAGTGAGCCAAACCCGCGGCCATTTCGTAAGTGTAACTTCTTTAGCTAGTAACCATGTTCTGGTTTTTCAAATTGCTGTTCATATTGAAATTTTCAGGTTTTGTGGACATGATGTAGTTGTATGTTAAACATAACAATAATTAAGATTAATAACAGAAATGGTTTCGCCGATTAAGGCAGTGCCATGAAGTATGGCCCAATATTAATATAGCTGACCTTATATAAATTATAATATCAAGGACCCAATATCCCCGGATTGTTAGCACTTAATAGTTATATGTTTGGAAGATTGTATTTAATGGTGCAGCCCTAATATGATACCCAATAGCTAGGGTCTTCTTATACGTGATTATAAGGACGCAGCGTTAGTATGATAGTATTCTCCGCATTGAATACTTTTTGACAACGACGTGGCCGCATATGAGCAGAAGTGAGGTAGTGAACAAATCCCAGGTATGGAGGCGATGGGCTGTTGTTGTACATTGGTACACATGCCCGTACGAAAAAGAGATGAATTTCAACTGTATAACTGAAGTTAGTATTCAGTTGAAAGCTAGTTAGAATTCTGTTATTCCTGACAGCCAAATTTTCAACTGTTGAAATGTGGGCAGTTGAAAACTAACTAATTTGCATGATAAATTCTTTAGCTAAGGAATAACTCGGGGGGGGGGGGGGAGGGGCGGGGGGTCGTGGTCCCAGATGACAAAGAAACCATTTCTTTATTCCCAGTTAACGAAGAATTAAACCGAGAACTCCCCGCACATACAACGGAAAGGCGGATAGATAATATAGATTTCCCGATTCACGGTTGTCTAATATAGAATTATTCCCTCCCCCCCCCCCCCCCCGCCGCACCCCATATGTTCACCAAGATTGTCTTAAGTCCTTAATTTCAACTTATTACTAACTACGAATAATTCTAAGTTCCGATTTCAACCAGCTTTCAACTATTAGTTTCACGATTTTTACCAAGATTATGTTAAGTCCTTGCTTTCAACTAATTACTAACTACGAATATTTCCTGATTTCAACCATCTTTCAACTGTTAGTTGCATGTTAACCATGATTTCAACTCTTTTCCAATTGAAGGGTAAATGACATATCCCCGGGCCAGGTGAAAACTAGTTGAACAATTGCTGTTCAGTTAACTTTCAGCTGAGGACTTCCTATAATTCAACTGAAAGCTAGCTTTTCTTTTTCGTAAGGGTCACGCATTGAGCGCTGGCAGGCGTCAGGCTGAGATCGAGGCAACTGAAAGGTATTACGATATTGAAATATATTAAATGATAAAGCGTTCATAAAACACAAAGGTATCGTGGATGCGTGTAGATAGTAAATAGTATATTAAGCAAACGGCAAGTGTTGAACAATTGTAAAGTAATGCATGATATATCGTTCGTAAAACTCAGTTATTATTGATGTGTATAGGTAGTGAATGGTATACCATTGATGACGGACAAATATAGCAATGTTGTAAGGTAATGAATGATATATCGTTTATCAGACTCAAAGGTATCATTGACGCTTGCAGGCAGTGAATGGTATACCATTGGTCAATTGAAAGGTATGGATGATATTGAATGATACTGAATGGTATATCGTTTATAAGATTCAAAGATATCATTGATGCGCGTAGGTAATGAATGGTATATCATTGATAACTGAAAGGTATTAAGATATTGAAAGGTAAGGAATGATATATCGTTCATAAGATTGAAAGGTATCATTGATGCGTGTAGGAAATGAATGGTATATCATTGATAACTGAAAGGCATTACAAAATTGAAAGGTAATGAACGACATATCGTTCATCACTCAAACGTATCATTGACGCTTGTAGGCAGTGAATGATATATCATTGGTCAATTGAAAGGTTTGAATGATAATGAATGATATATCACTCATGCATTTTTGTATGGGAACAGTCTGTGAAGGGGGATTAGTGAACGCTATGTATCTTTATCAGGGAACCACCATTACAAATTTATCGCATATTTATGCAGATAAACTAGGTGTGACTTATCAGGGAGCGTTTTATTTAATTGCCCGTTAATTTGAGGCGCTGTTTATCAAATATGACCCAATAACTGTTCTTTCTAGCTTGTACCTGCTTCGATATCCAACACCCAACTTGACCAGACCGGCTAACTTATCTGTAATCTGTTATTCTTACAGGGCACACAGAAGTGAGTCAACCGTCAAACGTTTCTGATGGGAATGCTGACCTTGAAGGTTTTTTTGTCGGGGACGTTCAACAGCAAATCGCTTCCCCTGGGGAGGCTGACCTTTCAAAGGATTTTGATGGGGATGCTGACCTTGAAGGCGCTTCTGTCGGGGACGTTCAACAGCAAATCGCTTCTCATAGGGAGGTTGACCTTCCAAAGGGTTTTGATAGGGATGCCGACCTTGAAGGCGCTTCTGTCGGGGACGTTCAACAGCAAATTGCTTCTCCTGGGGAGGCTGACCTTCCAAAGGGTTTTGATGGGAATGCTGATCTTGAATTCGCTTCTGTCGGGGACGTTCAACAGAAAATCGCTTCTCCTGGGGAGGCTGACCTTCCAAAGGGTTTTGATGGGGATGCTGATCTTAAGGCGTTTCTGTCGGGGACGTTCAACAGCAAATCGCTTCTCCTGGGGAGGCTGACCTTCCAAAGGGTTTTGATCGGGATGCTGACCTTGAAGGCGCTTCTATCGGGGACGTTCAACAGCAAATCGCTTCTCATAGGGAGGTTGACCTTCCAAAGGGTTTTGATGGGGATGCCGACCTTGAAGGCGCTTCTGTCGGGGACGTTCAACAGCAAATCGCTTCTCATGGGGAGGCTGACCTTCCAAAGGGTTTTGATGGGGATGCCGACCTTGAAGGCGCTTCTGTCGGGGACGTTCAACAGCAAATCGCTTCTCATGGGGAGGTTGACCTTCCAAAGGGTTTTGATGGGAATGCTGATCTTGAAGGCGCTTCTATCGGGGACGTTCAACAGCAAATCGCTTCTCCTGGGGAGGCTGACCTTCCAAAGGGTTTTGATGGGACTGCTGATCTTGAATTCGCTTCTGTCGGGGACGTTCAACAGAAAATCGCTTCTCCTGGGGAGGCTGACTTTCCAAAGGGTTTTGATGGGAATGCTGATATTGAATTCGCTTCTGTCGGGGACGTTCAACAGCAAATCGCTTCTCCTGGGGAGGCTGACCTTCCAAAGGGTTTTGATAGGAATGCTGATCTTAAGGCGTTTCTGTCGGGGACGTTCAACAGCAAATCGCTTCTCCTCGGGAGGCTGACCTTCCAAAGGGTTTTCATGGGGATGCTGACTTTGAAGGCGCTTCTGTCGGGGATGCTCAACAGCGAATCGATGGAGATGATCACCCACCAAATGTTTCTCCCATCGTGACAAGGAGACGAGTGAACCACGGTATGTTAAGTTCAATTGACACTGAAACTAAGCCAGGGTGACCAAATAGGTTGTTGAGTCTCCTCCTGTGTGTAAATCAAAGACCCAACAATACTGGATTTCTGTCAGATGTATCTATCGCGAGGGGTCGTTTTACATGATGTCGTGAAGTGTATTGTCGTGAAATATGACCCAATAACTAGTGTCAATCTCTGTATCTTATATCCGCGCCTATATCCAGATGACCCAACAATTAAAGAGTGTGATATGTCATGGTGCGCTATATGTCAAGGGCCCAACAAAACAAACTCGCATATATTTGTACTTAGCTGGCGGGTCGCATATTGCATGGCGGTATATAACGCTATAAATTTGAGATTTGTGTATGAATTGCCACAGGGCCAATTCTATAGAATTATTGGGATGGCGGGCTATGCAAAAGTTTATAGTTAGGGCTGGGGAATACAGGTTTGCCTAGATTTCCGTTGCAGGCATTGTCTGTTGCAGTTGTGTATATCTCAGACAGAGGTATTATTTGAAACTTACACGATCCAGGTAGATCGAAGTAACACGATCTAGGTATATCGAAGTAACACGATCCAGGTATATCGAAGTAACACGATCCAGGTAGATCGAAGTAACACGATCTTGCGTGTCAGACACATTACACGGAATGTTACTAGGGAAGCGGCTGCCGCATATTAACAAGGAGGGATATGTTACAGTTTGAGGATCTCTTTGTATTGAAACGTTTTGCGTGTCAGACACATTACACGGAATGTTACTAGGGAAGCGGCTGCCGCATATTAACAAGGAGGGATATGTTACAGTTTGAGGATCTCTTTGTATTGAAACGTCTTGCGTGTCAGACACATTACACGGAATGTTACTAGGGAAGCGGCTGCCGCATATTAACAAGGAGGGATATGTTACAGTTTGAGGATCTCTTTGTATTGAAACGTCTTGCGTGTCAGACACATTACACGGAATGTTACTAGGGAAGCGGCTGTCGCATATTAACAAGGAGGGATATGTTACAGTTTGAGGATCTCTTTGTATTGAAACGTCTTGCGTGTCAGACATATTACACGGAATGTTACTAGGGAAGCGGTTGTCGCATATTAACAAGGAAGGATATGTTACAGTTTGAGGATCTCTTTGTATTGAAACGTCTTGCGTGTCAGACATATTACACGGAATGTTACTAGGGAAGCGGTTGTCGCATATTAACAAGGAAGGATATGTTACAGTTTGAGGATCTCTTTGTATTGAAACGTCTTGCGTGTCAGACACATTACACGGAATGTTACTAGGGAAGCGGCTGCCGCATATTAACAAGGAGGGATATGTTACAGTTTGAGGATCTCTTTGTATTGAAACGTCTTGCGTGTCAGACACATTACACGGAATGTTACTAGGGAAGCGGCTGCCGCATATTAACAAGGAGGGATATGTTACAGTTTGAGGATCTCTTTGTATTGAAACGTCTTGCGTGTCAGACACATTACACGGAATGTTACTAGGGAAGCGGCTGTCGCATATTAACAAGGAGGGATATGTTACAGTTTGAGGATCTCTTTGTATTGAAACGTCTTGCGTGTCAGACATATTACACGGAATGTTACTAGGGAAGCGGTTGTCGCATATTAACAAGGAAGGATATGTTACAGTTTGAGGATCTCTTTGTATTGAAACGTCTTGCGTGTCAGACATATTACACGGAATGTTACTAGGGAAGCGGTTGTCGCATATTAACAAGGAAGGATATGTTACAGTTTGAGGATCTCTTTGTATTGAAACGTCTTGCGTGTCAGACATATTACACGGAATGTTACTAGGGAAGCGGCTGTCGCATATTAACAAGGAGGGATATGTTACAGTTTGAGGATCTCTTTGTATTGAAACGTCTTGCGTGTCAGACACATTACACGGAATGTTACTAGGGAAGCGGCTGCCGCATATTAACAAGGAGGGATATGTTACAGTTTGAGGATCTCTTTGTATTGAAACGTCTTGCGTGTCAGACACATTACACGGAATGTTACTAGGGAAGCGGCTGCCGCATATTAACAAGGAGGGATATGTTACAGTTTGAGGATCTCTTTGTATTGAAACGTCTTGCGTGTCAGACACATTACACGGAATGTTACTAGGGAAGCGGCTGCCGCATATTAACAAGGAGGGATATGTTACAGTTTGAGGATCTCTTTGTATTGAAACGTCTTGCGTGTCAGACACATTACACGGAATGTTACTAGGGAAGCGGCTGTCGCATATTAACAAGGAGGGATATGTTACAGTTTGAGGATCTCTTTGTATTGAAACGTCTTGCGTGTCAGACACATTACACGGAATGTTACTAGGGAAGCGGCTGCCGCATATTAACAAGGAGGGATATGTTACAGTTTGAGGATCTCTTTGTATTGAAACGTCTTGCGTGTCAGACATATTACACGGAATGTTACTAGGGAAGCGGTTGTCGCATATTAACAAGGAAGGATATGTTACAGTTTGAGGATCTCTTTGTATTGAAACGTCTTGCGTGTCAGACATATTACACGGAATGTTACTAGGGAAGCGGCTGCCGCATATTAACAAGGAGGATTATGTTACAGTTTGAGGATCTCTTTGTATTGAAACGTCTTGCGTGTCAGACATATTACACGGAATGTTACTAGGGAAGCGGTTGTCGCATATTAACAAGGAGGGATATGTTACAGTTTGAGGATCTCTTTGTATTGAAACGTCTTGCGTGTCAGACATATTACACGGAATGTTACTAGGGAAGCGGCTGTCGCATATTAACAAGGCGGAATGTGTTACCGTTTGAGGATTTTTTTTGTATTGAAACGTCTGGCGTGTCAGACATATTACACGAAATGTTACTGGTCACATGCTGCATTCTAGAATAAAATTTCAAAAAATTAACCTTTCATTTTTGATGTGAATGAAACGTCTTGGATTCGTCATTTACTCATTTGTATCAACGACATGAGAACTTAGATTTGGGAAGCTCTCGAAGGGACAACAGTATCCTGCTCATCTGTTTACTTTGCGTCCAATTAACACTAACCATTAAAATTAGAATCGTAGGAAGACTTATAGAGCAACACACCAGTCACAAATATGCTCTTAAGACAACGGTATTTTACCCAGATTTGGTTCTGCAGCCATATGCGAAGTTACATAAAAATGAAAATAAACTTATGAAGTGAAACTACAATTACCAACAGCTTTTGCAATCCTTTTCTTTCTCTTCTCCTTTACGTTTTTTTTATCATTTGATCGCGCAGAGGCAACGGTATGTTGTGTATAAAGTATATAAAGGCGATGGCAACTTTAGATTAAGTTGTTCGTAACTCGTATCTTGGAATTGTAGAATATCCGATTGCTATTCCTTCTGATTATTATAGATCATAAATAAAGGGAAAACTAGTAATCATCATGGCACTGTTGGGTCCTCATCAGCGGACCCAATAGTGTAATATACCTGGAGGTACACAGTTCGACTTGTCTCAGTACCTGATCTATGTATGTCCCAGTACCTGAATGGATCATTTCCTCCAAGTGTTAAGATGACAAGCCATATGCTGGCTTTAATAAGCGAGATATATACAATGAAACTAAAAAAAAAATCGACTGCGACTCACTTCAATATAAGCGATTTCGTTATAATGGAAATTTACTGTATAAAGTACACTAAAGTCTATTTACCCACAAGATACATATATATTCATATATTTTAACTGCGCAACTTAGACCACCTATATGGTTCAGTAGTACCTTGCTAAAAGTCCCGATGTAAATATATATATTGTGCCACTGATTAGGATCCAATATTACCATTTATATATGTATTGTGCTATTGGGTCCTTTCACACGGACCCGAAGTCATATTGGGTCGGACCTAAATCACGGGTCTGAGCGTCGAGTGCGTTATTGCTATAAATAATCCAAATTCTGTGATATAAATAGCTATACTATAGCGTCCTTGCCAGTAAAGAATCTTTTAACAATACTATTGCACCACTGATTATAGGACCCAATATTACCATTTATATATATGTATTGTGCTGTTGGGTCCTACCACACGGACCCAAAATCATATTGTGTCGGACTTGACCCATGGGTCTGAGCGTCGAGTGAGTTATTGGTATAAATAATCCAAGTTCTTTGGTATATATAGCTATACTATAGCGTCCTTGCCAGTGAAGAATCTGTTAACAATACTACTGCACCACTGATTATAGGACCCAATATTACCATTTATATATATGTATTGTGCTGTTGGGTCCTTCCACACGGACTCAAAATCATATTGTGTCGGACTTGACCCATTGGTCTGAGCGTCGAGTGAGTTATTGGTATAAATAATCCAAATTCTTTGGTATATATAGCTATACTATAGCGTCCTTGCCAGTGAAGAATCTGTTAACAATACTACTGCACCACTGATTATAGGACCCAATATTACCATTTATATATATGTATTGTGCTGTTGGGTCCTTCCACACGGACCCAAAATCATATTAGGTCGGACCCAACTCATGGGTCTGAGCGTCGAGTGAGTTATTGCTATAAATAATCCAAATTCTTTGGTATATATAGCTATACTATAGCGTCCTTGCCAGTGAAGAATCTTTTAACAATACTACTGCACCACCGATTACAGGACCCAATATTACCATTTATATATATGTATTGTGCTGTTGGGTCCTTCCACACGGACCCAAAATCATATTGGGTCGTCCCCAACTCATGGGTCTGAGCGTCGAGTGAGTTATTGCTATAAATAATCCAAATTCTTTGGTATATATAGCTATAATATAGCGTCCTTGCCAGTGAAGAATCTTTTAACAATACTACTGCACCACTGATTATAGGACCCAATGTTACCATTTATATATATGTATTGTGCTGTTGGGTCCTTCCACACGGACCCAAAATCTTATTGGGTCGGACCCAACTCATGGGTCTGAGCGTCGAGTGAGTTATTGGTATAAATAATCCAAATTCTTTGGTATATATAGCTATACAATAGCGTCCTTGCCTCTTAAGAAGCTTTCAAGAATAATGTTTTTGGCGTAGCATTAGTGCTAACGGATTGTCCTTATTGTTCGGTTTAAAACGGCAGACCCAATGCATCGGTCAGTTTAAGTATATATATATATATAATATGTATATATATTCTCTTGACGAGTTCCATATTTTAATGAAATGCCCATTGTATGACAATCTCCGCAATAATTATTTTCCTACAAGATATTTAACGGCATGTGATATTAGAACTTTTTTTATGTATTATGACTTCCGAGGAAAAAACATGTTTAATCTCCTTAGCAAGGTTTACACAAAAAGCATTCATTATGTATGAAAAAAGGTTTAGCCTAATTCTCTCTAATTAACTAAGTTTGTTCTAGTCGGTTGCATGTTATTTTTGTGTTCTGTATTTGTACGAGGGGCCTGGTGCCTGAAGTTACCAATAAACTATCTATCTATCTATACAAATATATAGATAATAAATGATATATATATATATATAATATGTATATATATATATCATTTTAATTTTTTACAGACTAACGCGTGCATTTTTTTTCGCAGATTGCTGGAATGACTTAGACAATTTTTCTTCGATATCAGGTTTAATGTCGGCATTAGTTCAGTAATCCCGTGGCAGAGTGCTTTGCCGGTGGAACACTTTTGATCCCATTTTATTCTTCGTTTTGATATATTGGTTCACAGTCAACGCACTGGTACAACCCCTCATTGGAATGCTTGACCTAAATGCGAATTGGAGGTCAAACCTTTTTCGCCCCTATCCCCCGCTCACCTCCAATATCGACCTGCGCAGTTATATCAGCCACTGCCAAATCAGAGCAAAACCCTAAATGGAATCAATTCAGCATCAGTGCATCAATGTATCGGAGATCCCCTCACAATGCCCGCCTAAATACCAAATGAAATTTCTTTCATACAATCTTATATTTTGCCATAGCAGAAAAAAAACCCTAAATGAAATCAATTTAGCATCAATGTGTCAATGTGTCTAACATCACTTCAAAGGTAGAACCCTTTTGATCATATTTTATTCTTCGTTTTGATATATTGGTTCACAGTCAACGCACTGGTACAACCCCTCATTGGAATGCTTGACCTAAATGCGAATTGCAGGTCAAACCTTCTGTTCACCTTTGTTTTCGCCCCTATCCCCCGCTCACCTCCAATATCGACCTGCGGAGTTATATCAGCCACTGCCAAATCAGAGCAAAACCCTAAATGGAATCAATTCAGCATCAGTGCATCAATGTATGTGAGACCCCCTCACAAATACCAAATGCAAGTTCTCTCATACAATCTTATATTTTGCAATAGCAGAAAGAAACCTGAATGAAATCAATTTAGCGTCAATGTGTCAATGTGTCTAACATCACGTTAAATGTATGTTTAAATATTAAATACAATTCATTTCAAACAGTGTTATGTTTTTATATGTACACCATCCATAAAGCCTGATCGATTAAAATGAAGATGATCAATCCGTTAGCGATTTAGCATAAGTCAAAATGTTGCAAGAAAAATGTGAACTTATTTACCAATATGTGAAGGAAATGGTTAAAAAAAGGTTGCACGTAAAGAAGAAAAAAAACAACAACTCATTTTCATCTGTGGGAAGCTATCCATTTGCCAGTGGTGCCCCCCCCCCCCCAAAAAAAAAACAACACATCAACATATCCCAAAATATCCCTACACCATTTTGCATCCATGGTTATGTCAATACTGAACTTCGATCTGAAATGTCAGCCAATATCAAATGTCCTCATTATATATATTTACGCAATAAAACTGAACAATGGAGCTATCCGTTGATGTCTTGGACGAGACGGTTAATCACTGACACTGACAGCCTCTAGGTCAACCGACATTGACCAGCGGAATAGTTCTCAACAAAGATAGACGGGGACGAACTGTTGACAAAGGGGCGTCCATGCCTCCATACAAACTGCGATATGACGACATAGATCATGCCATGAAAACCTGAGATAAGCCAATAGTCAAGCCTAACTCACCGATATTGAATGCGATGTTCCCATTTCAATCCTACGCCCAACGAAACATGGAGTGCTCCCGCCTTGTTCCGAAAGTCAACTTTAACTACAGCGAGCCTTCTCGACTAGCCACCAGATGGCGCCACTGATTGCTTGTCTCGTAGCGGCCATATTGTCGTAAAAAAAGTGGGAGTCGCCCAAGGCAGAGTTTATTCCGCTGACTGCGCCTTTTAGCTCCCCACGGCCGACCGACTTGATCGTCCGCCGGGGCTGTACGCGGTATATGGATCAATAGAACCACAGACAATCTTACTTAGAAGGCTAATACTCTGGAGAAATCCCTCAAGTGGATCTGGCTGGAGATGAATAAGGAATAAGAAGTTTCGTCCTCCCTCTCGATCCTTCAGTTGTCGTGGGTCAGCCCAGAGCGGCTCAACGTCTGGGTGGTATTAACCCCCTCGGCCATTCCTTGCTCATTCTGCTATCGACTGTCATTGGACCACCGTTTGTCCCCTTGCCCACCCCTTGTCACTATAGGCCTATTTCATCCCGTGCCACTAGGATGTCTCCTGTCTCCTTGATAACCCAGTGTGGCCTATTTCATACCTTGTCACTAGGCTGTGCCCTGTTCCCTTGATAACCCAGTGTGGCCTATTTCATACCTTGTCACTAGGCTGTGCCCTGTTCCCTTGATAACCCAGTGTGGCCTATTTCATACCTTGTCACTAGGCTGTGCCCTGTTCCCTTGATAACCCAGTGTGGCCTATTTCATCTCTTGTCACTAGGTTGTGTCTTGTCCCCTTGATAACCCAGTGTGGCCTATTTCATTTCTTGTCACTAGGCTGTGTCTGTCCCCTTCATAACCCAATGTGGCCTATTTCATCCCTTGTCACTAGGCTGTGCCTGTTCCCTTGATAACCCAGTGTGGCCTATTTCACCCCTTGTCACAAGGTTGTGTCTTGCCCCCTTGATAACTCAATGTGGCATATTTCACCCCTTATCACTAGGATGTGTCCTGTGCCCTTGGTAACTTAGTGTGGCCTAATTCATTCCTTGCCACTAGGATGTGTCCTGTCGCCTTGATAATTCAGTGTGGCCCATTTCATTCCTTGCCACTAGGATGTGTCCGGTTCCCTTGATAACTCAGTGTGGCCTATTTCATCCCTTGTCACTTGGATGTGTCCTGTTCCCTTGATAACTCAGTGTGGTCTAATTCATACATTTCCACTAGGATGTGTTCTGTCCCCTCGATAACTTAGTGTGGTCTAATTCATACATTTCCACTAGGATGTGTTCTGTCCCCTTGATAACTCAGTGTGGTCTAATTCATACATTTCCACTAGGATGTCCTGTCTCCTTGATAACTCAGTATGGCCTATTTCATCCCTTGTCACTTGGATGTGTCCTGTCCCCTTGATAACTCAGTGTGGTCTAATTCATACATTTCCACTAGGATGTGTTCTGTCCCCTCGATAACTTAGTGTGGTCTAATTCATACATTTCCACTAGGATGTGTTCTGTCCCCTTGATAACTCAGTGTGGTTTAATTCATACATTTCCACTAGGATGTGTTCTGTCCCCTCGATAACTCAGTGTGGTCTAATTCATACATTTCCACTAGGATGTGTTCTGTCCCCTTGATAACTCAGTGTGGTCTAATTCATACATTTCCACTAGGATGTGTTCTGTCCCCTCGATAACTTAGTGTGGTCTAATAGATACATTTCCACTAGGATGTGTTCTGTCTCCTTGATAACTCAGTGTGGTCTAATTCATACATTTCCACTGGGATGTGTTCTGTCCCCTTGATAACTCAGTGTGGTCTAATTCATACATTTCCACTAGGATGTGTTCTGTCCCCTTGATAACTCAGTGTGGTCTAATTCATACATTTCCACTAGGATGTGTTCTGTCCCCTCGATAACTTAGTGTGGTCTAATTCATACATTTCCACTAGGATGTGGGACTGTCCCCTTGATAACTCAGTGTGGTCTAATTCATACATTTCCACTAGGATGTGTTCTGTCCCCTTGATAACTCAGTGTGGTCTAATTCATACATTTCCACTAGGATGTGTTCTGTCCCCTTGATAACTCAGTGTGGTCTAATTCATACATTTCCACTAGGATGTGTTCTGTCCCCTCGATAACTTAGTGTGGTCTAATTCATACATTTCCACTAGGATGTGTTCTGTCCCCTTGATAACTCAGTGTGGTCTAATTCATACATTTCCACTAGGATGTGTTCTGTCCCCTTGATAACTCAGTGTGGTCTAATTCATACATTTCCACTAGGATGTGTTCTGTCCCCTTGATAACTCAGTGTGGTCTAGTTCATACATTTCCACTAGGATGTGTTCTGTCCCCTTGATAACTCAGTGTGGTCTAATTCATACATTTCCACTAGGATGTGTTCTGTCCCCTTGATAACTCAGTGTGGTCTAATTCATACATTTCCACTAGGATGTGTTCTGTCCCCTTGATAACTCAGTGTGGTCTAATTCATACATTTCCACTAGGATGTCCTGTCTCCTTGATAACTCAGTGTAGCATATTTCACCCCTTGTCACTAGGCTGTCATGTTCTCTTGATAACTCAGTGTGAGTGTGGCCTATTTCATCCCTTGTCACTAGGCTGTCATGTTCCCTTGATAACTCAGTGTGGCCTATTTCATCCCTTCTCACTAGGCTGTGTCCTGTCCCCCTGGTAACTCAGTGTGACCAATTCCATCCCTTCTCACTAGGCTGTGTCCTGTCCCCTTGATAACTCAGTGTGACCAATTCCATCCCTTCTCACTAGGCTGTGTCCTGTCCCCTTGATAACTCAGTGTGACCAATTCCATCCCTTCTCACTAGGCTGTGTCCTGTCCCCTTGATAACTCAGTGTGACCAATTCCATCCCTTCTCACTAGGCTATGTCCTGTCCCCTTGATAAATCAGTGTGACCAATTCCATCCCTTCTCACTAGGCTGTGTCCTGTCCCCTTGGTAACCCAGTGTGACCAATTCCATCCCATCTCACTAGGCTGTGTCCTGTCCCCTTGGTAACTCAGTGTAACCAATTCCATCCCTTCTCACTAGGCTGTGTCCTGTCCCCTTGGTAACTCAGTGTGACCAATTCCATCCCTTCTCACTAGGCTGTGTCCTGTCCCCTTGGTAACTCAGTGTGACCAATTCCATCCCTTCTCACTAGGCTGTGTCCTGTCCCCTTGATAACTCAGTGTGACCAATTCCATCCCTTCTCACTAGGCTGTGTCCTGTCCCCTTGATAACTCAGTGTGACCAATTCCATCCCTTCTCACTAGGCTGTGTCCTGTCCTCTTGATAACTCAGTGTGACCAATTCCATCCCTTCTCACTAGGCTGTGTCCTGTCCCCTTGATAAATCAGTGTGACCAATTCCATCCCTTCTCACTAGGCTGTGTCATGTCCCCTTGATAACTCAGTGTGACCAATTCCATCCCTTCTCACTAGGCTGTGTCCTGTCCCCTTGATAACTCAGTGTGACCAATTCCATCCCTTCTCACTAGGCTGTGTCCTGTCCCCTTGATAACTCAGTGTGACCAATTCCATCCCTTCTCACTAGGCTGTGTCCTGTCCCCTTGATAAATCAGTGTGACCAATTCCATCCCTTCTCACTAGGCTGTGTCCTGTCCCCTTGATAACTCAGTGTGACCAATTCCATCCCTTCCCTTTGCTAGATCCTGTCCCCTTGATAACTCAGTGTGTCATATTTTTCGTCCCTGGTCCCTCGGCTGTGTCCTGGGCTTCGTATGGCCTTATTCATCCCTTGTCACTAGACTGTGCCTTGCTCCCTTAATAACTCCGTGTGACCTATATCATCTTTTATACTCTCTAGCACCCCGTGTTCCTTTGTTCATCCACAATCCATGGACCATCGTGTGTCCTTATGACCACCCCTTGCCTGTTTCCTATTCCTTTGATAACTCAGTGTAACATATTTTATCCCTTGTACTCTATATGATACCATGTTCCTTCGTCCATTAGATTCCTCGTCCAATAACCTCACTGGACCATCACTTGGCCCTAGGCTGGGTAGTGTTCCCTTGCTCCTGTAACCATGCTCCGACATTGGACTGTTACCGCAGACCATTCCGGGAACGATCTTTCGTCCTCTTGGTCACTATGTGTGCCCTGTGCCACTCATTATACTCTTAACCGTCTCATGTACTCCTTACAATCCCTTGTACACTATACCATTACTTGTTCCCGTCTCTGTTCTTTTTTCAACCATATGTTGTGTTATATACTTGTATTATCTACAATTCCTTGTTCTCTCTACAATCACTTGTATTATCTACCACCCCTGTACCCGCTACCATCCCTTTACTATCTACCTTCCCTTGTATTATCAACTATGCCTCTACCTTTTGTCATCTATTGCATCCTCCGACATTCCTCATATATCTACCATTCGTGTATCTTTACCACCCTCTTTACTATCTATCACCCTGTTTAGTACTTAGCATGTCTTGCACTATTGCTTACCATCACTAGTCTTTAGCATCCCCTGCACTCTCTATCACCTATTGCCCCGTCTAGCACCCCATCATTGTATCCATTCAAGATCATCCCCTGTCTACCATCTCTTGACCCCCATATCTTCATCATCAGTGCTCGCTACCATACATTGCTCACTGCACCCTTCGCTTACATTGTAAATACCAGACTGATGTTACCATAAAGAAATTCCATCTATGATCACAAAAAGAGTTTTTTTCAATTTAAGCGAACGAATGTTGGACACTACATGTTTTATCCTAGATTATTTGCCTCCAATTGATTCCAAACTAGTATGACGATCAATTTAAGCGAACGAATGTTGGACACTACATGTTTTATCCTAGATTATTTGCCTCCAATTGTTTCCAAACTAGTATGACGATCAATTTAAGCGAACGACTGCTGGACACTACATGTTTCATCCTAGATTATTTGCCTCCAATTGATTCCAAACTAGTATGACGATCAATTTAAGCGAACGAATGTTGGACACTACATGTTTTATCCTAGATTATTTGCCTCCAATTGTTTCCAAACTAGTATGACGATCAATTTAAGCGAACGACTGCTGGACACTACATGTTTTATCCTAGATTATTTGCCTCCAATTGTTTCCAAACTAGTATGACGATCCTGGGCATGTTTGCATGGCGAACACTGAGCACGGGACTCATTGGTGCAACACAGCAAACAGACCTATAAGGGCTCATCGCAGCATTCATTATTAGTACCACCCCCCCACCCCCCACACCCCCTGTGTGTCCACCAGTAAGTCATAATAATCCTGCACCAAGTGGGACCGGAGCCAAATTGGAAGCCGATCGCGACGAAGCGCCATTCTCTATGAAGTGGGACCTCTGGGACAAGCCAACCGGAAGTAACTGCCGAGACATCACAGCGCAGGATAGCGCAGAACAGCGGTGGCGCCAGACGAACACGCGAGTGTGTTTTCCACTAAACATACACAGACGAAAACACACATATTAAACATGACAAAGAGTGTTGACACAAACCCAAGCTCATCCCACAGTTTTTGGGGCATTTGATGTTGCGCCCATGTTGTTAATGGGAAGCTGATATATGACACCGTCCCTATTGGCCACAGGCCTAAAGCATATCCCACAATCTGTGGATGGCAGCATCTTTCCGGGTGGCAAGCTCTTTGTATTCTGTATTTGCTCTTCGCAAAACTGCGTGGAAGTGCTACGGCGGTTGATCGTGCAGAGCATGTCGGCAGCATGATTAATAAGTGTAAGCTTTCGGTATAGATTCACCCGACATGCTGCTCTGTTGTATTGTGCTTCAGACGATTGCCACATGGTAACAGACAGTTTTCACTCGCTTTGACGAAACTGTAATTAGAAATTACCATGGACACATCCAGTTTTCATTCGCTTTGACGAAACTGTAATTAGAAATTACCATGGAAACATCCAGTTTTCATTCGCTTTGACGAAACTGTAATTAGAAGTTACCATGGAAACATCCAGTTTTCATTCGCTTTGACGAAACTGTAATTAGAAATTTAGCATGGAAACATACGTAATAAACTCACACCGCCTTAACCCTATCTCAGTCATGTGACCTTCACATCTTCCAATCAATTAAGCCTAGCCACGCAGTTAAAACTCCGGCTTTGTAGATTGTACTTACTCCAGAGTCCTTGCAAGCCAATTGCATATTGCCAGTAAAATAATTGAGTTATGTTTCGTTATGTTAAAAAATATCAATAATAATAATAATAATAATAATAATAATGTTTCCACGAGAGCACAATTTGTGTTTACCACCTTATATGCTTAAGCCATTATGTTACATGATATATTGAGTCTAATGGCATTTATGCAATAGGACATGATGTTCACTCGAATTTTCCTTTTTCCTTGGTAGGTTTACCAATATATCGCACATGACATGTTAATGTTGCCAGCGACAAGCCTACAGCATCAGCTAATATAAATATGGCAATAAATCCTCCAATTTTGACTTATCTTCCTATCCGTCTGCCCATTGGGTAATTTGAGCTCTCCCCAAGGTGACCATTTATGTGTTATATTGTTTTTATTACACTCAGTGCTCCCAGCATGTTCGGCGAATGTTCCCTCCATTTGCAACGATATATATACCTCTTTACCATGAACAAAGTTGTTATTAAGATTTAGTAAAATATGTCTATTTTTACTCAATTGAAATATATTTTTTTCAATCGGTTCACAGAGCAAAAGATGGTAAGCAGATAAGCAGCTTTAACCACCCAGACGCTGTAATCTCCTCTTCATACTAAGATCTATATGTAGTTTTTAATATCCACACTTTGGGCTACTAAGAGCCTCGCTCCTCATCGCTATAATGAGAACGAAAAACAATAATGCGTTTGATCTGTGATTAGAGGGCAAAATTAATACGTAATAACTAACTTGAAAGCAAATTCCCTGGAATAGTTTTTATTGTAACGCGGGTTCACGATGGATCGGTCGACCACGCGTTACGGGCCAGGCCACGTACCTCTGTGACCTCTAGTTGCCCGAGGAAGGTCAGTAGGATTTTGATGCCCAAGCTAGAGCGAATATATCAACACTGCCGCGGCCCGCAATTTCTGTTTCCATTATGGATCAGACTGAGCCATGGAGGGAGCCTATAGATATGGGAGACAACTGCTGCAACGGGGGTCGTTGCTTAGTCCCATCTGTTGCCAGCCCTGCAGAGAGAAGGCTTGGAGACAGAAGGCGCGAGCGGTATATATAGTCCATGAAAGGAACCCGCGTAAAGCCGCCACTGGAACCACCATGTGACCCCACCATAGCGTACATAGTAGCGTCCCATCCTATGGTCTACAGTAAGGGTACAAGAGGAAGGCTACCAGCAGAAGCAGCTGATAGCATTGTGTAACGTCCCTTAAAGGGTGCAGAAAGACGACCGGAAGGCAATGTCAATTTAGCCATATCTCTCCACTCCTCCACCCTCAAACGCGGTGATTGTGCTAAAGAAATTGCAATTGTCATATTGTCCCATATTTTAACACCCCCCACCGTTATAACTAGTGCAGTTGTGATACTACACATAGATAGGCCACTGGTCCCCTCTGATTTCCTCGACCGATTGTGCCAAAGGAATAGTGTAATCATACAGTCTCATCCCAAAACGGCTGTAAACGGGATACTGTACACAGAACCATCTAGTCCCATCTTATATACACACATAAAAAATCATGGAGAGCGGCGGGGTGGGGTGGGAGGGGGGGGGGGGGGGGTGAGGGAGGGTGCAACCTAGATCCGCCCCTGCGGTGCGGAGAATTTTACTATGCTATTGACTGTGGCTACTAGCTGGTTCCTAGCTACACTCCCCATCACAAGGTGCAAGTGTATATTGCACATGCCGTCAACGTATCCCATCCATGTGTCTCCAGCCGCTGGTGGAGTAGAGAGGACTGTCACACTGATGGATACAACCGACCCCATCGTGTCCCCACCCCACGTACAAGTATCATAAAGGGGAATACCTCAGAGGGAAGTAAGCGTCCATCCCGGACATCCCAACCCGCCCATAAAGAATGTAGATAGAAGAATGTCGGTAGAGGCAGGGGGGTAATGGTGGCTCTGGTCTACAGTAACTCCTATCCAACCCGCCCCCTTTTCATCCTGCCCATCCTGTCCATTCCACCCCCCCCCCCCGCACCCCCACCCCCCAGCCGCCGCCACATCCTCCCCAGTCCCATGCTCACATCTCTATCCACATCTTTCCTTTCCTTTATCCATCGTTTCCATTCTCAACCTGCCCCGTCATCCGCATCCTTATCCCTATAATCCCCATACTTTTCGTCCCATTTTCCCCAACCTCCCCGCCCCTGTCCTCCTATCCTCACATTCCTCTCTATCATCTCCACTCCCAACTCTATCCACTCCTTCCTCCCCATCCTGTTCATCCCCGTCTTCCCCCCCCCTCACCATTCTCCACATCCACCACATCCTTCCCATACCCCATATCTCCAGCCTCCCCATCCTCCCCATCCTCCCCATCCTCCCCATCCTGTCCATCCTCCCCATCCTCCCCATCCCGTATATCCTGTCTATCCTGTCTATCCTGTCCATCCTCCCCATCCTGTCCATCCTCCCCATCCTCCCCATCCTCCCCATCCTGTCCATCCTCCCCATCCCGTATATCCTGTCTATCCTGTCCATCCTCCCCATCCTCCCTATCCTCCCAATCCTGTCCATCCTCCCCATTCTCCCCATCCTCCCCATGCCGTCTATCCTGTCTATCCTGTCCATCCTCCCCATCCTCCCCATCCTCCCCATCCCGTATATCCTGTCTATCCTGTCCATCCTCCCCATCCTGTCCATCCTCCCCATCCTCCCCATCCTCCCCATCCTGTCCATCCTCCCCATCCTCCCCATCCTCCCCATCCTGTCCATCCTCCCCATCCTCCCCATCCTGTCCATCCTCCCCATACCGTCTATCCTGTCTATCCTGTCCATCCTCCCCATCCTCCCCATCCTCCCCATCCTCCCCATCCTCCCCATCCTCCCCATCCTGTCCATCCTCCCCATCCTCCCCATCCTCCCCATCCTGTCCATCCTGTCCATCCTCCCCATCCTCCCCATCCTGTCCATCCTCCCCATACCGTCTATCCTGTCTATCCTGTCCATCCTCCCCATCCTCCCCATCCTCCCCCATCCTCCCCATCCCGTATATCCTGTCTATCCTGTCCATCCTCCCCATTCTCCCTATCCTCCCAATCCTGTCCATCCTCCCCATCCTCCCCATCCTCCCCATGCCGTCTATCCTGTCTATCCTGTCCATCCTCCCCATCCACCCCATCCTCCCCATCCCGTATATCCTGTCTATCCTGTCCATCCTCCCCATCCTCCCCATCCTCCCCATCCTCCCCATCCTCCCCATCCTGTCCGTCCTCCCCATCCTCCCCATCCTCCCCATCCTGTCCATCCTGTCCATCCTCCCCATCCTGTCCATCCTCCCCATACCGTCTATCCTGTATATCCTGTCCATCCTCCCCATCCTCCCCATCCTCCCCATCCTCTCCATCCTCCCCATCCTCCCCATCCTCCCCATCCTCCCCATCCTCCCCATCCCGTATATCCTGTCTATCCTGTCCATCCTCCCCATCCTCCCCATCCTGTCCATCCTCCCCATCCTCCCCATCCTCCCCATCCTGTCCATCCTCCCCATCCTCCCCATCCTGTCCATCCTCCCCATACCGTCTATCCTGTCTATCCTGTCCATCCTCCCCATCCTCCCCATCCTCCCCATCCTCCCCATCCTCCCCATCCTCCCCATCCTGTCCATCCTCCCCATCCTCCCCATCCTCCCCATCCTGTCCATCCTGTCCATCCTCCCCATCCTCCCCATCCTGTCCATCCTCCCCATACCGTCTATCCTGTCTATCCTGTCCATCCTCCCCATCCTCCCCATCCTCCCCCATCCTCCCCATCCCGTATATCCTGTCTATCCTGTCCATCCTCCCCATCCTCCCTATCCTCCCAATCCTGTCCATCCTCCCCATCCTCCCCATCCTCCCCATGCCGTCTATCCTGTCTATCCTGTCCATCCTCCCCATCCACCCCATCCTCCCCATCCCGTATATCCTGTCTATCCTGTCCATCCTCCCCATCCTCCCCATCCTCCCCATCCTCCCCATCCTCCCCATCCTCCCCATCCTGTCCATCCTCCCCATCCTCCCCATCCTCCCCATCCTGTCCATCCTGTCCATCCTCCCCATCCTGTCCATCCTCCCCATACCGTCTATCCTGTATATCCTGTCCATCCTCCCCATCCTCCCCATCCTCCCCATCCTCTCCATCCTCCCCATCCTCCCCATCCTCCCCATCCTCCCCATCCTCCCCATCCCGTATATCCTGTCTATCCTGTCCATCCTCCCCATCCTCCCCATCCTGTCCATCCTCCCCATCCTCCCCATCCTGTCCATCCTGTCCATCCTCCCCATCCTCCCCATCCTGTCCATCCTCCCCATACCGTCTATCCTGTCTATCCTGTCCATCCTCCCCATCCTCCCCATCCTCCCCCATCCTCTCCATCCTCCCCATCCTCCCCCATCCTCCCCATCCTCCCCCATCCTCCCCATCCTCCCCCATCCTCTCCATCCTCCCCATCCTCCCCATCCTCCCCATCCTCCCCATCCTCCCCATCCTCCCCATACCGTCTATCCTGTCTATCCTGTCCATCCTCCCCATCCTCCCCATCCTGTCCATCCTCCCCATCCTGTCCATCTTCCCCATCCTCCCCATCCTGTCCATCCTCCCCATCCTCCCCATCCTGTCCATCCTCCCCATCCTCCCCATACCGTCTATCCTGTCTATCCTGTCCATCCTCCCCATCCTCGCCATCTCTATACTCCCCTCCCCCCATCCCTCACCCCATCTCTGATGCCTGCAGGTCGTGCAAGAAAGACCCGGATACCACCCCCCCGCCCCCCCCCACAGCCAGACCCAGACCAGATTCTGTCCCTGCCATGTAGGAGGCAACTGGTCGGCCACTACTTGGGCATGCAGCCACTCTACAACGGGTCATTAATCTTGAATATCTATAAAACTGGGACCTTCCATGGCCACTGCATTGCAATGGCCCCTTAGGGAAAACCCCCGGCTCCTGGAGTCGCACTGGGAACCGCTGACGGGGTGAACAGGGACGCTTCGTGGTCGGAAGGAGGCGGTGGGGGGGGGGCGTTTTGGTGGGGAGGCCAGCAAGTCGCTAGTGGTGGTGGGGGTGGGGGGGGGGTCATATAATGAAGGGTGTCCTACTTGGGGAGTGATCCTATAAATCTGGCGACGCAAGGGCTGGGGGGGGGGGCAAGGGGGGGGGGCTGAGGGGCGCCGCGCCGGTCCGGGTCGTATAGTAAATGTACTAAGGGTGGCGAGGCAACGAGAATGGTGAAGGATATGATGATGTCATATTGGGTAGTATACAGGCCATAGCCATAGGCCATAAGACACGCTATCGTGAACATCAACACTCTTTATATATATATCTGCGACCCCTTTTACCCACCCATCCTCGAGCTATATAAGTTACTTCCCTATTCACCTGGGTGGCATAATAATAATATATATATATAGTCACCATGTGGCCTCCGGACATGACAGAATACAGCATAGCTGCTGGCCGACCAAAATATCTGTCCATTTCCTTAGGGAATACTAGGTCTCCTACTGAAGGCAGAAGCTGGTGGTTTTCATGGTCACTGTGTATCGACTTTGTGTTGTGGGCTGGCGCCATGTTGTTGCAGATGCCTGGACAAAACCTTGGCCGCCAGGCGACCAGAATGGGGAGACAGATGACGATGTGATATTGGGCATGAAATAGGCTATAGCTAAAACCCATAAGTATTCTCTATCCGCAATATGGTCGCCTCTATATGGGGTAAGATGGCCCACTTACCAGCCGAACCCTCCGGCATTTACGTATATTGTGGTGTAGGGGTTGGCGCACTGGATCAAAGATCAATAGGTCCTGGGTTTGCATCCTGGACGAAGCATCTAATATGGTCACGTGTTCGTCCATTTATCGCCCCCGGGGAGGGTCCATGGCCCAGTGAAACCAATCAGTGCATAAAAGAGGCCTAAAACACCAATTGGTTTCATTTGTATCGTTGCGAAATGGTTCGATAGCGAGCCACGTGTAGCTCGGAGGGTTGAATCCATAAGTCTGACGTAATGCACGTCTTTGCCTCATCGCCATATAACCGTAAGACTCGTGACAATAACATGGATTATCCGATATAGTAATCGCTAAAGTTATGGCACATTTCAATTTTTCAAATGCGTTTGATGACTTTCTAGTGTTCTTTTCTGTGGCTATAAACCAACTGAGATTTTCTACGTAGATTGATGTGACGTTAAGTAGGGATTATGGAAACAAGCTCTCCATTACCGTCTTATATAGAATGGAAGTGTCCCCATTGATGTTACCATCATACGCCTTGGCATGTCAGGATTATGGCATTATTGTCCTAACGCGAGCAGTGAACGGACAGTTTATAGTTCGCCCATGACCATTTAATACAAGTTCATGTGGTACTATTTTGGTTGTATTCCCTTTCGTTACGCTCGTTAGATGATTGTATCACTCGTATATAGGGTCTGTAAGTGACGTCACAGACAGCGCGCGCTCACCTCTAGAAACAACCGTTCTGGGTACAACGCGTCAGCGGATCCCTATACTTTACTATGGGCCTCAAACTAGACTCACTGATGTTTGAGATATGAATGCAATGTTAGAATTGAAAATCATATGGAATAAATGTTTGGGGGTGTACCTTCATACTTGTACTAGTTTTAAATCGCAAGACGCTGGTTTTCTGTGCGTTTCACGCCATTACAAAGAGCTCCCTATGCTTTGTATATGGGGCGGTGATAAGCGTCATGTACCCAAAACCGGATTCGCTGGAGGTGAGCGCGCGCTGTCCGTGATGTCACTTACAGACTCTATTAATGACCAAGTGGGCGTGAGTGAATTATCTGGGGCGTTACGCGTACTTGTCGAGGAACCAGTTGTGGTTGCTTCACTAGCATCTCGTAAATTGTCCTAGTAGAATTTAGAACAGTATAATTTTTGGTTTTTTTATCCTCAGACAGGAAGCATGTATATAGAGTAATGAATAGTTTCCATTCATTCATTCATTCTTTCATGAAATATAGTATCATTGCGATATTATTTTTCACTTAGTCCAATTGTCTGCATCTCGTAACCATATTTGACGTTATTTATTAAGCCACGAATTAGCGGGATTAGGCGAGCCGATTAACCCCGGTAGATTTATTTCAATGACAGCATATGATTAAGCAGACGGAAGAAAGGCCATCTTTTTGGTGAACATCATGTTACATACTATTAGGTGTGTATTACTCTTCAAGCCTTTTCCCAAGCTTCTTGCAAAGTGCAATCTACCAACAATTGTGCGGCAAACTCGAGGGTTGGGGGGGGGGGGGGTACCAGGCAGCTGTCGAATATCAGGTCATTTATATATTAAATAAGGTTGGTAGTACCAGCTACCAACTTGAGAACCACAAGGTGGAACCAGCTTTTGGTTGCCCTCCCCCCGTCCTCCGCCTCTCTGTCTCTCTCCCATCCCTCTCGCGTACCACGCCAGGTGGATACCTGAGAGCATCGTCCCATCTCGTCACAGAATGACCCCCCCCCCCCCAACCCCAAAGCGCTAGACCCAATATTCTGGCTGTCAGGCTGCCTGGCTCCCTGACTGCCTGGTCGCCTGGTTCCCCCACGTGGCCATGGTGACAGCACGACATGGCGCCGTCGGAGGCAGATGGGGATGGGCGGGGAGAGGAAATGGAGGGGAAGGGGGAGGGAGGGGGTGAGTGGGGTCACGTTTAGCATCACGGTGTCGCGGGCTTGATCACGCACAGCCGCTATAACAGTGCGCATGCGCCACCGACCTCAGCACGCCTGGGTTCATTGGCATGGCAACAGGTTGCCGTGGTAACCTCGGTCCCTTGTGGTACTCCGTAGAGCGAAATGCGTCGGCGCCGTATACAACAGCAATTGCAGCTCCATAAAACGAGACTCAGCCGGTGTTTAAAGATGTAAGCGGCACAGACCCACGTAGCTCCAATAAGCATATCTGATTCACATGTTCATTGCGATGCCCTCAGATTATTTCCTAGAAGCCGGACATGGTAATAGGCATCTACCTCTGTATAAAAATAATGTAACCACAGCACCAAGGATGAATTTACCTTATTATCATGATGCGAAGCGGGGATGTGAGTCGATATCTGTTTCACATGACTAAATAAATAGCCATGTCATTTCTTCTAGGGTAGTTGATATTACGACAAGATCAATATATTATATAAACATCATGCTAATTCACATGCTCGACATGCCACTAACTGACGCAAGTCTAGAGGGTTCATTTTGTTAAGATTTGTTGCTGTTAAGAAACGCTGGGCTTCTCGATCATATCATGCTGCCAGACGTATAAAAAAAACAGCCCTCCAACGCCAGACATATCCCCATGTCATACCCATTGCGCACTGTAAACTGCATCCGGGGCATATGCTTCATGCAACGCCATTGCATTCTAAAGGAAGGATTGTTGGCCAACTATTATAGTTTCATTGGCCACAAAAATGGCATAAAACGCCAATATTCATGCCATAATCTGCCAGCGCCAACCATGTCACATCAATTTCGTTCATACGCAACGACCCACAGGCGTATTTGACTCGCGTAAACTACTCCATTGAGACGTGAACTATTTCAGGCTCAGAAAGACGGACAGCGGAAATTGCTTTGACCACGAGGTCTGCCTTCCGGACGGCGTCGCTCACCAAGATTAAAGCGCATTGAGGGACTGTAGGCTATGATGGGGAATGGGACAAGTAGGATAGCGGCTTATGTTCTGACAATCGGCTCGATCAGTTCTGTAGAAATCACATTATTCATTGCTGCAGCAGATGGTGGACCTGTGCCATGGAACCCATCGCTAGCCCACGGGGGGATTTACCCATGATATGCCTTGAGGCCAAACCACGAGACATATTCTGAATTCAGCGTGGGAAGAAAAATAAGAAGCGGTAACGTGGTCCCTGTGATTATAAGGACACAGTGATAGGGCCCCTGAGGGGGGGGGGGGTAGCCATGTCGCGTGTCGATTTTAAGAAAAGGTCCATGTCGCGTGTCGCTAAGTCTTATGTCGCATGTCGATTCTAAGACAACCCCAATGTCGCGTTGTCGATTTTAAAAATCGCCGAGTCGCCGTGTCGAAAAGCCCCTCTGGGGGTCCTAGTGATGCCAGACAAGCAATCGCTCACCCAGTTGTCTTTCCGGTTTCAAAGTTAAGCTGTGCACTATCCACACATGAAATATTTTCTGGGAAATTTACTGGACGCATGGTCTGGTCTGGTCCATGTAACTTACAAAACAGGTAACGTAATCTATCTTCATGGTAAAAGGCAAAACTCGGCGATGATATTGGATGATACAGAACGCAAAAAGTCACTTTTCCACGCGAGATACATCAATCTGGCAAAGTGTATTCGAAAACATGTTCTTTCCATTATTGCACACGATATATTAACATTAAGTCAATTGGCCCCTAAAGACATCACTCCCAAATGTATACATATTTTCGGTTTTTATATTTTATATTTCTCAGTAGAATGAACACAGCATAAGAATAGTATGCTCATACCCTGTATGAGAATTGTTTCAGATTTGTATTCATTATGCAAGATCTGACATCATGTTTGTTGAAGGGTGCACAATTAATTATATGGATGGTGAAGGGTGTGGTGTGTGTGTGGGTTGGTGGTGGTGGGGGGGGGGGGTTCTTCCGCTTCTGGAGGAATCCTACCTATTATCTGTGTACCCCCTGCGTTGGAGGGTCTAACCCTTCATGCCCACCCCCCCCCCCCACCTCCCGCCCAGCAAACCCCGGCCATAGCCTGGAGGGGATTACAGGTATGTGGTTCGCATCCCACCTCTGCACATCTCTATATCTATGCAGGATAAATATCCCATGTTTTTTTCTTCGCAAAGAGTAGCGGGATACATCCCAGACACATGGCTCTTCTCTACCTTGACCATTCCCGATGTCGCCGTATGGCATAGTGGCGTTCACAACGATAAAAATAAAACGCAACTAAAAGGTCCGGGTTTGCCTTCGTCAGAATGAGCCTGTGGGCCTTAACTTCCTAAGGCAGTAATAGTACTTTTGACTTCTTCAGATGTAGAATGGGTTCCGGGGTGAGGGGGTTATATGGTTTTACATTGCCTCTTCATTATCTTCCCCCGTGACCGACTTGCTGGATCCGTTGACCCATTTAGCTGTGGCTTGGAGAGGAAACTGATGCGATGTAAAAGCGGGTGCCTCTTAAATTCTTTCCCCCTTAAATGACTTACTCCCTGGATTCGCTGACATATATATCTGTGACTTGGAGATGGAACTGACCCACAAGCAGCTCTGCCTCGTAAATGCAAAAGGTCCTTCATTTAATTCATCGACCAAAACCTACCATTAACCATAGAACTGTACCGTGTGACCACCGAATTTACGATATATATATATATACCGCATGGGGCGGACTGGCCACTATCACAGACAGACATGGCCGCTCCTTCATGGCCGCATTTTCAAGGGGACTTCTATGACTAGCGGCGTGAGGGATGAACGCACGGCCCGGCCAATCCGCTAAGTAACGAATGTGTATTCAGACCTCAGGGGAGCCTGGGAATACGGGGAGTGAGGGTGAGCGGGGGGGGGGGAGGAGAAAGGGGGAAGACGGGCAGGATGGCTGAGAAACGCGGAGGCGGGGGGGGGGGGTGGGGGGTAGGACGAATGGCCATGCAATGCCAATAACCCTTTAAGAGCCCGGCCAGAGAGAGAGAGAGAGAGGGGAGAGACGGAGAGAGATAGAGGGGGGGGGGGGAGAGGAAGCTTAGACAAGTGACTAACTTGGGCGTGAGTCTCGAATTAACGGAGGAATGAGCTGGGCGTTAAATATTAATGCCCCATTTGCCCGTGCAGCACATTTGTACGCCGCGGGAAACAACTTGGCAAGTACGCGCCCATCTCGTGTGTCGCACTTTTTCCCTTCTTTTCGGTATTCAGTTCGGGCTGTGTTCACGGCGCCAGCGTTGGCTATATATACACATGCGGGAGATGTATGATGGCGGATGGGCAAATCAAATATTAACAGAAGTGATCGTTGGTTTGCCCACGCCGTGTGCGTTATGTGCGCACTGTGCATATATATATACAAATTATAAATAAAGAGATGTGGTTTTGAAAAAAGACGGCGGCGTGGCGTGGCAAATGCGGGATTGTAACACTAATGATATTTCCACGCCATCTAGCATTGCCTGATCGAGGTGGTGTGTGGGTGTTGTGTGGGGGGGGGGGGAGGTGCATTCCTTCCCTAGGTTTTTAACACACCATTTGGTGTGGACACACCCAAGTAAGTCGTTTCGGAGATTTATCCACTGCCGTATCATTAGTAAAATGGTCCCTGGTGAATCTAGAATTTGCGGGTGGGAGTGTGTGTGTGGAGGAGGGGGGGGGGGGGCCGCCTCTTTTATAGGATGGATTATTTGTTTTGCTCGATATTGTATTTCAATTTATATGGGGATCATCATCTTTTTTCTTGGCTTTTTTGTGGGTACTTTTTTTGTTTTACTCGACCGAAAGTTACCCCCCCCCCCCACCTTACAAACTTTTGCGTTCACCATAGTGTAAACATGCATACAATATCACATGGCTACATTATTTTAGTAATGAGCTATGACAAATATATTTGAGGTATAAGAACAATTTACTTAGAACCT
Source organism: Arenicola marina (assembly GCA_964019135.1). Lineage (NCBI taxonomy): Eukaryota > Metazoa > Annelida > Polychaeta > Arenicolidae > Arenicola > Arenicola marina. The sequence goes on from OZ025259.1 coordinate 23,607,698, forward strand.
ATGAATAATATGATAAGCACTTTACTTGGAACCGATGAATAATATGTTGGGGATTTTTATGATGAGCCTACTTTTAAAGAAACACAAATTAAACTAAGACAGGGTTGTATGCCGTTAGAGACTATCAACCTAAAACCGATATTATAACTCAATACAGCCGTTTTCGCAACCGTGGTACTGAGATGCTGCTGCCGAAACCACCAGGCGGGTTTTTCTTTCGCAACTTTTAGTGTTGCGCTGGGTGGCCATTCCGTCTGCGAGGGGATCCGTCACTAATTTGTTCCCTTCCGGAATGGAGTACTAATGCCTCCTCGGGGAGGGACCTAACAACTAAAAATAACTGGACGACTTCATAGGGATGAGGTGGGTGGGGCGGGGGGCGGGGGGGGGGGTGAGGTGAATGAGAGGCAAGGTATGATTGGTGAGGTGGCGGGGTGGAGGGAAGTGAGAAGGCTGGGGGATGGAGATATGGACGGTGGATGACGGGAGGCGCGTGGGGGGAGGCGCGTGGGGGATGGGGGGTAATGTGCGAGTTGGCTTGGGCACGAAGTGCCATTCGCCGTACTTACCTTATTGCTTCACCCTCCATAATTGAAGGGACTAGTGCTATTGACCGAAGTGTCATGGCGCCGTGTCACTCAGTCAGTCAGTCGGTCGAGGGACAATTGAACACCGCCTCCTCCGCCCAACAGGGACGAGAGGGGAAGGAGGGTGTGGGGGGGGGGGGGAGGAGGGGCGGTGGAACGGTAGACGTCCGTTGAAAGGGAAACAGGAACTGCACTGAACACAGTGTCATGGTGACACTGCAACCTAATTCTTGGGAACTAAACTTTCGTTGATTCGTAATAAACAACATTAATATTTTTGCATTCTTGAGAATTCCTGAGGCGGGCTCGCAGTATATATACTTATGGTTTCGACCCACTGTTCCCTTATAGGGATTATTTTTCCTTAATTAACCAGCATTGTTTTTGGCATGCCTTGAAATTGGCTCAGATACTGCGGCGGACCTTCCTGCAGGTTGTTAACCTTATTACTTCCTTAATCAATTATGTTTCATTTTATTTCGATACAAATTGTCCAAGAAAGAAATATGGGGTGTCATTTAAACATCCCCCCCCCCCCCCCCTGATTTCACATCACTTTTGGGAGGCTCTTTTTTTCATAAGGGTGAAAAACTTAATTAGAACAGCTATAAAATCTTAAAGCTAATCATACGAAATGTCCAGCAGGCATTTCTGTGCTTGGTATATGCTCCTAGTTCAATGGTATAAATGCCGTTTGGTACCCCTAATTGGTACAGGGGACCGTCTTTGGCCTATGAACTAATATAGAGGCGACACCGAACGCCACTTCTCGGATTGTTTGCCTGGTATTGGGTGGGTTACTTTCGGGGCTTGACGATAACTCTGTGGTCGGAAGTTCTATGCGCATGTCGGGTTCAGTTAAACGCCAGAACGAGATTGAGTGATTCCAACATGGCGCATACTCCGGGTAGTCCCATTAATCCTAGAACATGAAGCACGTGCTCTGTAGTACCGGAAACGCGTCACTATTGACCTCTTTGTGTTTTAGTGTGCCACTATAACGTCGGCGTGGGTTGGGTTACATGGGACGTTTTCGAATATGTGGATTATATATCTACAGTAAATAGGGCCAAGCTACAGGGGTCGTATCTCAGAGAGTAATTAAGCCCGCTTCTCTTTGCAAAGGCACGTGATCTTTATCCTGCACAAACATTAACTTTTTTTCCCACAAGAGGGATTCGAAACACACACCGGGTGTACGCTTGGGCTGGCCTTGCAGAACACACTGGGCAATAGCCGAATGCGCTATCTGGCGCACGCTGTAGGTCATAGCATGTACACGGGGTATGACTGTAGATCATAGCGTGTACACAGGGCATGACAGCATGTCATAGCCTGTAAAAGGGGCATGACTGTAACTCATACTGTGTACACAGGGCATGACTGTAGATCATAGCGTGTACAAGGGGCATGACTGTAGGTCATAGCGTGTACAAAGGGCATGACTGTATGTCATAGAGTGTACAAAGGGCATGACTGTAGGTCATAACAAGTACAAGGGGCATGACTGGTTCATACCGTGTACACAGTGCATGATTGTAGCTCATACCGTATACACAGGACACAACTGTAGCCGATAACGTGTACACAGGGCATGACTGTAGGTCATAACGTGCACAAAGGGGCATGACTGTAGATCAAAGCGTGTACAGGGGGCATGACTGTAGGTCATAGCGTGTACAAAGGGCATGACTGTAGGTCATAGCGTGTATAAGGGGCATAACTGTGGTTCATAGTTGTACCGAGGGCATGACTGTAGATCAAAGCGTGTACAGGGGGCATGACTGTAGGTCATATCGTGTACAAAGGGCATGACTGTAGGTCATAACATGTACAAGGGGCATGACTGTGGCTCATACCGTGTACACAGTGCATGGTTGTAGCTCATACCTTATACACAGGACACAACTGTAGCCGATAACGTGTACACAGGGCATGACTGGAGGTCAGAACGTGTACGAAAAGCATGACTGTAGGTCATGACGTGTACAAAGGGCATGACTGTAGGTCATACCGTGTACACAGTGCATGACTGTGTATAACGTCAGGTCATAAGGTCATAACGTGTACAAAGAGCATGACTGTAAGTCATAGCGCTTACAAAGGGCATGACTGTAGGCATAACGTGCACAAGGGGCATGACTGTATGTCATAACATGTAAAATGGGCATGACTGTAGGTCATAACATGTACAAGGGGCATGACTGTAGGTCATAACATGGACAAGGGGCATGACTGTAGGTCATAACATGTACAAGGGGCATGACTGTAGGTCATAGCGTGTACAAGGGGCATGACTGTAGGCCATAACATGTACGAAAGGCTTGACTGTAGGTCATAGCGTGTGCAAAAATCATGACTGCAGCTCATAGCGTATGCACAGGGCATGACTGTAGCTCATAACGCATGCACAGGGCATGATTATAGCTCTACAGCGCGCTCATCCTAGCTGGACAAACCATAGTTCCCGGAACAGTAACTCCATTCCGGACCGATGCCGACAGTAGTATCTTCCTCGTGCTCGTTTCCTTGGGCAGTTACACCATGTTGCCCTCCCAGAAAGTTCTTCTTCTTTGTCTTTTTCTAGTTCTTCTTCTTTTTCTTAGACCGACAACTTGGCCGCGGACTTCACCGTGGACACAGAATCCCCCTCCCCACCCCCCATAAAACTGCTATCCAATCACAAGGCACCCGACAAACCAGAGGTGAGCAAAAAATGATGGCCTGATCGTCGTCATAGGCGCATTCTTGGCGTGTGGAGTCCTATTTGGTGACAGCTAGCAGCGAGTCCGCTACACATCAACGTTGGTTTTGTGTCGCTGCGTTTTTCGGTGATATAAGGGGTGTGCCTGGGTGACGGTAGGTTGGTGGGTATTTTTGGCTGAGGATGAAACAAACACGGAAGCCAAGGAAACGCCTCACGAACCCGTCATCGGCAGTAAAAACACAGTATTGGCCGCAGCTGTATGTTCGTATATCACCCGCGTATTTTGCGTGCAGCAGCATTGTGGCCAGCTTATAATATATGACGTGCATCAGGCTGGATCGTCAGCCCCATAGCCAAGCGGAAAATAAAGGGCAAAGACAAGAAGGTGCCATCTTGTTTTGATGTACTAGACTCACTATGACCCCTACAACCCTAAAAAACAATAACAAACATAAACATTTCCTTTCAACGATGTTAGCTGTAAATCGACACGTTTTTTTTCAATTAGATATTATATATTTGTTATTTATGGCATTCTTATTTCCAACAAAGATATGATTGATATATCCGTATGAGGTATCGTATAATACATCTAGGCTACAATACGACATGTGCAAAATCCATGGATTACACATTTGCTCCCAATCATCTATAATCTGCAGTTTCAACAATGTAGTGGGGATAACGGCTCCCCACCCTCCATAATAAGCATCATAATAAATACCCACCCTCCCAGCCCCCTCCCACCACAAGGAGCGTCCTAAGTGGTGTGCGGAATCACAGGGCCGACTGGTCGTTTATCACTATCTGTCACGTGTTCAGACACTGAATGGGGCAAAGAAAAGATTGCCGACTTAGTATGCGTAGCCAACGTGGCCCCGGGGGTGATGTAAGGGGGGGGGGGGGGTGCTGGGGGATGTGTGGGTGGAGTATAGGCGGTGTGGGAGGTTGGGGTTCAGATTGTTTGCCCTGGGCCCCCACCCCATCCCCAACCGCATCCCCCACCCCACCCTCCACAGGCCAAATCAAACCCCCCCTACCCCCCGCCCTCCCCTCCGATCTCTCGCCTCTTCCCTTGCCTTTTTTTTGCTACGGGGTTCACGCATGTTGATGGCTGCCATCCATCAAGATAAAGATGAGCTGTGGCAGTGCGGCAGTCACATGTTGCGGTGGGCAGGGCGGCGAGACGAACCCCCAATACATCGCGCGACGTGGTATTTAAGCGTCTTGTCCGCCGCCAGCAAGGAGGAATGGAAAGGCAAGACGTCTGCCATACAAACCGGAAGTCGTATTGCCACACTGTCATTCCAGGGCGCCATCGAGGGCATAGCCACTGTAACAGGATGTTTTATATAATGCTATGTTTTTTTAATGGTTTTGCGTCATTAATCTGGTATTTATCGAGTAAGACTGCAACAGGATGTTTTATCTAATGTTATGTTATTGAAATTGTTATGCATCACTTGTTTTATATGCGAGAGCCCACACGAGAGAGAATGGCCTGTTATAGTCAGACTGTCATTGAGTCAGACTGTTAGAACGATGTTGATTTGTTAGATTATTTCAGGATGTTAACTTATTTTACCAGAGCCTACATCAAAGAATAGCATGCCATGGAGTCATATGCTACATAGTCAGACTGTTAGAACCATTTGCTTTTTACACTATATTATATTTATGCATAATGTTTCTTGTAGAATGTTACTTTGCTTTTTATGTATATTTTATTTGAGTTTTGAAAATGACGTTATGGTTACTGTTCGAGCTCTTTCTCAAAACTGAAAAAAAAAAAAATTACAAATAATAATCAGTCCTTGAATCATCAAAAGCTAGTTTTGTCAATCGCGCATGTCAGACTGCCAAGCAGAGTCTCTTAGCCTTGCCCGTGATATCATTTAGCCACAGGTGTTATTATGACGGAAATCTTTGATTGGAGGAATCTATCAGTTTGTCCGTTTGTCCGTGTGTGTGTCTGTCTGTCTGTGTGTTCGCGCTCTACAGGTCGCAAATCGCAACAGATCGTTCTGTAACTTTACCCACCGATAGGTATCCGACATGGCTCGGTCAAGTTCGTTAGCGGGGTGTGTAGGTCAAAGGTCAAGGTCACAGGAATTTTTTGTTTGATCCTTGACCATTGGGAGATAGGACCAATAATTGAAATACAGGCCACTGTACAGACAGTTTTGGAGATAGCGCGTTGGAAAAAAATACACATTTGGTCCTCTGGCTTTTCTCGCCCTGTGCCAATTTTCCTCGAAATCGATAAAGAAGTTTAATCGCTAAAAAATAGTTTAACTTTAAAAAAACGTTTAACATGGGACTCTATGAGGCTACATATTTGAGCAATAAGCTCTACTCATCGTGAGCAATAAGCCGTGCCGCCTTTCAGGGTGGAGTACTGCTCAAATCTGTGTGTGTATTGACGGACAGGGAAGACAGCGGTGTGGCGTTGGGTTCTGTCCATCTATGGGTGTCTCCGGGATCTTAGGGGTCAATCTGGATCTGAGGGGTCAATCTGGATCTGAGAGGTCAAATCTGGATCTGAGGTGTCAAATCTGGATCTGGGAGGTCAAATCTGGATCGAAGGGGCCGAAATCTGGATCTGAGGGGTCAAATCTGGATCTGGGGGGTCAATCTGGATCTGAGAGGTCAAATCCGGATCTGAAAGGTCAATCTGGATATGAGAGATGCAATCTGGATCTACGGGGTCACATCTGGATCAAGGAGGTACAATCTGAATCTAAGGGGTCAAATCTGGATCTGGTGGGTCAATCTGGATCTGATGGGTCAATCTGGATATGAGAGGTCAAATCTGGATCTGAGTGGTCAAATCTGGATCTAAGAGATCGGTCTGCCTCAGAGAGGTCAAATCTGGATCTGTATGGTCAAATCTGGATCTGAATGGTCAAATTTGGATCTGAATGGTCAAATCTGGATCTGAATGGTCAAATCTGGATCTGAATGGTCAATCCGGATCTGAGAGGTCAAATCTGGATCTGAAGGGCTAAATCTGGATTTACTTTTCATCTCTCCGTGTGTTTGGTCGTGTGTATTGGCGGCGAGAGGTGGGGGTGCGGTGTGCGGGAATGTTCCATTTCCGTCATCAGCCTTCACCCTGTGGGTGACGCTCTCGTACTACATGTATCAGTTGTTGGGCTTCGTGATGCTTTGTTATAAGTAGCAGTGCCGCGGCAGAGTTCTGTGGTGTCCCGGGATAGACACGTTTGCCACATCACAGCCGAAACGGCGATGTTTTTTAGGTTTCTGAATTCATAGAATGAAACAATCGCGTTTTTTGACAGCTGTGATATATACGTCGCCTGGGCTTAGGTTTGGGGCGAAAAGCTTGGCAAGCGGCTTTAGTTCATGGTCAAGTCTATGAGATGTTTTTTGTGACAACGTGGCGCCCTGCGATAAACGGTATAACGGATATACGTAGCCAGTCGGCAGAAATGGTCGAATACGTTTAAACGGTTGGGATCTTCATGGTTTGAGCGATCTCCCAACGATAGACGTATCAGTCATTATTAAATAAATTAAAAATATATACATATCTGAAATGATGGATTTAGGGGGTTGTTTTCTTACAGCTTCGCGTCTTCTATCATTATTTTAGTCCAACGATATGGATGAAGGAGGAAGCGGTGGGGCCGTAGGACCCCTAATAACCCCCCGACCCTTCACCCCCGACCACCCGCACAGACACAGACGCGCCAAGCCCACTGCACACATGAAGCAAACACATTCTAAAATCTAAAATGAGAAATACTAAGGGGGGGGGGGGGGGGTTCCGTATATCCAAATAAAATTGTTGCGCTTTGGAGCACTTTTTGTGCACATAAAGGGCTTTAACTGGATCACGATACCTCCCCGCCGGCGATTAAAATGCTCAGGCTGCTTACCATTTAAGCTAAATGGGATCCCCCCCCCTATCCATCGGCAAAGCGGTTTCTTTATCTTCCGCCCATGGTATATAAGCATAAGACCCAGTATAGCTCTTGCAACGTCGACCCGTGAAGGTAAATCCGTATTCTATGGTGATAACCGCCAAGAATTGTTTTTGGGCTGTCGGCCGGCAGACATTCGGCGTGATCCATCATGAAATTAATTTATCTGTTTTCAATATAGAAAGGTGCCCGTCGTTGTAACAATCGCCACCCGCTTCCCTCCCCAGACATCATTAACACAGTGGCGTTACATTCAGCATACTCAAACTCAGGGGCGGATGCAGGAATTTGAAAGGGAGGGGGGGGGGGGGGGTCCAAGCATGCGAACGGGGGCGAAGGGGGGTAGTCTCTAAAGCAGAATTGTGACCGGGGGTTCCACCAATTTTTTGACGACCGCCTCAGATAGCGTTCTTAATAAAAAATGGGGGGTGGGGAGCGGTTCCAGGCTTCAGATGGCCTAAATGTTGCATTGCACAACGGCATTCTGCTGCAAAAAGGGGGGAGGGTTGGGTCCGGACACCCTGGACCCCCCCCCCCTCCCCCCTACTGGATCCGCTCTAAATTCAAACTTATTACATTTTGTGTCCAATTTACTTTCGATTTCCATTCCGCTGTTTCAATTACGCATGTATGCTTTTCAAGTAGTTCTATTTAAAATACTTAGTTTCGTTATTTAATAGATTCACATATATTACCAATTGTTAGGCCTGACGCGTTCACGTAAGCTCATTTCGCGCCAGTAACCGATTAAACTCAGGTATGATCTACCTTTACACATAGCTACAGTATAGCTCCACCATGGCCCTATATTAGCTAAAGCATAGATCTACCATGGCAGCATAGCTCCATCTTGGCCTTATAAGTGCTAAAGCATAGCGCCACCATGGCCTTATACATAGCTACAACATAACTCCATCATGACCGTTATACATGGGTGGAACATAGCTCCACCATCACTATAATAGCTCCACCACAGCGTCTATACATGGTTGCATCATTGTTCCACCCTGGTTTTTATACAAAGCTACATCATAGCTACACCATAGCCTTAAACATAGCAACAGCATAGACCCACCATGGCCTTACATAGCTACATCATAGCTATTGTATTGTCATACAAAGCTACAGCATAACTCCACCAAGGCCTTACATAGCTACATCTTAGCTATTTCATTGTCTTATACAAAGCTGCAGCATAGCTCCACCATGGCGTTACATAGCTACATCGTAGTTCTTCCATTATCTTATACCAAGCTACAGCATAGCTCCACCATGGCCTTACATAGCTACATCGTAGTTCTTCCATTATCTTATACCAAGCTACAGCATAGCTCCACCATGGCCTTACATAGCTACATCGTAGTTCTTCCATTATCTTATACAAAGCTACAGCATAGCTCCACCATGGCCTTACATAGCTACATCGTAGTTCTTCCATTATCTTATACAAAGCTACAGCATAGCTCCACCATGGCCTTACACGGCTGCATCATAGCTCTCCTATGGTCGTATACATGGCTCCTTCCACTACATTCTGTTTCTCTTCTAACCCACCCATTAACCCCGCGCTGTCACGAACTAGCCATGAATCAGTCTGCTTCATACTGTCACCCCTGTCTCTCCCTCACCTCTTCCCCGGCAAATTCAAGTAGAAGACCCGTTCTTCATGTTTAACCCGGCTAATCACCCCGCCCCCACCCCCACGCCCCCGCCCCCGCCCCCGCCGTCGGCCCCCCTTCACCGGTCCCACACCCTCATGGATCAGCCGGCATCAAACTACCCCTCCCCCACCCCCTAACCGGTAACTAGTCCCGTTTGACCATGTTTAGCGCCGTAGTCCGTCAAACTGCGCCCCCCCCCCCCCTGCTCCTCCCCCGCCACCCCACTCCACCTTTCCTACATACACACAGTCACCCCGAACACTCGTTGAGGGTAAGTTACGACCCTCAGACGACGACCCCCACCCCACCACCGCTACCCCCACCCTCACCCCCCACCGACGCTGCTGCCAGCCAGCGGTCGTGTTTGATCTGTAGGCCCCGGGACCTGGCGATGGCGGGTGGGGGGAGTGAGAGGTGAGGGGTGTGGGGTTAGAGAAGGGGGGAGGGGGGTTACGAAGTAATGAAGCGTGGTATGTGAATACGGGGAGGGCGGAAGGAACGGGCGGTGGGCGGGGACCAGTATGACAGGGAACCACTTGGTGGTGGTGGTGGTGGTGGTGGTGGTCATAATGGGGACAGTGGTCAATGGGTTGGGGTTTGGGTTTGGGGTTAAGGTTGGGGTTAAGGTTGGGGTTGAGGTTGAGGTTGGGGTTAAGGTTGGGGTTGAGGTTGAGGTTGGGGTTAAGGTTGGGGTTGGGGTTAAGGTTGGGGTTGAGGTTGAGGTTGGGGTTCGGGTTGAGCTTGGGGTCAGGACTGGAGTAATATTATGTAAATGGCGGGAAACGCAGTGGCAGAATGGGATGTTGGGGGGAGGGGAGGTGGTGGACACTGGTAGCGGGTGGTATATGTATTGGCAATGGCGGTTTTGGTTGAGGTGGTGGCACACCATTAACGTGGGGTCTGTGTGTGAAGTGGGGGGGGGGGCAAATCTGTGGATAGACGGTGGGGAAAGAAGGCGGCGGGGTGGGGGATTAGGGAGGGTGGGTGGGAGTGAGGAGGGACTAGCTCAGGGATGTGGCGGGAGGGAGGGAGGCGGGAATGGCTGATGAGAAAGGGCGGGTGGGAGAGAGACAGGCGTAGCTTGATAATGGGAAGCGGGGAGGGGGTGGGACGGGCGGAGGAAGACGGACATTAGAAGGATTTCATGGGAGGGGGGGGGGGTTTAAACCCAAACGGGTCATTACCAGTGAAGACCGAAGCATACTGGTATTTTATGATGGAACATGACGCCGAAAGAGTCCGTTGAGCGTCGGGTCCCGGATGACAATGATTGCTCGTGGCGGCCGCTAGAGGGCGGGCAAGTGAGGACGCAACACATTCGGGATAGCTAGCAGTAATGGCTGCCAAAATGGGTGGAGGCTGGTGGGGGGGCGGGGTGGGGGGAGGGTGACCCTCCCGATCTGCCAAGATCCCACAAATGGACTGGTTCCAGGCGAGAACCGAGAGAGAGAGAAAGAAAGAAAGAAAAAGAGAGTGAGAAAATGTGAGAGAGAGAACGAGTTCCTGATATTGCTGTCACATTAGCTGGGCTTCTGTTATGAATATACATCACCGAAGATGACGACTAACGCCTTCTGGCGGGTGTCGGCGCCATTCTCCCAGCGTCCCACCCAGGTCAAAGTATAATGTATGACGCCGAGAAATGGAAGACGCCTCCAACTAAATGGCAAACTGTTGTCTTTCCAACGCTGCCATGTCATTATAATGACAAAAGCCATACATGTAGGCTAATAATAAAGACGGGCAGCAGCGACGTATGTTTAAATAATAAATATGGCCATGCAATAGGACTGGTATTTGTGAGCCGGGAAGACGAGACATGGTGAATGATACTATTGACCAATCTGTCTCCTCAACACACTCCGCTAGGTGCTGCCTTTTGACTACAGGAGATTGGTTGGTTGTCTGGTTATTCAAGACGCTGTAGTCACTTTTGGTCATATCGCGTCAATGGGAGCAGGAGGGGAGAGTGGAGCCATGTCCCCGGGGGTAACACCCTACTCTTTACGAAGAAAGACCTGGGATCTTTATCCTGCGACCACACAGACATGGCCACAGCGGGGCGCGAACCACCGATCCACGTACCGTTAAGCTCTCAGGTGGCCAGGGCGCTCTAGCCCACTGAGCTATCGCGCCGGCCCCGACTACAGATAGAAGCTCTGCCATCTCATCAGTTGACCTTGATCATTTCATCAGTTGACCTTGATCATGTCATTAGTTGACCTTGACCATGTCATATTGACCATATATTCTTTTAAAGCGTCGTTTTAGACCAAGTGGATCCACAATGTTGAAATTAGGAGACGAGGGTTATGGAGTGTGGGGAGTGGAGGCTCCACTTTTTAAAGAGAAACACGCCGAAAGCTATGTGTTAACACATGAGATTCTGGAAAGTAGGGGCGCAGAGGGACTCCATACACAATTACAATTTACAATTTGCACTAAACATGATAATTCATGCATAACAAATGGGGCGGGTGGGGTGGGAGGCATAAGTGCCTCGACATGGTAAAATTCCGTGTCATCTTCGCAGGATGTCATTTTAATCGTAAACGCAAGTCGGTCGTGTCATCTTTGTAAGGGATTAAAGGGGCAATAAGTCACATTTTCCTGTGATGGAATATTGAACAAGTGGCCAAGGTCTACCATCGTTTAGGCGATCCGACGTACAGAGTGACAGAGACCAACCGAGGGAGACACACATACAAACAATAAGATAGAGACAGACAGACAGACAGAGAGACAGACAGAGAAAGATACAGAGAGACAGACAGACAGAGAAAGATACACCGAACACCCAAGGGAGAGAGAGAGAGACCGGCAAAGAGAAACAGACCAACTTAAAGACAGACAGACACATTGACAGAGAGAGACAGCCATATAGAGAGGCAGACATACAGAGATATAGACCCAGACCAATAGTTAGAGCGACGGACATAGAGAGAGGAAGAGCATGCCAACAGACAGACAGCAGACAGAACGGGAGAGAGAGAGAGAGAGAGAGAGAGGGAGAGAGAGAGAGAGGGGGGGGAGAGAGAGAGAGAGAGAGAAAGATCAACAGGAGGGCAGTTACACACTGAGCCATACGGCGTCCATCAAAGTGTAGGTACGGATGCCTTGCTGTAAGTATTCCATGGGGGAACCATGAATAAACCGGATGGCATCTGTCGGTTTGGAAGCGGTCACCAGGGGGTAGACGTCCTGCAGTCTATATATAGACCTCACGCCAGTACAGCTGCCACGGTAAAGGCAGAGCTATTCCCCAAAACCTCCTATCCCTTGCTCTCGATGGCAACCTACTTACTTTCATACTTATTTTCATCGGTCGTTCACTCTTGCAGGAAAATAGGTTGCCCTATGAGTTGAACGCAGTCCATTGCAGTTCATCATGTGACTTGATCTAAGTTCAAATAGAGTTATCGCTATCTCTCTATATATGCATATTGTCCACCGGTCATTGGGATTTTGTCCACAAATTGAGAGTTTAGTACCTAATATGCGCAAATCGCATTTGGCGGATTCAATGTCGTCATAGCAACTGGTTTCATCGCTCCCGCCAGGCCGGTTAGAGATAACTGTTACATCAGACCTATAAACGGGTTGCGTTGAGTACCGCGGTGGGCGTCCACAATTTCAAGCCTTTACGTCCTTAGACATCCCATGATATTAACTCAAGTTCTGCCTCAGAAACAGCCCCCTTTGCATGCCCTGGGCAAACCCTACCATCCCCTACAGTACCATAAACTGGTCGCTTGCGACTGCAAAGCCCGTAAGTACGGAACATTCTCTCCACACCCACCCTTCCTCGCCAATCCCCCGTCGGACGCTCAATTCTAATCGACACCCCGTTTCCACCACAAACTCCCCTCCTATCGCCCTGGTGGCCCTCCTTCAACGGCCATCGCCTCCATCCCCAGCCCCTATCCGCCCCCTCTGGACTCCCGTCACCTAGCATCCGTCCCCCGACCTAACTCCCGTCTGCCTGGCTTGCCTTTTCCATCCCCCCAGCGTCCATTGTGACCCCCTCCCCCTTCCTTTCGGAGCCCGCCCCCGCCCCAGCCTCCCACCCCTCCGGAATCCTCACCCTGATCATTGGCTACCCAGGGATGGATTGACCATCTTTATCTAACTGCTGGGGGAGACCGATGGCCAGACTGGGGAACAACAGCCGGGGTCTAATGAGGGGGTCTTGTCCGTCGGGGGCTGGGGTCACACTGCTGGGGAGAGACACGTCGGGCCGCGCGGGGGGGGGGGGGCAAGAAGGCGGGGGGGGGGGGGCAGGGGCAGCGGTCGCTACAGTGTGTATGTACGTATTGCGGCCAAACCCCGTACGTCTCTGACAGTTCTATAGTTAGCTTAATCCTATCAAGTGATACGTGACTGCGCATTTCTTGCAATACCCAATTTTGTTCAGTCATATTCTACGTCTCAGTCCTAGATCTAAATACCGTTTCTTGATCCATTCAAACCCAGGTCTCAGGTTGATCTATTGACAGTTTCTTCTATTCCAACACAGGTCTCTCAAGTTGTGCTGAAGACCGTTTCCTCCATTGAGCCCTGGTCTCAAGTTGTTTCACGTTCTACATGCCGTTTCTTAATACATGCATATTCAAATCCAGGTCTCGAGTTGTTCTACAGACCGTTTCATCCATTTCAGCCTAGGTCTCAGGTTATTCTACGTTATACAGGCCGATCTTAATGTATTCAAATCAAATCTTATTTTTGTTCCACAGACCGGCCCATACATGCGGTAGGAAATGCGACTTTTTTGGCTGCGTTTCCCCAGGTGCTAATATATTATTATCTCACAAGTAAAACGAATGAAATGTTCTGGGCTAGCTCTGTGGTTTTATTCTAGCACTATCTTCCGAGAAAGGTAAGGAATGGAAGGAATTGTCTGTTAGCTCCAAGTGCTAATATATGCTCTGACAAATAAAACAAATGTAAAATTCCACACTGCCTATCGCAATATCCTCTTCGCGACCTCACATAACATAATGCGTTTGGCGTTACTTTCAAGCATAATTTTAAGCATATTGCAGTTTGTAATAACATAACTAGATAGCACGTAAGCGCTTGCTTTTCAACGTGATATTTGCCATGATGCATTCAGCGCCGTATGATTGGTTCGATTCTACATCCATCAGTCTGACTACCCATCATGGCAATCTCACTGACAGTACCATGATGACACCCCGTGGAGGGGTTGTGGGGGGAGGGGGTTGGGGGGGGGGGGGTCGCACACGGTAAGGCAAACTGTATTCCTGAAATAGCACAAATTCAGTTTTACATCCAACTCGATTTTGGATCATTTACTTTGCGGCAAAGAAAGACTATATATGAGAATTTCATGGCTGGTAATGAAATAGACCACACAGGGAATCGTGTTCTATGACAGGCAATGCCAAAAAAATGAAACGGTCTGAATTTGGCAATATTTATATTTAATCAACCAATCGGCCGGATAAATATTACGATTGCTCATGGAAAGGACAGAGCTATCAGAGACACAACCCCTTCTCCATTTTTGCGCCAAAAATCCCCCTTGCTTCAGACCGCCTGACCCTTCTTTTTAGACGCGCTAAAAATGTTTTTCGGTGTGTAATCATGTTTAGTTAATGCTCAAACGGAACAAATGACGCGCCCCTCCCCTCCCCCCCCCCCGCCCCCATTTCCAAATCCATGATGCGGCATTGGCAGAAATATCTTGATCATTTTCATCCGACATTACGCAAGCGAACAATTAAATCATAAATGGCAGTTATAGTCACTGTCAAATGTGACACATTAAAGTCTGTATGACATATCGCGACAATAGGAAAGATCGATAGGCACAATATCTCCGGAAGTAGCCCCATACTCTTGGCAACGAACGAAATGGAGTCCTTTATCCTAAACAAACAGATGCTATGATTCGAATCACGCACCGACCGCTTGGGCTGACCTGGCAGAGCACATATGAATCATTACTCAATCCTCAAAGGATCATTAAATAGGCGAGTAGTCACATTACGTATGTTGATGTATCTATGCATTGATGTTCTGAAAGTGGCCCAAACAATCAGCGAAGCATATGGTCCAGTTACATGCGATGGGATTAAAATTATGTGATCTAAGTGACGATAGAAAAACATACGTCAATCATATTGCATAACGTTTTATATCAATCGATATTTTCCCCCACTCATTAACTGGCTTCACTTCGGGGGCATGCAGTGAGACTAGAATATATAAGCAGGGGCGGTTCCAGGAATGTGAAAAGATTGGGGTCTACTGAAGTTTTGACTGAGTGGGGGGGGGGGGGGGGGTGCTGAACAACAATTGCAACTTCTTTTTTTATGATCGGGTGGAGGGAGAAGGGGTCCACCGACTTGTTGATGGCCAGGCTGGGGAGGCACCAATGCTGAAAAAAAACAGGAAAAGATTTGGAGGGAGGTGGGGTGGGGGGGGGGGGGGGGGGCAGGCGCACAGGGCTTAATTCGGCATGATTCCTCAAAAAGTGTCATAAGGTATAATTCACATGTATGGCTTCCACAATGGCGTATGCATACAACAAAAATATAGTGAGGTGGCGTTATCATTGATAACAGTCCATAAAACAGTACCGGTCGACGAACCTGGTTGTTTATTCAGCAGCGGGGTGGGGGAGCGGGCGGTGGACAGGCACCTGGGTGGGGGCGGGGGCAAGGCGGCAGCCTGGTCATTGCCGGGTGTATCTCCATGTGAGGGCGTTCAGTAGAACTGTACAAAAGAGGTGGTGATATCGCCATGTCCCCAAAACATCCGATGAGCGGTAACGTCATTTCCGGCTGTGCCGCATGGAGACAATAGATAGAAGCCATGAAAACGCTCAAAAATGGTCGAATAGAAAAAAAAACAAAGAAATATGTGATGTAGTTGTTCACAGCGGCGCAGAAATCACGTATGGTTGTCTCCCCCAGAGAGATAGAGATAGACAGAGAGAGGCCAAAACTGAATATTCCAGATAGAGACATGGAAACATTGAATACTCGACTGGGAGGCACGTGACAAAAACGAAGCCTATGAAAGTATGTCGCCATGGTGACTCTGTCGCGTGGACCGCCTTCTGGGAATATCATGTTTCATGCAGAGCTGCATCGCCAGTGTCTGTACACATATAGATATATAGATATACG
Source organism: Arenicola marina (assembly GCA_964019135.1). Taxonomy (NCBI): domain Eukaryota; kingdom Metazoa; phylum Annelida; class Polychaeta; family Arenicolidae; genus Arenicola; species Arenicola marina. The sequence continues at coordinate 23,623,757 of OZ025259.1, forward strand.
CGTGCGACAATATCTTAGACCCTTTTCATGTCATAAAACATACCCTTGTTGCGAGACGGCTTCACTTTGGAGACGTCCCCCGTCGAATTGTCATTATGATAATACCATGTTGTGCGTACATGGACAAGCGGGCTGGTCACGTGATCAATGTCATTTCTGTCATTATAGAGCGAACACGCGTGGTAGGAGCTCGTCTTTTGGTGGCGCGACCGCTGTTTCTTTTCTCTCTTTTTTTGGGTGTACAACGTAACGGTAATGTTGTTACCATTTTTTTTCAATTCTCGCCCAATTGATGAGACGAGACGAGGCCGGATGCGACTAGATGTAAAATGTTTTGCTTCGTGGAATAGCTAAACAACTATACTTGGTCATTGAACATATGCGAGCTTGCTGTCATGAAATCGAACACTGGGAGTGGGTGGGGGTGGAGAGGGGGGGGGGGGTGGCATGGGTAAGTAGCCGTTATATGGCTTATAAATAATGTTTCATAGATCTAGGTGCTACCTAACTGCTGAGAGTCCGTTAACGTATGCAGCGAGGCAAAAACGACGAGTCCACTGAAACAAACGCCACCGCCAGACACGAAGGTGCAGATCAGATAAGATCAGATCAAGTCGTATTTAACGTCGGTATATAAAAGTCAACAATAAGCATTAACACAAGTGCTATTGACCGACAATGATAAAATGACATGAGTTGGTGTGATAAATGTATATATGATAATGAAAATATAACAACCATTCCGTCATCTAGTTAAACCTTAGCAATGTTACACAATGTACACGAATTACAATGACACATAAACACATCCGACGTCGACAACATTGTTTTGAAATCCTTAACATATTTCAGTAACTCTGTTTCTTTATTGAGCATATTCCATAGATGCCTTAAAACTTCACTGAAGTTTGACCATACGCGTGGCATACATAGAGTTGGTCCGTTTTTCAACACGTAATTGCTTTTCTTTAAATGATGCATGTCATGAAGGTAACTGGGCCCAATCATGCTGATACCCTTGTAAACTTCTAAGCCTATCTTTTCAATCTCACGCATGTTTTTCATATCACAAAAATGCCACACAACGGAACAATAATTAAAATGTGAAAGGATGAATGAATGCAATTATGTAAGTTTGCTATCAACATCCATTGATTTATATGCCATAGCTTATACATTGAGAGTTTTACCAGCTTTTTGCACAAACTTGATATGTAGTTGCCGCAATTTAAGATCGACTGGTCAGACTGGTTCGTTGTTCGTCGTTACGTCAAAACTCACGGGGGACCAGCCTCACGGGGGACCAGCCTCACGGGGGACCAGCGTCACGGGGGACCAGCCTCACAGGGGACCAGCGTCACGGGGGACCAGCGTCACGGGGGGGGAGACAACGTCAGGAGGGACCAGCGTCAGGGGGGTCAATTATTAGAACTAGCATGTTCACAAAATTAAGCTTTACATACTATTAGGCGTAGTTTTCGGTCGTATCACGCGATATTCTACCGTTATATTACGGGGCCTTGTTCTGCAACAGTCCGTATTGTAGAGACATCTTGAATCCGTATTGTAGTTGTATCATGGCTACAGCCCACAACTCGGTGAATGATATTCGCCAACGAAAGCTGAGTAGATCGTGCAATTGGAATTATTATAGTATATGAAATGTACAAATATTGCTGCTTTATCACGTATACTCCGCAATGATATTGTGGTAAAAATAACACTTCCGGTTTCGTCCGGTTGACGTGGCCGTATTACTGCCAATAAATCGTTGGATCCGTTCGCCGGAGTCAAAGTTCCCCTAAAATCCTCAGTTGTGAAACGTATTCGCAATATATTTGTCCACGATGCACTTGGTATACATGGTTAAATTTCCATAGAGGGTACGGCTGCATGTTGGTCAGTCACGAGGTCGCTCTCCCTTGTGGGCAATAGCAGAAAGCCATTCAGGTAAGCCTGCCCCCCTCCTATTCATCACCACGCTATATATGACTTGGCTAAAATAGCAAGCCAAAAAAACTCACGCGTTGAGAGTGCTTTTGGGCGTTGAGCAGCGTTTACCTGACGACGCCCAGCGATGGAAGCTGATCGACAGGTGAACCTAACCACCAGCGGCGGGCGATGGCAAGCAGACAGAAAAAAATCGGGAGCAACGTGATTAGCAAGGACGAGAATATGGGCGAGATGTCTGCCGCAGCGGGCGAGCGCTGCGAAGATCCATTATTAACGCTAGACGACCTGTAGACAAAAAGGGAATAGCCGCTTAAAGTTGAGTTTTTCGGCCGCCCCGTTGTGCGCCTTTTTTGTGTACATCAGCGCATCATAGTGAATGACGAGTCTTCAATAAATGATTCTTCTTTAGCGTCACCCGGCAGCGATGGAGCTCCTCTGGACAACAAGACCCTGTTGCCAGTCTGACTTCTGAATCCCCCACCTCTCCCCTTCCCCTCCGGCCAATACCCGATCCCCTAGGTGGGCAATGCTGGGGAAACAGTCTCCTTTCTTCTCTTCTGGCCTTTGCCTCCCCCCACCCAGGCTATTCCACCCCCCCCCCCCCCCACGCCCCACTCCCTTCTTCGGATCCTCCAGTGGGCCAGATCATGCTACCAGCTCCTCAGACAATCCATTTCTTCATTCACCTACGCCACCTCCGCCCCACCCCTCGGCAAGTTCCAAAGCCGTTCATTCACCTTCTGTCAAGAAATGTCGCAATGCTAAGCTAGGCATCCCCCCCCTCCCCCCACCCTCCCCCCCTCTCTCCACAGCCCTTCCGCCCCCATCACACATACTCCCCTACCTTCGTTACCAGCCTGAAAAACATCTCCAAGCCCACCCCACCACCTCCCACCACCCCAACTCCCACCACCCCACCACCCCCACCACCCCACACCAACCAACGCCGCCCCTCCACCCACCCCAGCCCCACCACCACCAAACGCCAGTTGCGCACTCGTCAAACGTGCTCGATGGTTAATTCAACACTGTTTGCTGACACAGATGGGCGGGTCTTCACTTATGGATCACCCGAGTGCCAGCCAATATAAAGCACATATAAACGAAGGACAGATCCACCATGAGACAGCACTATATATGCCTCACTGCGCCGTGCCACATCACGGCTCACTTCATCCATAGGCGTCGCCAAGTTTATATATTCCCCATCTACCCGTGTTGATCTGTGGGCTTCCGTCCCTCCAGCGTAACCAAGGCGATGCATGCCCATTAGCTTCCGAAGCCAGCCAGGACGCTGTGCCATTCTTCCGGTTGTGGCTTCGCAAATCAATTGGGGGAACAGACTGTGCTTGTGGTAATCCCCCCACCGCATCGTTCTCCCTGTACAGACTATTACCCCTGGGGTAATATAATTTTTACCCCTGGGCGGGCGCATCTTACGTAAACATGCAAGCGGTTTATTACAGACAATAATTGTGCAGCATAATTGTAATTGTATACTATATGTGTGTAGCATAATTGTAATCACAGATAGTAACTCAAGGGAATGTCGGAAATATTGGTAATCAATGTTCTTGGAGACAATGCCAACGTGGAATAATTGTAATCATTTTGCTTAGAGTCATAGCTTGTCTGAAGTAATTGTATTAATTGCAAATCATAAATTTCCGGAAATAGCTGGTATTATTAGGGGGAAATTATATGTTGCAAAATAATCTAACGATCATGAAGATGAAAGAAAATATCGACATGTTGATGGTTTAGATCGGCTATGTGCACTGGAAGGTTACATTGAGCCAAGAGACCTCACGGGACAAGACATGGGGCTGGATGCAGGTACCAGGATTCGAACCCACGACCTTTTGATCTGCACCTCAGCCTAAGCTAACGTCAGGGGGCACTAGCGTCACGGGGGGACCAGCGTCAGGGGGCACTAGCGTCACGGGGGACCAGCGTCACGGGGGATGAGCGTCACGGGGGACGAGCGTCACGGGGGACGAGCGTCACGGGAGACGAGCGTCACGGGGGACCAGCGTCACGGGGGGCCAGCGTCATGGGGGACCAGTGTCACGGGGGATTAGCGTCAAGGGGGACCAGCGTCACGGGGGACCAGAGTCACGGGGGACCAGCGTCATGGGGGACCAACGCGATTAAGGACCGATGCCACTGGGGACCAGCGTCACGGGGGACCAGCGTCACGGGGGGGGGGGCAACGTCAGGAGGGACCAGCGTCAGGGGGGACCAACATCAGGGGGGACCAACGTCAAGAGGGACCAGCGTCAGGGGGGACCGGCGTCAGGGGGGACCAGCGTCACGGGGGACCAGCGTCACGGGGGACCAGCGTCAGGGGGGACCAGCGTCACGGGGGACCAGCGTCACGGGGGACCAGCGTCAGGGGGGACCAGCGTCACGGGGGACCAGCGTCACGGGGGGCCAGCGTCATGGGGGACCAGTGTCACGGGGGATTAGCGTCAAGGGGGACCAGCGTCATGGGGGACCAGCGTCACGGGGGACCAGCGTCACGGGGCACTAGCGTCACGTGGGACGAGCGTCACGGGGGACGAGCGTCACGGGAGACGAGCGTCACGGGGGACGAGCGTCACGGTGGACCGGCGTCACGAGGGACCAACGAGGGACCAGCGTCACGGGGGACGAGCGTCACGGGGGACCAGCGTCACGGGGGGCCAGCGTCATGGGGGACCAGTGTCACGGGGGATTAGCGTCAAGGGGGACCAGCGTCACGGGGGACCAGAGTCACGGGGGACCAGCGTCATGGGGGACCAACGCCACTAAGGACCGATGCCACTGGGGACCAGCGTCACGGAGGACCAGCGTCACGGAGGGGAGGGGGAGGCAACGTCAGGTGGGACCAGCGTCATGGGGGACCAACGTCAGGGGGGACCAACGTCAAGAGGGATTAGCGTCAGGGGGGACCAGCGTCAGGGGGGACCAGCGTCACGGGGGACCAGCGTCAGGGGGGACCAGCGTCACGGGGGACCAGCGTCACGGGAGACCAGCGTCACGGGGGACCAGCGTCAGGGGGGACCAGCGTCACGGGGGACCAGCGTCACGGGGGGCCAGCGTCATAGGGGACCAGTGTCACGGGGGATTAGCGTCAAGGGGGACCAGCGTCACGGGGGACCAGAGTCACGGGGGACCAGCGTCATGGGGGACCAGCGTCACGGGCGACCAGCGTCACGGGGGGACCAACGTCAAGAGGGATTAGCGTCAGGGGGGACCAGCGTCAGGGGGGACCAGCGTCACGGGGGACCAGCGTCAGGGGGGACCAGCGTCACGGGGGACCAGCGTCACGGGAAACCAGCGTCACGGGGGACCAGCGTCAGGGGGGACCAGCGTCACGGGGGGCCAGCGTCACGGGGGGCCAGCGTCATAGGGGACCAGTGTCACGGGGGATTAGCGTCAAGGGGGACCAGCGTCACGGGGGACCAGAGTCACGGGGGACCAGCGTCATGGGGGACCAGCGTCACGGGGGACCAGCGTCACGGGGGGACTAACGTCAGGGGGAACTAGCGTCACGGAAACCAACGTGACAGGGGCCTTTTATGGCTTGTTATTGGTTTCACAGGGCTTTAGCCCATTTAATAAAGTTCATTATAAAGTCGGCACGAATAACAAACAAGCCTGCAATACGCGCATTAGTAAATTCAACATACCGACCGCAATGTGCAAATATTACACAATTTTACCAATTGCACAGTGGCAATTATTCAACTATGTCCCAAACACCAAGCATCGTTCTATTTCAAAATATCATGCGTGATATGACAATTATGCATAGTATAAATAATATTAATAATATGAATATCACGTATAATAGAAATATCATGCATAATAGAAATATCATGCATATTATAAATGTCAAGCATAATATAAATATAATGCATGCTTTTAATATAACGCATACTACGAATATCTCCACACATATTATGAACACAATTCATCTTATCAATACAGCACATTGGTTCCAATGTTGTATCTCCTTATAATATAGAGGTGTAATCGATGTATGATATATTGCAGACCAATAAATAAAGTACTAACTACATCACTTTAATGATAAACTGTCTCATAAATGGACCACACCCCTAAAGCGATCGCCAATATGGCAGATCTGATCACAGTTTATTACTGGCGGCAATGGCAGACCCCCTCGCATCGATACCCAGGTCATAAATGCATTAGTAATGATGGCCGAACACTATTCGATTATGAGCAAGTTATGGGATTCCGGAAGCAATAAAAAAGGGACCGTGGCCAGTCATAAAAGAGGCTAAATCTCGCGGGATTGCCTCCCGTCGGTTAGATCTCGCGTGATTGCTATCTTCGGAGCTCATCGCGTTAAGTGGCTCCCATCGCGATGGGGCCCGTGTAAACATCGACTCTCCCCATCAGCGATTGGATCATGGCGCCTATACCATTGGGCCAGGATTATGGTCATGCTGACCCCCACCGCCCCCTCCCCCACCCCCGCCCCCTCCCCACTCCGCTGGGTCAGACTTTATCATCTCGTACCCGCCCGCACCCACCCAACGCTCAGCCGTACCATCCATCCTCCTCGCCATTCCAGCCCCACATCCTGCACCATCATCCTCTCCATTCCCGCCCCAAATCCTGCACCATCCTCCTCTCCATTGCCGCCCCACATCCTGCATCATCATCCTCTCCATCCCCGCCCCACATCCTGCACCATCCTCCTCTCCATTCCCGCCCCACATCCTGCACCATCCTCCTCTCCATTCCCGCCCCACATCCTGCACCATCCCCCTCTCCATTCCCGCCCCACATCCTGCACCATCATCCTCTCCATTCCCGCCCCACATCCTGCACCATCCTCCTCTCCATTCCCGCCCCACATCCTGCACCATCCTCCTCTCCATTCCCGCCCCGCATCCTGCACCATCCTCCTCTCCATTGCCGCCCACATCCTGCACCATCCTCCTCTCCATTCCCGCCCCACATCCTGCACCATCCCCCTCTCCATTCCCGCCCCACATCCTGCACCATCATCCTCTCCATTCCCGCCCCACATCCTGCACCATCCTCCTCTCCATTGCCGCCCACATCCTGCACCATCCTCCTCTCCATTGCCGCCCACATCCTGCACCATCCTCCTCTCCATTCCCGCCCCACATCCTGCACCATCCCCCTCTCCATTCCCGCCCCACATTCTGCACCATCCTCCTCTCCATTCCCGCCCCTCATCCTGCACCATCCTCCTCTTCATTGCCGCCCACATCCTGCACCATCCTCCTCTCCATTCTCGCTCCACATCCTGCACCATCCTCCTCTCCATTCCCGCCCCACATCCTTCACCATCCTCCTGTCCATTCCCGCCTCACATCCTCCACCATATCTCCTCTCCATTGCCGCCCACATCCTGCACCATCCTCCTCTCCATTCCCGCCCCACATCCTGCACCAGCCTTCTCTCCATTCCTGCCCCACATCCTGCGCCATCATCCTCTCCATTCACGCCCCACATCCTGCACCATCCTCCTCTCCATTCCCGCCCCACATCCTGCACCATCCCCCTCTCCATTGCCGCCCCACATCCTGCGCCATCATCCTCTCCATTCCCGCCCCACATCCTGCACCATCCTCCTCTCCATTGCCGCCCCACATCCTGCACCATCCTCCTCTCCATTCCCGCCCCACATCCTGCACCATCCTCCTCTGCATTCGTGCCCCACATCCTGCCCCATCCTCCTCTCTATTCCCGCCCCACATCCTGCACCATCCTCCTCTCCATTCGTGCCCCACATCCTGCCCCATCCTCCTCTCTATTCCCGCCCCACATCCAGCACCATCCTCCTGTCCATTCCCGCCTCACATCCTCCACCATCCTCCTCTCCATTGCCGCCCACATCCTGCACCATCCCCCTCTCCATTCCCGTCCCACATCCTGCACCATCCTCCTCTTCATTCCCGCCCCACATCCTGCACCATCCTCCTCTCCATTCCGGCCCCGCATCCTGCACCATCCTCCTCTCCAGTCCCGCCCCACATCCTGCACCATCTTCCTCTCCATTCCCGCCCCACATCCTGCACCATCTTCCTCGCAATTCCCGCCCCACATCCTGCACCATCATCCTCTCCAGTCCCGCCCCACATCCTGCACCATCTTCCTCTCCATTCCCGCCCCACATCCTGCACCATCCCCCTCTCCATTCCCGCCCCACATCCTGCACCATCATCCTCTCCATTCCCGCCCCACATCCTGCACCATCCTCCTCTCCATTCCCGCCCCACATCCTGCATCATCATCCTCTCCATTCCCGCCCCGCATCCTGCACCATCCTCCTCTCCATTCCCGCCCCACATCCTGCATCATCATCCTCTCTATTCCCGCCCCACATCCTGCACCGCCTCTCCATTCGCGAACCACTTTCTGCACCATTCGTCTCGCCATTCCTGCCCCACATCCTGCATCCTCATCCTTTCCATCCCTGCCCAACACCCTGAATCATCATCCTCTCTATTCCCGCCCCACATCCTGCACCATCCTCCTCTGTATTCCCGCCCCACATCCTGCACCATCCTCCTCTCCATTCCCGCCCCACGTCCTGCACCATCCTCCTCTCCATTCCCGCCCCACGTCCTGCACCATCCTCCTCACCTTTCCTGCCCCACATCCTGCACCATCATCCTCTGTATTCCCGCCCCACATCCTGCACCATCCTCCTCTCCATTCCCGCCCCACGTCCTGCACCATCCTCCTCACCTTTCCTGCCCCACATCCTCCACCATCCTCCTCTCCATTCCCGCCCCACATCTTGCACCATCCTCCTCTCCATTCCCGCCGCACATCCTGCACATCCTCCTCTCCATTCCCGCCCCACATCCTGCACCATCCTCCTCTCCATTCCCGCCCCACATCCTGCACCATCCTCCTCTCCATTCCTGCCCCACATCCTGCATCCTCATCCTTTCCATCCCTGCCCCACACCCTGAATCATCATCCTCTCTATTCCCGCCCCACATCCTGCACCATCCTCCTCTGTATTCCCGCCCCACATCCTGCACCATCATCCTCTCCAGTCCCGCCCCACATCCTGCACCATCCTCCTCTCCATTCCTGCCCCACATCCTGCACCATCCTCCTCTCTATTCCCGCCCCACATCCTGCACCATCCTCCTCGCCATCCCCGCCCCACATCCTGCACCATCCTCCTCTCCATTCCCGCCCCACATCCTGCACCATCATCCTTTCCATCCCTGCCCCACACCCTGAATCATCATCCTCTCTATTCCCGCCTTACATGCTGCGCCATCATCCTCTCCATCCCCGCCCCACATCCTGCACCATCCTCCTCTCCATACCCGCTCCACATCCTGCACCATCCTCCTCGCTATCCCCACTCCACATGCAGCACCAGCCTCCTCTCCATTGCCGCCCGCATCCTACACCATCATCCGCTCCATTCCCGCCCCACATCCTGCATCGTCATCCTCTTCATTCCCGCCCCACATCCTGCACCATCCTCCCCTCCATTCCAGCCCTACATACTGCACCATCCTCCTCTCTACTCCCGCCCCACATCCTGAATCATCCTTCTCTCCATCCCCGCCCCTTATCCTGCACCATCATCCTCTCCATTCCCGCCCCACATCCTGCACCATCCTCCTCTCCATTCCGGCCCCGCATCCTGCACCATCCTCCTGTCCATTCCGGCCCCGCATCCTGCACCACCCTCCTCTCTATTCCCGCCCCACATCCTGCACCATCCTCCCCTCCATTGCCGCCCACATCCTGCACCATCCTCCTCTCCATTCGCGCCCCACATCCTGCACCATCCTCCTCTTCATTCCCGCCCCGCATCATGCACCATCCTCCTCTCCATTGCTGCTCACATTCTGCACCATCCTCTTCTCCATTTCCGCCCCATATTCTGCTCCATCCTCCTCTCCATTCCCGCCCCACATCATGCAGCATCATCCGCTCCATTCCCGCCCCACATCTTGCACCATCCTCCTCTCCATTCCCACCCCACATCCTGCACCATCCTCCTCTCGATTCCCGCCCCACATCCTGCACCATCCTCCTCTCCATTCCCGCCCCACATCCTGCACCATCCTCCTCTCCATTGCCGCCCCACATCCTGCACCATCCTCCTCTCCAGTCCCGCCCCACATCCTGCACCATCCTCCTCTCCATTCCCGTCCCACATCCTGCACCATCCTCCTCTCCATTCCCGCCCCACATCCTGCACCATCCTCCTCTCCATTCCGGCCCCGCATCCTGCACCATCCTCCTCTCCAGTCCCGCCCCACATCCTGCACCATCTTCCTCTCCATTCCCGCCCCACATCCTGCACCATCTTCCTCGCCATTCCCGCCCCACATCCTGCACCATCATCCTCTCCAGTCCCGCCCCACATCCTGCACCATCTCCCTCTCCATTCCCGCCCCACATCCTGCACCATCCTCCTCCCCATTCCCACCCCACATCCTGCACCATCCTCCTCTCCATTCCCGCCCCATATCCTGCACCATCCTCCTCTCCATTCCCGCCCCGCATCCCGCACCATCCTCCTCTCCATTCACGCCCCGCATCCTGCACCATCCTCCTCTCCATTCCCGCCCCACATCCTGCACCATCCTCCTCTCCATTCCCACCCCACATCCTGCACCATCCCCCTCTCCATTCCCGCCCCACATCCTGCACCATCCTCCTCTCCATTCCCGCCCCACATCCTGCACATCCTCCTCTCTATTCCCGCTTCAACATCCTGCACCATCCTCCTCTCCATTCCCGCCCCGCATCCTGCACCATCCTCCTCTCCATTCCCGCCCCACATCCTGCACCATTCTCCTCTCCATTCCCGCCCCACATCCTGCACCAGCCTTCTCTCTATTCCCGCCCCGCATCCTGCACCATCCTCCTCTCCATTCCCGCCCCACGTCCTGCACCATCCTCCTCTCCATTCCCGCCCCACATCCTGCACCATCCTCCTCTCCATTCCCGCCCCACATCCAGCACCATTCTCCTCTCCATTCCCGCCCCACGTCCTGCACCATCCTCCTCTCCATTCCCGCCCCACGTCCTGCACATCCTCCTCTCTATTCCCGCTTCAACATCCTGCACCATCCTCCTCGCCATCCCCGCCCCACGTCCTGCACCATCCTCCTCTCCATTCCCGCCCCACATCCTGCACCATCCTCCTCTCCATTCCCGCCCCACATCCTGCACCATTCTCCTCTCCATCCCGCCCCACGTCCTGCACCATCCCCCTCTCCATTCCCGCCCCACATCCTGCACCATCCTCCTCTCCATTCCCGCCCCACATCCTGCACATCCTCCTCTCTATTCCCGCTTCAACATCCTGCACCATCCTCCTCTCCATTCCCGCCCCGCATCCTGCACCATCCTCCTCTCCATTCCCGCCCCACATCCTGCACCATCCTCCTCTCCATTCCCGCCCCACATCCTGCACCAGCCTTCTCTCTATTCCCGCCCCGCATCCTGCACCATCCTCCTCTCCATTCCCGCCCCACATCCTGCACATCCTCCTCTCTATTCCCGCTTCAACATCCTGCACCATCCTCCTCTCCATCCCTGCCCCACATCCTGCACCATCCTCCTCTCCATTCCCACCCCACATCCTGCACCATCCTCCTCTCTATTCCCGCTTCAACATCCTGCACCATCCTCCTCGCCATCCCCGCCCCACGTCCTGCACCATCCTCCTCTCCATTCCCGCCCCACATCCTGCACCATCCTCCTCTCCATTCCCGCCCCACATCCTGCACCATTCTCCTCTCCATTCCCGCCCCACGTCCTGCACCATCCTCCTCTCCATTCCCGCCCCACATCCTGCACATCCTCCTCTCTATTCCCGCTTCAACATCCTGCACCATCCTCCTCTCCATTCCCGCCCCGCATCCTGCACCATCCTCCTCTCCATTCCCGCCCCACATCCTGCACCATCCTCCTCTCCATTCCCGCCCCACATCCTGCACATCCTCCTCTCTATTCCCGCTTCAACATCCTGCACCATCCTCCTCTCCATCCCTGCCCCACATCCTGCACCATCCTCCTCTCCATTCCCACCCCACATCCTGCACCATCCTCCTCTCTATTCCCGCTTCAACATCCTGCACCATCCTCCTCGCCATCCCGCCCCACAACCTGCACCATCCTCCTCTCCATTCCCGCCCCACATCCTGCACCATCTTCCTCTCCATTCCCGCCCCACATCCTGCACCATCCTCCTCGCCATCCCCGCTCCACATCCTGCACCATCCTCCTCTCTATTCTCGCCCCACATCCTGCACCATCCTCCTCTCCATTCCCGCCCAACATCCTCCACCATCCTCCTCGCCATTCCCGCCCCACATCCTGCACCATCCTTCCCTCTATTCCGGTCCCGCATCCCGCCCATCCCCTTCATTACCGCTCCACTTCCGGCCTCACATCGCGCTCGTCTTACTCCCCATTCCTGTCCAAGCCCGTCTCCGCTCCTGCTCCCCCGACCCCTCCATCCCCGCCCCACACCCCGCCCCCTCATCGCCATTGCCGCACAGCAGACCAGGAGTGAGGCTGCATTGTCTCCGTGCGATGGTCAATTGAAATTGGTGACGCCGTGTCCCCTTCTCTTGTCAGTCAATAATGTCAATGCGGCAACAGCGGAATCGGGTGGGTAGCAATAACGTGGCCATAATGTCTTCTCACATCTCTGTCTCTCTGTTTTTCTTTCTGACCCTCCGCCCACCCCTACCGCCCCCCCCCCCACTCCCCCCCACTCTCTCTCTCTCTCTTTCTCTCCCTCCCTTGTCTCTCTCCGGTCTTACTCGCTCTCCCTGATCTCTCTCGCTGTCTCCCTCCCTTGTCTCTCTCTGGTGTGTCTCGCTCTCCCTGATCTATCTTCCTATGTGCTCTCTGTCTCTCTCTTTCTTTCCCTCCCTTGTCTCTCTATGGTCTAACTAGCTCTCCCCGATATCCCTCTCTTCTCTCCCTCTGTCTCTCCCACTCTTGAATCGCTTATTGAGGCACAGTTTAGACAAGTATGTTATAAACTACTTAGACACATGGATATATGACATGGATCTGTGGCAGACGAATGGCAATCTACGGTACGTAAGCATGAAGATGAACCTGTGGTTCATGCTGGGCTAAGTCAATTCCCGCAACAGTAACCTGGTCGTCATTGGACTCTACATTTACAGGACAGAGAAAGGAGGGCGAGGCGGGCATTAAGTGCTAATAAAAGCTTGCTTTTGAAATTAGGGGAATATGGTATGGTCATTATAATAACTTTACGTCGAATCAATTTGCAGCTTATGTTAAACGCGAACATTACGCATACTTAAGTCAACATGATACTCCACCCAATAAATCATTGGAACTATTCATCGTAGCCATAGATACTCGCGGCCATATCGAGACAAATGTTGTCAAAGTAAGTACGCCATAGACATTGCATGAATGAAAAAAACTAAAATACTTTCTCCCATCTAACGACAACATAACACCAGTTCATAGCGGTTTGCCCCAAGAGGTAACGCGGAAATAAAATAACCGACCACAGCCGTAAAACTCAAATCAATTGGACGTCACCATCCATCTCTTCCGAACGCAACTCTGGCACCCAAGACGCTTCACCGCAAATAGCCAGCGACTGCCAAGGGGCGGGGCGCTCACGCAAATGTCAGCCGGTATCTATTATATGCAGTTAAAGATGGACGACGCCTGATCGCGTACTTACCTCTAGAAAGCAATTGGCCACCAAGTCGGTGTGTTATCGCCCAGGGGTGGTAGACGCTCAGATGGCTCCGGGTTATGTGTGTCACGGGGGCAGACTCCGTCTGAAACTAGGTCCGCAATACTTGGGCGACCAAAGGACCAGCCCTTTAAAAAATCCCTTTAGGTTCGGTTGCTATGACAACGACTCCGCCTCGGCTATGTCGTCGGAGGCTTTTTGATGTACCGTATAGCGCGCGATTGAAGCCAGGGCGCTTGACAAGCGCTGTTCATCTACCACTCTGGGAATTGGAGCGTTCGCTTGGTCCTGGTCAGGAGAGAGGTTGGGCGGTGGTGGGGGTGGTTTGTATGTGGGTGATCTCGGGTTGTCTCGTTCGTCCTCTGTCTGCCTGTCTGTCTTTCTCCTTAACTTGCGTTCTCTTTCCTTCTCTCGCTCTTTTCGTGGGCTCCCCCTCTCTGTCGCTGCCTCATTAAATATCTCTTGCGCGCCTCTGGTACGACCCTAGCCCACTGGTATATCACGCACTAGCTGGGACAGGTGGGGAAGGAGACTTGAGCAAGCAAGAATGGAAGGAAGAACTGCATGCTAGCACAATGCCTGGATGAGCGGGGTGGGTGGTGGTGGGGGGGGGGCGGTGTTAGTGTTCGTAGTTAGTGTTAGTGTAATGGTACAGCGTCCAAAAAATGGGGAGGAAACGGAAGAAGACGGGAGGGTGGCGGGGAGTAGTAGAGGAGGGAGGGAGGAGCAGGTACCATGATATTTAGTTCTAAAACAATGCACGCATGTCGCTCGGCTACGAGTAACGTGATGCATTGAACTGCGTGCAAACAGAAAGCCCGGATGTCCATTTCCCCTCAATTTTCAACGGAACGCGCCCGTCGCATGGCGTGTACATTTCAGCCGGGATTCGACATCGGTTTTCGCGCACTTTTGAAGTATACGACACTTCGGCAGACGACAGGACTCGCATTTCAATTTGGACGCCGCCGAAAGGCCTCTCGATTTGGTGGTATATTCAGAACCCTTTAATCAATTCTGCTCATATCCCGTCCATGGGAAAAGGAAGGGGAGAGCGGAGCCATGTCCCCAGGGGTAACCCTATACTCTTTGCGAAGAAGGACATGGGATCGTTATCTTGCGACCACACAGATATGGCCACAGCGGGGCGCGAATCGCCGATCCACGTGCCGTTAGGCTCTCAAGTGGCCAGAAGGCGAGCGCTGTAACCCACTGAGCTATCGAGGCGGCTCCAAAAGGTATATCACATCGGTAAATGAACATCTAGCGCCACCAGTTCTGAAATGAAATAGTTCAGATATGGACAGTTCAGATGTGGACATAGTTCAGATGTGGACATAGTACAGATATGGACATAGTACAGATATGGACACATTTCTGATACGGACATAGTTCAGATACGAACATAGTTCAGATATAGACGGAAGAAGAGGGTGGCGGGGTGTTCTAAAACAATGCACGCGTGTCGCTCGGCTACGAGTAACGTGGTGCATTGAACTGCGTGCAAACAGAAAGCCCGGATGTCCATTTCCCCTCAATTTCCAAGGGAACGCGCCCGTCGCATGGCGTGTACATTTCAGCCGGGATTCGACATCGGTTTTCGCGCACTTTTGAAGTATACGACACTTCGGCAGACGACAGGACTCGCATTTCAATTTGGGCGCCGCCGCGTGGTGGCGCTCGGCCAGCTGCGCTTTCCCACCGCGACCGGGAAAAACACCGTGTGAAAGTAGGACTATTGCACGCCAGTTATATCGAAATTCCAGAAAAAAGAAGATTCTGTGCAGTGAAAAGTATTGCAGTATTGGACGATAATTGCTTACCCATGGAACCGAGTTCTGGCTCAAACCCTGTATTTAGTTCTAAAGACATAGAGTCATTGATCAATGTCGCTCTTTCCATTATATGATCCAAAATGTTGCAAAAGATCGTGGATCTTTAGACGCAGGATGGATTGTCGTTGGGACATGTGCGGGCCGCTTGCTGGGTGCGTTATGACATGAATGGGTGTTTTGGGCTGTATCTGTATTAGATAAGGAATGATAAACTTCGAATCATAGCCGAGAAGTTGCGAGATCCCAATAAGGACCTACAGCCCATTCGTTATCTGGCTTAATGTTCATTTCTATTGTTTCCTCCGAGGAGGCGGCGATGGCATGGAGTATGTGAGCGAAGGGTCATTATTGTGACAGAACTATAATGACCCGCTCTGAGAAAATAATGACCTCCTGCTCACGGTCCGCAGGTCGTTACCGGCAAAACACGACTGCGAGGAAACAAAAGAAATAAGCATTAAATGCTCATAAGGGCTATACCGCAGCAAGGAACCGGGACGTTGAAAGATGAACGAGTCCTCTTTATTCGACCACTTCCTGGTGAGCATTGGAACTGGCCAAAATGAAAGATGAATGGAAGAAACATGTCCCATATTAGGTGACGGCGCCCGGCTTCAAACTCAGCGCCTATTTATCTGCGGTCTAGTGTGATACCCACATCACCAGGGAGGACCATCTGGGTTCGTTATGACGTCAAACAGGAAACCGGTACACCTCACCTAAGTAGATAGTTGCAGCCCCGGGCCTGAATCATAGTGAAAGTATGATATGGATCCTGGTAATGGCAATATTATATTCTGGCTTAAACTGCTAGTTTTACTCTGGGTAAATTTTTTTAGTACACTTCTGACCAGTCTTGTGCGTGAGGCTGGCGTCGCGTGTGCCTGTCTCGTCATAACCAATCAGGTGCCAGGTAGACTGTTGTTACCGGAGCGCGCTTGTACTAGTGCCACCCCGCCAGCGTTGTTCGGGGTCCTTAATTATTACAGGCTAACCTGCCGCTATTCTTCAACGAATAGAATTATTACAAATTATTTTCTGTATGTTTAACTATATCCTGAACTGGCAATTGTCTCGTTTTCGCGTCTGGATCATACATGCATATATAATGGTAACGTTATGATGCCGAGTTATAAATGCCCGTATAATGGTTATGTGCGCACCGCTGTGATCGCTAAGAATATACTTTATCCTCTGTAGGAGGCTTTATATACCCCACGACCGGCTGGTGCTTATGACCTCATAGTGTGTAGAATAAGCCATGTAGTATAAGCCTAAAGACAGAGTGATTTTGCCATTTATGCGATTGTGATGGTAATTTATCGCGGGATACATTTTTCATGACCATTTCTTCACGAAAAACTAGGAGTTGGGCCCAGACCCTCTGCCCCGTCTCCCTGACGTCCCCAGTGGTATCGCATTTTATTCTGTGACATGGTTATTCCGCCAGGACTTAACAGGCATGCACCATCAATGTTGGAATCTACTTTGTCGCTCGGCTAACGCAAGTTTACCTCCAGGACAACCACCCGACAAATTTGCGAAGAAAGCCATGGTATCTTTATCCCGTGACCACCCAGACATGGCCACAGCGGGGCGCGAACCACCGACCCACGTGCCGTTAGGCTATCAAGTGGCCAGAACACTCAAGGCGGGCGCTCTAACCCATTGAGCTACCGGGCAGCGCCCGCGCCGTTGTAGGATATTTACAGCGCGCATCAGGGTGCAGCCATTTCTGCCAAGACAACTTGATTACAATGAACGTTAGTCGACACAATTATCATGGAATCGACATTTCTTCACTCACCCCTAGATTTCTAATGCAACCTTTAAAATGTACAAGGAAACATTACGAGGTTTTAGTCAATGAAGCCCTGTGATTGGCTGTGCACCTTTCAATTTCACGACAGAAGGGGGGGGGGGAACAGGTGTCGCTGGCTGAAACCAGGAAGTCAATCTTATGCTTGATTACGGCCTGACACCACTCTATGACCGTGCAAATTTAGTATGTTAATGATATTTCACTATATAAAAACTGAAATACATTTCACACATTTCAAGATTGCTATGCTATCCTATGAATGTGTGTGTTCTACTAATTTCAATCAGCCGGTGACACTAATCCTTCCAGGCGCCAATCGATCGACTTTGGGAATATGAAATGAGGCTTTGGGACCAAAATGATTGATCGACGTACAGGGTAGGGAGGTGGTTGAGTTACAGAAAACTACTATAATAAAGATAGGCCGACCGTCGGGACTGGAAAAATCGATCGAGTTAGGGAGGCGATCGGGTTAGGGAGGAGGTCGAGCAGGGACGTCTTACTGTATGGCCGGTGTAGCATGATAACCTGTCCGCAGTGATAAAGTGTCCGGCTGACGTGTGCGCATGCGCAGCGAATGGGGTTGCTATGTCAATAGCGCATGTATATAAGGTATTACCGCTGCCGGCTGGCCATCACATTTGTGGTGGGTTATCAATAAACCCCATTTTTCAACCTTATCGCTTGTTGCTTGCCCTAAACATAGACGCGAGTCTGCCGGGTCGGGCGAGGAGAGCTTCATAAATATTGTTATCTAAAGCCGCGTTCACAAAGTGGTTGTCCTTCAATGTGAAGATGTGGTGGCTATTCGCCCCTGGACATCTGAAGACATGCCGATCATAAATCAGGCGCGAAATCGTGCCCCGTGCAAGATATTAAGGTTAATGGTTTAACAACCCGTCACTTAACACTGGTTATTAATCCCTGGCCGGTGTGCAGGAAGTCAGGAAAGGCGGTGTGTCGTGTGTCGGAACACGGTCTGCGGCCTGTTAGTTCCGTCTCTGCATAGATCTTTGTCACCCCGTGCGACTCCATATCCATTGGGATATTTATTCAACGACACTTTTGGAAAATACAAATAAACATCCCCTTTGTACATTGTGCAAATTCGATATACCACATTTGCTGTTACTGTGTTTTTATACTATATATATTGCATATGGACCCAGGAATTATATATTAGAATCCGAGTGTCGTTTTAGCGTAACTGGCTCGTGTTAAACATGTTTATCTTTTCTTTTTGAAGTCGCTCGCATGGTAGCGACTGTCCAGCAGTCTTAATGTGAGTCTCCTCGGTCAAGCAACCAGGTCTACTTTCTCCGTGTTTATGCATTACAACAGTGTATCTCTTCTTTCTTCTTCTTTTTTTCTGTTTGTTTTGTTATGTATGCTTGAACAAATAAAACGATTCTAATGCTGATTCTGATTCGGCATTTCCTAACCCCTATATAGCCATATAACGGATGAATGGCAAACACAAGGCTTATTAGCAGGTAGAAACGTACATTTCAAACAGTTACTATTTCAAAAAAGTTGCTCCATGGCAAACCTCTCCAATGTCCATACTGAATGAGGCATTGGGCCAACAACAGCAAAATTAAATATATTGCGGGGTTACCATAACCAAATATCATAATACCCACTCACTTTTCAGATCAGACTAATTCACTATCCGGTATCTGTATAACACACGAGTTGTGGTTAAACGTTTCCACACAAAAGCTGTATGGAAATATTTGGCTGCCTTAAATGTGTCCCTTGGCTGACACCAGGGGTATATGCTATTTCCAACTGAAGGGTAATTTATATATCCCCGGGCCAGGTGAAAAATAACTGTTAGCTGTCACCTGAGGACTTCCTATAATTCAACTGAAAGCAAACTTTTCTTTCTCGTAAGGGATATGGCCTGATTCTCTTCTTTATGCCTAACCAAGCCCGCAGCGCTGTCAACGCGTGGGTCAACGGTGACGTCATAAAAATATGAGGACCAATGAACCAGTAACACTCGGGTCTTGTGAACAAGTCTCTATGTTAGCACCCGGGGAATCTTTCTTAGACTGGCGGTGTTAGTGACACCTTCTGCATCGTCACACCGTATGCCACCACCCACGCCCCCAACCTCGCCACGCACAAGACATATATATTCTGACCCCAAATGGTAAATGGTCTGATATAAATCTATATGAACACGATCAGCCTGGTGGTCTATTTGATCTGTACCTCAGCCTGGTTACCAACTGAGGTAGGACTCCGCCAGGTTTATTTGATTTCTAGACACCTGTGTTACGTTACCCACCACCCCACGCTCTCACCATTTCCCTTCATAACTTTCTGATTTATACAATCTTCTCGACATATGAAACTTATCCAGGTCTTAGACGGTTGCGAACGTGTATCGCAAGCCGTTTTAATAAAAAAATCACCAATTCAAGATATCTTGAATTTAATTTCAGATATCTTGAATTAAATTTTAGATATCTTGAATTAAATTTTAGATACCTTGAATTCAATTTCAGATATCTTGAATTTAATTTCAGATATCTTCAAATCATTTTAAGATATCTTGAATTCAATTTCAGATATCTGAAATTACTTAATACTTGTCCCAATTTCAATTGCATTCCAGATATCTTAAATTGAATAAAAGATATCTTAAAATGATTTGAAGATATCTTAAAATGATTTGAAGATATCTTGAAATCACACCTATTCTTATGGGAAAAAATTGATGTGTCACATATCCATAATTGAATTGAAGATATCTTGAGATCACACCAATTTTTTATGAGGAAAAATAGATGTGTCACATATCCGTAATTGAATTTTAGATATATTGAATTCAATTCAAGATATCTGAAATTGCATTCAAGATATCTGAAATTGATTTCAAGATATCTAAAATTGATTTCAAAATATCTGAAATTGATTTCAAGATATCTGAAATTAAATTGAAGATCTTGAAATCACACCTATTTTTGGTGAGAAAAAATAGATGTGTCACATATCTTGAATTTAATTTAAGATATCTTGAATTAAATTCAAGTTATCTTAAAATAATTCAAGATGTCTTGAAATAATTCAAGATATCTTGAATTGGTGATTTTTTTTATTAAAACGGCTTGCGATAAACGTGCTGACGAGTCGTTGAGGTGATTTATTGCAGACGGCCCTATCATGTGATGGCAAGATATGACTATGTATGGGTCACACTGCACCGTTAAGCCAGAACCTGAAAAGAGACGTTGTACACATGAAATATTGATTGACGAGATAAGGCACACGTAGCATTGTGATATATAAGACCTGATTCCAAGCGGCATGCAGGCTGACTGATTTGGGAATCGATTCCGCAAAACACCAATCGCTGAAGCTGTCGATTGACTCGTGAAGATGCTATGCACTGCATCGTTCTCCGCCACACATTTTTGAAAATGTCTTCCACATTGGTGTTGCTGTACATTGCACTTGCAACACTCACGATTGGTATAACCATGGTAACAAATCTCGGAACACGACAGCAGGCGCCGGCGCATGCGTGTCCAGCGAACTGCAGCTGCCTGCTTGAACGTATCCCGAAACTGCGTTTATCAATATCCTGCAACTGGTCACAGTCTGTGGATTTCGTACGAGAACTTAATGAACTTTTGCTTATATATTCAAATATCACTGAACTTTGTGTGAATGGCACTAATATGGCATCCTTGGACACAGTGGATATATGCGTTCTGACTAAGTTGGAGACGTTGATGATTACTCATAATGCCTTGGTGACACTGGGCGAACACCGACTGAAATGCCTACAGGAGTTGAGATCATTGAACGCCAGTTACAACAGAATAACCGACATTTCCGTCACTATTTTTAAAGGCTTAAATATCCTGGAGGACGTGGACTTGAGGCATAACTCTGTCCGGAATATTGAGCCGCAAAGCTTCATTAATCTAAGCGCACTTCGATACATCAATCTAGATAAAAATAATCTTTCTGCCCTTGATGTCTGGCCTATGTACCTGCTGGTCACCCAAGGCCGTCGCATGATGGTATCCGTCAGTCATAATCAAATATCATCATTTACTAACCGCTTGAACTTTACTTACTCTTGTTCAATGCCAGGGGCCAATGGTATTCTAGACCTGCAATATAATGAAATCAGGCACTTTTCTTCATTTTGCGGATGGAGATGCACCGACCCATTGACGGTGCTATGTCTGTGGCGACAAGAAACTAAACTGTTGGTTCACCTTGAAAACAACCCATTGACATGTGATTGCATCGACTTTGATTTCTACAAGATATTTCGGATTTCTGCACCGTCGTTTGTCAGCTTCTTTATCTGCGCGAGTCCGATGCAATTCTATCGGGAGCAAGTGGTCAAAATCCCCTTGGACCAGTTTGTTTGTCATGCCAACGAAAACTGCATATCCGGTTGTGACTGCATTGAGAGACCGGCCAATGCCACCTATCACATTAACTGTCAGAACATCTACTTGGGCAGCTTGCCTCCTTATGTGCCTCACTCCATAGGGCTGTACCACTATTCATTCAAGTACAAGGCCCAGTTTCGGAATTGCTCATTGAGGGCAATAGAAAGCAGGATTTACTTTCCGGTAGTGTACTATGCAGATTTTGGAGACAATTTGATAAGATCTCTCACTGTAGAACACTTGAAACAACTTCGACACGTGGAATATCTCCTTCTGGATAACAACCGTTTGGAAAGACTTCCTCGGCGTGTGCAAAACGTGACATTCCCAAACATGAAAGCACTCACTCTCTATGGCAACCCATGGGCATGTGACTGTGGCGACAGCTGGTTTAAGCAGTGACTCGGGACTATGCCTATTGTATTGACCTCCGGTCAGGATATATCCTGCTCGTCCCCACCCCGCCTGCGAGGTCGTAACATCCTTACGATTCCAGACGAGGAGTTCTGCACGGATCCAGAGAGAGCGCTGACCATTAGACTGGTGGTTATATCAGTGGGTAGCATGGCGGGTCTAGCGTCTTTCGTTATCGCGGCTATCAGCGCCACCTATCGTTTGAGAGTGTGGCTCTATTCCAGATACCGTTTCCATCCCTTCGATCGTGACGAGTGCCTGGATGAAGGTAAGCTCTACGACCTCTTCGCGTCCTACGCCAACGACGACGAAAGTTGGGTTCTGAAGCTGATAGCATCTTTGGAACGGGAAGGCTTCCGGACGCTGTTCCACAAGCGGGATTTCCTGGGCGGACGTCCGATCACTGATAACGTGGGGCTGGCCATTGAGAGCAGTAAGCGCACCCTCTGTGTCCTCTCACCCCACTTCACCGCCAGCAGGACCTGTATGTGGGAGTTCACGTCGGCGCTCAACGAGGATATCCAGAACAAGAAGCACCGTCTGGTAGTGATCCTGAAGGATACCGTCCTTCTGGATCGACTGGAACCCTCTATCAGGAGCTATTTGAAGAGGTTCACTTACATCGACAGCCATAATCGTCATTTCTGGGATAATCTTCTGTATTCGCTGCCGGTACAGAGAATCGGTGTCCCTGTTGACCGGAGACACTTGGGAGGTCAAGCTGAACTCCCCATCAATGAAATGCAACTGTGTGACAATATAAGCGATGAAGAGACGCCTCTGTTGAACTAGACTTGAATGGTATGTTACGTGTAGTTTGATATATACATACGTATCATGTATGATACCATTCTCCATCTCTTCAAAGAAAATGATAATATCAAGATATCAACAATATTGTCAGATTATATCAAGATATCAACAATATTGTCAGATGATATCAAAATATTAACGACATTCTTTTGGGCTGAATTATCCATCATTGAATGCCAACTCGGTGACAATTTAAGCGATGAAGGGATGCCTCTGTTGAATTAGACGTGAATGATATGTTACATATAGTTACATATATTGATATGTATTATGTTTCCTACCTCATCAAAGGAAATGGTAATATCATTATATTAGAAATATATGCAGATAATATCAAGATAATAAAGATATTCATCTGGGCTCAATTTTCCATCATTGAATGGCAACTCGGTGACAATATAAGCGATGAAGAGATAACTTTATTAGACATGAATGATATGTTACATATGGATACACATACTGATCTGTATTATGTTATCTCTCTCTTCAAACGTAATGGTAATATCAATATATTTGCAATATATGCAGAAAATATCAACGAACTAACAATATTCTACCAGGCTGTTACATGTTACATACAGAATCTAGCTTCTTCTAGAATCTGGTTAATCTTAGTTTTGAACTCGTGTGAAGTATAGTATTTGTATTGTCTATCAATGGGAACATGAAACAAGTATCGATTTTGCTATTGGAATAGAAAGTGAAATTATCATTGATGCATATATAATTTTTCTGGATTTAATAATGCAATGGTGCATCAAAGTTCCTTACAATTATATTCTACAACGAAGTAAAGTCAGAATACGCCAATGACGGTCAACATTTTAAATCAAACGAATTGCACATTTCATACAAAATTTCAAAAATGAATGAATCTAGGAAAGTCTTCTTAAATCGGGCTTCTGGCGTCATTGAAGTCTCTACGTGTCGCTTGCTTCTTTCTACTTATCGCGTCAGCTGTAAATACACCACTTAGTAAACTGTGTTGGAGGTTTTGATTGAAATTCTGAATATGTAATGGCTTAAATAAATAAATACATAGATTTTCATGTTTTTCTTCTCGATGCTAACAACGACAGTTTTAACGATCCACAGCCTACAATAACCACACCACCAGTTTTCACTAAAGTGGGCAACGTTTATCTCAGCTTGAAATGGCAGCACATGCCATCGGACAAATTTAAATTTGATCCATAACAGATCATCCCATGTGGCCAACTCCTGATCCAGCACTCACCGTTTTTACTCTGACAAATCCAGATTCATCACTCATTCAGTTCACTTTGACATATCCAAACCCACCACCCACTCTGTCACACTCTGGCATATCCAGACACACCGCTCTCGCCGATAGGTACAGATTCATTACTCACTTATTCTTATAATAAGCTGTTTAAACTTGACAGATCCCGACCAGCCGCTCACCCTGTTTTCACCGATTTTCGATGCGACACTGATCGTTCACTGATCCCGAAACGACCACCGCTCGCTGCCGTCGCATCTCCGGATCCGCGCTCTGCGTCCTGCGAGGGCCGCCACCGCTGTAATCCGGATGCAGCCTACGGGTCCGCCTCAAAACGGACTCCTCACGCAGCCGTCGCAGCGCCCAATCCCTAACGACGTTTCCTCCGCCGTGTGTGTCCGGAGATGTGTCGGCTCCGCCTCTAGGAGGCGTTTTCGGAACCGTGAATATCCCAGCGGAGAGCACGCGCGCTCTGCTTTTCCCTAGACCAGTACCCGCCACCTGGCGGCCGGCGACCACACATGCGCTGTGAGCTGGAATGCCGCGGTCCTCGTGACCGCACCGGATTTATTCATCTTTCTAATTAACTTCACGACTCGTGTTCCGTTCGCTGTGAGCGTTGCTGATTGATATCCTTCACTGGGCTCGACAAGCGTCCGTTGGTCCGTAGCTTGCTGACCGGCGTGGAACTGGTACGTCAACCCCGGGTTGTCATACACAACACGCAAACACATTTCGGGGTTGGAAATCGACATTTACGACTTCGCGGTTGATGCGTAAAAGCGTCCATCAATTCTAAGCGGCATTGTGTATGAGCTTGTGAGACGTTATATATGCTTGCGACTAAAGCGTACCGCAAAGGCATCACTGTATGGTGGTGATGTTATGCATCATCACGGACAACGATATACTGTCATCTTAAATTTATCTAAGGTCCTCGACGGTTAGTAATGCGGTCTTGGCATGGAAGCACCAAGTTCCGTCTTCCACGCCTATGTGCGAATACTATTTTTGCAGTCGCTGCAATATATACTAATATAGTGTTATATGTGCATAATATTTGGTCTTTTCTGACCGTGTTCATCCGGTTTTATATCTCATAGTATGATGGCGGTGTTATGCGTTATCACGGCAAAATGTATACTGCTGCTGGAAAATGTCTTTAGGCTCCTGAATTGTTTGCAATATGGTCTTGGCATGAACTCATTAACCACAATCGTTCAAATAAATAAAGAATGTGAGAATAATATTCTTCCAGTCGCTAATATATATATATATATATAATATAGTAGTATAATAGTAGTGACCATGTTGTGCATATATGGGCCAACCTGGCGCAATGAACTATCTGCTGATCCTGAAGGATGATTGGTGACACATGCGCCAGATTAGGTGCCCGTAGCCGGATTTGGGATGCACAGTCAATACTGGATCTGATCGAGACCTCACGAGAGAGAGATACTTATGCTCTAAGTCAATGCCTAGCATCAACGGCCTGTACGCGCTGCCTACCTTCCGGTTGTTTGCCGTCACTCTTTTCATACACAAGATCGGTTAATAAAGCTGTTCTTGGTTGCACATCTAACCACTGAATTTAATGCGCATGTTATAGAATTTTAGCCATCAGAGTAGGTTTATGTAATATATGAGCGGTTAGACAGTTGATAAATCAAAATGCGGCTGTTTCATGAGTGACTGTTAGTGTCAGGAAAACCATGCACTGGGTTTCGCGTGGTTTGCCATGGCGCATGACGTAATAATCATCGTGACGCGCATGTCCGCACGCGGTATGTATGTTTACGTAAAGATGAACTGAGCAGGATAGGAAACTGATGCTCTGTTTGTCGCCGAAATGTAAACATCGATGATTTGCCTCGAAATACAACGCTCCCAACAGCCTCATCGAACGGACCACATGCATTATGGAGAGAAATATTCCTAATCTTCAATTATATTATGTTTTTACAGTTAGTAACACCTGGGCCAAAGCAAACAAAAAACTAACTTCACACCCCCTCGATTCTTCACGCACAAACCGCTCAGCCCGCAGGTTTCCAACACTCAAACCTTGACTATAATGAGTGCGCGTCACGCAGCTGCAGCAAGGTACCAGCGTGATGCGCACTCGTTCTAAGAGCGCGCGTTTTTTGTTGGACCCCAAAAGAACTAAACCGGAAGTAGAACCCGCGAGAACTGTGCAGCCCTATTGATCTGCGGTCTAGTGTGATTCCCACAACACCAGGGTGGACGATCTGCCATTGGGTTCTTTATGACGCAAAACGGGAAACTGATACACCTCATCTAACCAATCTGCAGTCCGGGGGTTGAAACATGGTGAATGTATGACACCGAACATGTTTTTTGTATAGCATTGTCTTCGGGCTTAAACTCCCAGATTTATATTTTGATACATGTTGTATGTTTGACCCTATTCTGGCCATTGTTACTGATTCGCGTCAAAACCATACATTGGTTATTGTAATGTATTCGAGGATTATGGTCATGTATACACACGTATCGTTATGACCGCTACAAGTAGATGCTATCCGCGGTAGAGGGCTGGACATCCGGGGTATATGTGTACTATATGGTCTGGTTCTTTTATCTGTGGGTTAACCAAGCCCGCAGTGTTGTCAAAGCTTTGGTCAACAGCGAAGTCACGAACATATGAGGAACAATAAACCAATAAAATTAAGGTGTTGCAAACAATTATCTGTGTTAGAACCCCGGGCAACCTACCTTCGGAGAATGGCGGTGTTGGTGACACCTTCTTCACAGTCATCACACAATAAACCACACCAACCCCGCCCCCAG
Organism: Arenicola marina; assembly: GCA_964019135.1. NCBI lineage: Eukaryota > Metazoa > Annelida > Polychaeta > Arenicolidae > Arenicola > Arenicola marina. Next base: position 23,650,815 of record OZ025259.1, read on the forward strand.
CCCCTGCACACACTACAAATATACCTCTTGACGCGAAATGGTCTATTCTGGTGGTACGCTTTAGGTAGTAAGCAAGCATATATAACTTCTCACAATTACATACACAATGCCGGATAGAATTGATGGACGCTTTTACACATCAACCGCGAAGTCGTAAATGTCGATTTCCAACCCCGAAAAGTGTTTGCGTGTTGTGTATGACAACCCGGGGTTGACGTACCAGTTACACGCCGGTCAGCAAGCTACGGACCAACGGGCGCTTGTCGAGCCCAGTGAAAGATATCAATCAGCAACGCTCACAGCGAACGGAACACGAGTCGTGAAGTTAATTAGAAAGATGAATAAATCCGGTGCGATCACGAAGACGGCTGGCGTTCGAGCGCACAGCGCATGCGTGGTTGCCGGCCGCCAGGTGGCGGGCACTGTTCCAGGGAAGTCTACAACGCGCGTGCTCTCAGCTGGGATATTTACGGTTCCGGACACGCCTCCTGGAGCCGGAGCAGCCACATCTCCGGACACACACGGCGGAGGGCATGTCGTCAGGGATTGGGCGCTGCGACGGCTGCGTGAGGAGTCCGTTATGAGGCGGACCCGGAGGCTGCATCCGAATTACTGCGGTGGCAGCCCTCGCAGGACGCAAAGCGCAGATCCGGAGATGCGACGGCAGCGAGTGGTGGTTGTTTCGGGATCAGTGAACGATCAGGAAGTGGTCAATGTCGCATCGGGAGAAAACAGGGTGAGTGGCGGATCGGGATCTGTCAAGATTATAATAAGAATAAGTGAGTAATGAATCTGTACCTATCGGCGAGAGCGGTGTGTCTGGATATGCCAGTGTGACAGAGTGAGTGGTGGGTTTGGATATGTCAAAGTGAATTGAATGAGTGATGAATCTGGATCTGTCAGAGTGAACAGGGTGAGTGCTTGATCAGGAGTTGGTCACGTGGGATGATCTGTTATGGATAAAATTTAGATTTGGCCAATGGCATGTGCTGCCATTTCAAGCTGAGATAAACGTTGCCCACTTTAGTGAAGACTGGTGTTGTGGTTATTGTAGTATGTGGGACATTAAAACTGCCGTCAACAAAAGAAAGACACTGTAACAATTCATTTATTGATGCAATGAACAATTTACCATTTCAATCAAAACCACCGACACACCGACACAGTTACTACGCAGTGTATCTACAGCTGAACCGATAAATAGAACGAAGCAAGCGACATACGTAGAAACTTTCAATGAAGCCCGATTTGACCGTCATTGGCGTATTCTGAATTTACTTCGTTGTAAACCTTAATTGTAACGAACTTTGATGCACCATTGCATTTTTCGATCCATAAATATTATATATGCATCAATGAGAATTTCACTTTAAATTACTGTAACAATAGCAAAATCAATACTTGTTTCATGTTCCCATTAATAGACAATACAAATACTATATTTTGCGCGATTTCAAAACTAAGATTAACCAGATTCTAGAAGAAGCTAGATTCTGTATGTAACATATAACAGCCTGGTTGAATATTGTTAATTCGTTAATATTATCTGCATATATTGCAAATATCTGGATATTACCGATACGTTTGAAGAGAGAGATAACATAATACATATCGATATATGTATCTACAAGTGACATATCATTCATGGTTAATAAAGCAGAGTTATCTCTTCACCGCTTAAATTGTCATCGAGTTGCCATTCAATGATGGAAAATTCAGCCCAGATGAATATCGTCAATATATTGATATTATTTGCATATATTTCTAATATCTTGATATTGCCATTTCCTTTGAAGATGTAGAGAACATAATACATATCAGTATATGTGGCTATATGTAGCATATCATTCGCGTCTAAATCAACAGTGGCATCTCTTTGTCGCTTAAATTGTCACCGAGTTGGCATTCAATGATGGATAATTCAGCCCGAATGAATATCGTTAATATCTTAATATTATCTGACAATATTGTTGATATCTTGTTCCTATCTGACCATATTGTAGATATTTTGATATGATCCGACAATATTGTTGATATCTTTATAACATCTGACAGTATTGTTGATATCTTGATATTATCATTTTCTTTGAAGAGATGGAGAATGGTAACATACATAATACGTATGTATATATCAAACTATACGTAACGTATCATTCAAGTCTAGTCCAACAGAGGCATCTTTTCATCGCTTATATTGTCACACAGTTGCATTTCATTGACGGGGAGTTCAGCTTGGCCTCCCAAGTGTCTCCGGTCAACAGGGACACCGATTCTCTGTACCGGCAGCGAATACAAAAGATTATCCCAGAAATGACGATTACGGCTGTCAATGTAAGTAAACCTCTTCAAGTAGCTCCTGATAGAGGGTTTCAGTCGATCCAGAGGGACTGGATCCTTCAGGATCACTACCAGACGGTGCTTCTTGTTCTGGATATCCTCGTTGAGCGCCGACGTGAACTCCCACATACAGGTCCTGCTGGCGGTGAAGTGGGGTGAGAGGACACAGAGGGTGCGCTTACTGCTCTCAATGGCCAGCCCCACGTTATCAGTGATCGGACGTCCGCCCAGGAAATCCCGCTTGTGGAACAGCGTCCGGAAGCCTTCCTGTTCCAGAGATGCTATCAGCGCCAGAACCCAACGCTCGTCGTCGTTGGCGTAGGACACGAAGACGTCGTAGAGCTTACCTTCATCCAGGCACTCGTCACGATCGAATGGATGAAAACGGTATTTGGAATAGAGCCACACTCTCAAACGATAGGTGGCGCCGATCGCCGCGATGACGAGAGATGCTAGACCCGCCATGCTACCAACTGATATAACCACCAGTCTGATGGTCAACGCTCTCTCGGGATCCGTGCAGAACTCCTCGTCTGGAATCGTAAGGATGTTGCGACCTCGCAGGCGGGGTGGGGACGAGCAGGATATGTCCTGACCGGAGGTCAACACACTAGTCATAGTCCCGAGCCACTGCTTAAACCAGCGGTCGCCACAGTCACACGCCCAGGGGTTGCCATAGAAATTGAGTGTTTTCATGTTTGAGAATGTCACGTTTTGCACACGCTGAGGAAGTCTTTCTAACCGGTTGTTATCCAGAAGGAGATATTCTACGTGTCGAAGTTGTTTCAAGTTTTCTGCGGTAAGAGATCTTATCAAATTGTCTCCAAAATCTGCATAGTACACGACCGGAAAGTAAATCCTGCTTTCTATTGCCCTCAATGAGCAATTCCGAAACTGAGCCTTGTACTTGAATGAATAACGATACAGCCCAATGGAGTGAGGCACAAAAGGGGGCAAGCTGCCCAAGTCGATGTTCTGACAGTTAATGTGAATAGTGGCATTGGCCGGTCTCTCAATGCAGTCACAACCGGATATGCAGCTTTCGTTGACATGACAAACAAACTGGTCTAAGGGGATTTTGACCACTTGCTCGTTATAGAATTGCATCGGACTCGCGCAGATAAAGAAGCTGACAAACGACGGTGCAGAAATCCGAAACATCTTGTAGAAATTAAAGTCGATGCAATCACATGTCAATGGGTTGTTTTCAAGGTGAACCAACAGTTTAGTTTCTTGTCGCCATAGACAGAGGACCGTCAATGTGTCGGTGCATCTCCATCCGCAAAATGAAGAAATGTGCGTGATTTCATTATTTCGCAGGTTTAGAATTCCGTTGGCCTCTGACATTGAACAAGAGTAAGTAAAATTCAAGTGGTTAGTAAATGATGCTATTTGATTATGACTGACGGATACCATCACGCTATGACCTTGGTTGACCAGCAGGTACAAAGGCCAGACATCGAGGGCAGACAGACTATTGTTATCGAGATTGATGTATCGAAGTGCGCTTTGATCAATAAAGCTTTGCGGCTCAATATTCTGGACAGAGTTATTCCGCAAATCAACTTTTTCCAGGGCATTTAACCCTTTAAAAGTAGTGACCGAAATATTGGTGATCCTGTTGTAACTGGCGTTCAATGATCTCAACTGCTGAAGACATGTCAGTCGGTGTTCGCCCAGTGTCACCAAGGCATTATTGATAATCATAAACGTCTCCAACTTTGTCAGAACGCAGATATCCACTGTGTCCAATGATGTCATACTAGTGCCGTTCACACGAAGTTCAGTGATATTTGAATATATAAGCAAAAGTCCATTCAGTTCTTGTACGAAATCCACAGACTGTGACCAGTTGCAGGATATTGATAAACACAGTTTTGGGGTACTTTCAAGCAGGCAGCTGCAGTTCGCTGGACACGCATGCGCCAACGCCTGTTGTCGCGGTCCGAGCTTTGTTGCCATGGTTATACCAATCGCGAGCGTTGCAAGTGAAAGTGAAAAGTACATCAAAACCAATGTGGAAGACATTTTTACAAATGTGTGGCAGTGATCGACGCAGAAGTGAATGGCATAAGTTTATCTTCACGAATCAATCGACAACTTGAACGGTTTGTTTTTTGCCAAAGCCATTCCCAAATCAGTCAGCCTGTACGCCGCTTAGAATCATGTCTTATATATAATAATGCTACGTGTGCCTTATCTCATCAATCAGTATCACATTTTTACAACGTCTCTTTTCATGTTGTGTCTGTGGTATAACGGCGCAGGTGGTTACCCATAGATAGTTATATTGGGCCATCATGATAGGGCTGTCGGCAATAAAAAACATCAATGAATGGCCAGCACGTTCGCACGTAATAAAGGGAATTGGTGAGACGGTGGGGTGGTGGGTAACGTAACACAGGTGTCTAGAAATCGCGTCAACCTACATAAGTTGGTAGCCAGGCTGAAATTCAGATGAAATAGACCACCAGGCTGATCGTGTTCATCCAGTTTTATATCTCATTGTATGGTTGCGGTGTTATGCATCGTCACGGACAACGATATACTGCCTCAGCTAAATGTATTTAGGGTCCTGGACTATTAGTAATATGGTCTTGGCATGGACGCACCACCTTCCGTCTTCCACGCCTATGTTCGAATAATATTCTTCCAGTCGCTGCTGCATATAGTATAGTACTACATATGTATAATTTTGGCTCTTTTCGTGTTGTGGCTGTGGCTTAACCGTACCGTGAATAAGATATATGCATAGTCATTGCCGACGATCACATGACATGACCGCCTCCAATAAATAACACCGAATAAAGGGTCTGCGCGTTTGCAGCCGGCTAAAACCTGATAAGGTGCACATGTCGGCTATATTGTATAAATAAGGAATTACTTCCTCAATAAAAGGAATTGGTGAGAGGGTGGGAAACAACACACGTGTCTAGGGATGACGTGGACCTGACTATTTGGGCTGAATAAGCGCTATCGAATGTGGCAGTCTCACTAGCTCAGTTGGTAGCTAGCCTGAGGCACGGATCAAATAGAACACCAGGCTAACCGTGTTCATCCAGTTTTTTATAACTCATTAGTTGGATGTGGCGTTATGCGTTATCACGATAAAATGTATATTGCCGCTGGAAAATGTCTTTAGGCTCCTGGACGGTTTGTAATATAGTCTTGGCATGGACTCATCAATTACTGTCTTCCGCGTTTGAATAAATAAAGAATGTGGGAACACTATCTTTAGAGTCGCTAATATATATATATATATATAATATAGTAGTATATATATACTACGAATATGTATATGTGCCATTTCGTGCACATAGGGGCTAAACTGGCGTAATGAACATCCGTCGATTATGAAGAATGAATGGTTGACGCATGTTCCAGATTAGGTGACCGGGACAGGATTCGGGCAGTACAGTCCATACAATATCTGATCGAGACCTCACGACGGCCTATACGCGCTGCCTACCTTCTGATTTTTCGCCTTCACTTCTTTCACACGCAAAATCGGCTAATAAGGCTTGGGTGCACATCTAGCCACTGAATTTAATGCGCATATCAAAATTATAACCATCAGAGTATGTTTATGTAATATATGAGCGGTTAAACCGTTGATGAACCATAATGCGGCTGTTTCATGAGTGACCCTCAGTGTCAGGCCAATCACTGTGTTGCGCGGGGTTTTCCATAACGCATGACGTAATAATCCTCGGGACTGGCATGTTTGCGCGCGGTATCTATGGTTACGTAAAAACGCTCTGTATATGGACTGACCAGGCGACGACACTGATGCTCTGTTTGTCCACTAAATGTAAACATCGATGATTTGCCTAGAAAAAACAACTCCTTCAACAGTCTCATCGAAGGGACCACATGCATTATGCAGAGATAAATGTCTAATCTTTAATTATATTATGATTTTACAGTTAGCAATGCCTAGACCACAGGAAACAAAAAATAGTTTCACACCAAGTCGAATCTTCTCGCACAAACCGAGCAGCCAGCAGGTTTCCAACACTCAAACGTTGACTGCAATGAGTGTGCGCCACGCATCTGTAGCAAGGCACCAGTGTGATGCGCACTCGTTCTAAGAGCACGTGTTTTTTGTTGGACCCCAAAAAAACGTAAGCCGGAAATAGACCCCGCGAGAACTGTGCAGCACTATTGATCTGCGGTCAAGTATGATTCCCACAACACCAGATAGGACCATCTGCCAGTGGGTTCTTTATGACGTAAAACGGGAAACCGATACACATTATATAACTAATCTGCATCCAGGGGCCTGTTTTGTGTATTTAACGGGTAAGGCAACAATAATAGGACCAGAACTGTATATAAAACAACGGAAGACTGTAAGGCAAGAATAATTAATTTCACAATTCAGGATATTATATTTACCACGTGGAGCCCTCAGATATTGGCTCCTAATTTTAAGATATGGCTCGTATATTAATTTGCTTAATGTTATATGCTGATGATCTAATCCAGTGCGCAGATCTGGTTGGCAGACTCCAGGAACAAATTAATCTCTTGAGCAAGTATTGTATATCTTCAGGGATGAAAGCTAACATTGAATAGACAAAAATAATGATTTTCAGCAATTGGTTGTATTATAACAAAAGATGAAAAATGGTTCTTGGAAGGTGGCCAGATTGATTGTGCTTCTTATTACAGGTATTTGGGATTCATTTTCTCCTCGAGACTTAATTGGACCAAGTGTGTACAGAATCTTGCTGCCCAAGGGTCAAAAGCAGCTGGCAGGCTAAAGCGATTAATGTATAAATGTAATGGTGTATCTCCCACCGTAGCTTTGGAACTGTTTGACAAGATGGTGGTTCTAATTCTGACAAATGCGTCTGAGGTGTGGGGTTATGAAATCCAAGATCACATAGAAAGAGTGCACTTAAAATTGTGTAAATACCTTTTAGGCGCATCGTCTACAACCACTAATGTAGCAGTATTGGGGGAATGTGGCAGGTATCCACTGTATATTAATTATAATGTGAAATGCATTAAGTACCGGATACAAATTCTGATGATGGAAGATACTAGACTCCCAAGAGCCGCTTACTACATGTTATATGTTAAATACCAACATGGTAAAACAAAATCGGTAACTAAAGTCAAAGAGTATAAATTTGGGGATCGTGTTCTTAAGCCAAGAAGTTTGTGATGTAAATATGTTTATAAAAGAATTTGTTCAAAGAATAAAAGACTACCCAACAAGATTGGAACAGTGATGTTAAGGACAGCAGTAAATTTCGGACTTATGTTTTGTTTAAGACTCTTCGGGAACCAGAAAACTATGTATATTAAATAGACCTTAAGGAATTTCGAAGAGCACTTTTAGATGTTCGGACCATCGTTTAGCCATTGAAACCTGTAAAAGACTAAATATATCCAGAGGCGAAAGATACTGCCAACATTGTAGCCATAATAGTATATTTTATGTTTTATGTTTTTTTTTTATAAGGATTTTATTCACCAAAACATATAAAATCAGTTGACAGAGGTTCGAATTAAAACATGATCGTGCTGATAAAACGAAGAATAATTCCAACATCGGTCCAATTTAACAAAATATACACATTTGCTTTTGTCATTAATTCACGCTTGAGAAATGCCTTTGACTTAGTACTCTCTCGGCTAGCACCGTCTTTAGTGTGGAGAAGCCAGTCTTTGTATAAAAGAAATGATAGCACCGATATTACAAAGTTGATCGATTTATTCTGAACGCCGAGAATAATTTCCTTTAAACTAATTTTAACGCTCAGCAGCTCTGATGTCAGTTTCCAAATTTCTTTCGAGAAATAACAATCATGTAATAAATGCATAGTATTTCCTGGGAGTCCACATCGGTCACACAAGTCAGATTAAATTTTTCCCCATTTCACAAGGTTTCTTTTGCAGGGTAAGATTTAGTTAATTATATTAAAGTTAAAGGCAGCTATTTTTCTGTCTGGAATATCCTTAATTTTCCTCTTATATACATCAGCAAAATTAATATCGAGGCGGTTGAAAAGATTTGATTATTTTACTTCTGTGTTCGGTACTTCACTTTTCTTCGCAATAAATATTTCATAATATGTGCGAGTCGAGACGTCGGCGATCGGGGCGGCTAGAGGGGCAGTTGCATATAGACATGGCGCGTATGACGTCTCCGAGTTTATAACGTCTATATATGGTTTAAGAGCCTGCCGTAGAAGAGAGATCTCAGCAAAAATATTCCTCTTGTTCACTCTTTCGTGTATTGAGAGCTCACATAGTTTCCCCATTGAGAAATCCAAATCTCTTATACGTATGATCCCTACTTCTATGAAGGACTTGAAAAGCAGGCAAGAGTTTTTCCCGCATATTTTCTTGTACGAAATAAAATAATTTCCCCAGAGTATTTCGTCACGCACGTTTTCAAACACAATAGGTTGCGTTTCTTCTTTTCTTTGGCTATAGGATTCGCATACTTCTTGGTAGAATTTAGGCAGAAGCTTAATTTGTGGTAGGTTCTGCCTATTGATATTTTTAAATTTCAGAAAAAGGAAGTCGTCTCCAAGACTATTGAAGTGCGATCGGGCTAGAAAGTTCCAATTTTCGTCAACGTTGACGATGCTTTTAACCCATGATGCTTTTATGGCTTGAAAGTGGGATCTTATGTCAATCATTGCTATGCCGCCTTGTTCTATTTTACGTATTAATTGCTTTCGTTTCAGTCTATCGCTTTTACCCCAAATGAAATTATATAGGATTTTGTCGATCTGCGAGATCGTTTGGTCGTTTGGTATAGCTGTATGTGTCGCTACGAATGTTACTTTAGGAACAAGAAGTGTTTTGATAATGGTTACCTTTCCAAATATGGTAAGTTCTCGAGTTTGCCAGTTTTCAATCTTATCTTCTATTTGTTTTATCTTTTTTTCCCAGTTTAGTTCATTGCATTTGGCTAGATTTTGTCCAATGTATATTCCAAGGTATGTTATGGGAGTGCTTACAACTTTTATATCATTAATAGTAATATCTTTGTGCTTGCCTTTGCCTAAGTACATTCCAATTGTTTTGCTTTTGTTTAACAGAGGTCCAGCCCTTTTTGAGAAAGCATCAATTTCTTCTGATACAAATTTTATTTGATCTGCATCTTGCAGTAGCAGTGTGCCATCGTCGGCATATTGAGACAGTTTCACTGTTTTTTCTTTACCATGTTGTTTAATGCGGTAGCCTTTTATTTTTTCATTGCTTTTTATTTTAATAGATAAGATTTCGACTACGATGATAAAAAGTAGAGCTGAGAGGGGGCATCCTTGTTTGACACCTCGGTTTACTTGAAAGCTTTCTGACATATGCCCATTATTTTTTACGTACAGATAAGAATTGTTGTATAAAGTCTGAATCCATTTAATGAATTCATTTCCAAAATTTAACTTTTTGAGTACTTTTTCTATAAACAGCCACTCTACCGAATCGAAAGCTTTCTCAAAATCGAGAAATAATAGCAGACCTTTTTTTTCTTTTGTGTCTGCATGTTGTATCAGATCTTGAATGAGTCTGATATTTGTTCCAATGAAGCGCTTTTTAATATATGCTGTTTGGTCCTTGCTGATAATTTTATCTAACACTTTTTGTAAACGATTTGAAAGTATAAACGCTAATATCTTGTAGTCGGTATTTGCTAGGCTGATATGTCGGTAGTTTATTTTCTCTTGGTCCCTTTTTATGAATTAATGATAGTAGAGAGCCTCGTTGGGAGTAGTTCAATTCACCTTGCAGATATGATTCATTGTACACATTAACAAGGATTGGCTTGATTTGATTTGAAAACGTCTTATAAAACTCAGAACCGAGGCCGTCATTTCCTGGGCTTTTGTTGCACTTAAGCCCACTGACTGCCTCGTCAATTTCACTTGCCGTGACGGGACCTTCACATTTGGATTTTGATATATCGTCAAGGACTGCATGCTTATCTATATTCTTTAGATATTTGTCTATCTCTTGCTCTTCGGGATTTCGACTTTGATACAGTTTTTTTGTAGAACGTTACCGTTTCAGACAATATTTCATTATCGGATGTTAGGCACTTGCCGTTTTCTGAAATAAGACAGTCAATTCGGTTTTTCGATTGGCGTTGTTTTTCTAGGCGCATGAAATAAGCTGTGTTACGCTCACCCTTTTCCACCCATTCAGCTCGAGAGCGCATTTGGGCACCTTGCGCTTTGGTGATCGTTATGTTGTCTAAGTTTGATTTCAGCTGTTTACGTTCAACTTGTAAGTCTGCATTGAAATGTTTCGCTATCGCGTTGTCAATTTCGGTTATTTTGTTCTCTAAATTTTGGATCTCGTTGGTTGCTTGTCTTTTTGCTCTTATTCCAAACGTGATAGAGTATTCTTTTATTTTTATTTTGCAGATGTCCCAGAGGGTCTTATGTGATACGATATCGTCGTATTCATTAAGCGTTTTCGATATGATTTCGGAAACGCTTTTGGTATACTCCTTTTTTTCAAGATATGAATTGTTCAATTTCCAGTAGCCCTTTTCCCGATTTCGCTTGTTTTCAGCTAGGGTTGCTATACAGATAACGGCTTTGTGGTCGGGTACGGGTGCCGGCTTGATTTCAGCCTTGCTTACATTGACATTTACTGAGCGGGAAGCTAATACATAGTCAATACGTGACATCGTTCCATTTATCGACGGATGTACATATGTGAATTTTTGGGATGTATACATCGCCAAACATCTTTTAAGTCTAATGCAGATTTAAATTTAGAAAATTGGGAAGAACTTTGGTCGAGATTACCTGATGTCCTATCAATAGTGTTGTCAACCGTTCAGGTCTGCTCCTATGATTAGATTATCTAAATTACAAGCATGGCGCTTTATCCAGATCGATAGTTTCTTAAGGAATATCGCTCTACCTTTATCAGGGGCATAAGCTACAACCAAGGTATATAGATCGTTTGCATGTTCAATGTTTAACAGGAGCTTTCTCCCTTCATTGCTTCTGTGACACGACTTAATTTTTGGCTTATATTTGTTATGGAGCAAAATGGACACACCTCTACTATGACTTGAGTCGCTCACACAGTGAAAAGCTTCTCCGTCCCAGTCGGCGTTAAATTTCTCAGTTATGTCATCAGTCATAAAAGTTTCCTGAAGGAAAGAGATATGGGCGTTTTGGTCCTTTAGAAACTGTAGTACTGCAGATCTTTTTATCGGGTTTCGAAGTCCCCTGCAGTTTAAAGAAACTACCGTTAATTTATCAGATTTGCTCATTGTATTATCGCACAACTGTTTGGTCTTAAATACATCGACATTCGTAATAAATACTTACCCTGGATCAGAAATGATTGCATTTCAGACTTCATATTTTTAATGAAATCGCGAAATGACGAAATACTTTATCAACTGGGACAATTTATATACTATGGAGGGAGATTAAGGGCAACAATTTAAATTTAACTGGTTTATACAGGGACAAGGAAGACCAGGCAGACCATGGGCCTGAGGACTTTTAGTGCAATAAATTTATTGGTTGGCATCCCGTCTGCGAATGACGATGGATTTGCAGCTTTGTTTGGTTTAAGTTATATGATTCGTAACGCGGCATTTACGCTGATGACCGAGTAAGCCTATCTGGGATCGACAGAGCTTTCCGCAGTCATCGCAACGGTGACCTGTCGATAGATCTTGGTTTGTGCTCGCTGGTGGACGCCTAGATTGGCGTTTCAAGCCCAGTTTCACAAACCATAGCGAGTCGTGGTGGGCCATTCCGTCACGCACGACACGTGCCCATCCCCTCTTTTGGGATGCCAAGTCCTCCCAAGAATCTGGATCGATGCCGAAAGCCTTCATGTCCCGCTTACAAACATCCTTAAACCTAAGCTTTGGCCGTCCAGTTGGCCTTTTGCCGTCGACGAGTTCACCGTATAGCACATCCTTGGGAATGCGTTCATCTTGCATACGATGAACGTTCCCAAGCCAACGTAGACGACTTTGCTTCACAAGAGTAAGAATGCTTGGTAGGTTGGCCCGGGCTAACACTTCAGCATTTGTGACCTTGTCTTGCCAAGATATGCCTAAAATGTTTCGCAGGCAACGAAAATGGAAGTTATTCAATTTACTTTCTTGGCTACAATACGTAGTTCACGTTTCACTGCCATACAGCAAGCTACTTAGAACGCACGCCCTGTAGATTAGCATTTTGGTGCGAATGGTAAGTTTTAAATTACGCCAAGCACGTTTGTTTAACCTACCAAACATGGTGGCTGCCTTTCCAAATAAATTTATTATTATTACTATAAATGGCTCATATATCACATGACTCAGAAAACCAGGTTTACGTCAGTGAATTAGATAAAATAACAATTTTTACCAGCCTGCACTAGGCCCAGATCATAATTAGTAGCAAATATTGAAACTGAACTGTTAAACACTAGAAGTATAAATTTAACCTCAAAAAGTCTATGCCTCAGTCTTTAACAATAAGTAGGAGTAAATACATGCTGATACAAGACTGTGGCTAAATGCATGCTGATACAAGGTTATGACTAAATAATTTGGTTACTCAGCTTGGTAAAACAATTGTAATAAAGCAAAACATGGGTTGGCTGCATTTAAACTTGGCTCACGCCCAACACGTCTTCAGAACGTCAATACCAACGTTACTCGCAAACCCAGTTAATTCTGATACAAAACGGTGTGACGGGAAAGACAGTAACTTACAACGTAATTCTATTAAAATGTCAGCGACATACATGTAAAGCAAAGCCTTAAGATCCTCAGCCTACGATGTGTTAGGGGAAATTACAAGATTTCTTCTTAGTGACAGGAAAGGTGGTAACGCATAGAGAAGGTGGCATTTATACGCCAGTATATGGTATGCAACTTAGTACGCATGCGCAACAGACATTTGCGAAAATTACTCTCAGCATTGTGGCGCTATAAACTACACAACCCTCAAGCGGTGCGATCTCACATCCTGTGGCCTTGACCTTTTCTTGAGCCACGTCTGGGAAACTCTTAAACCATGGATATTTTACGCAGCATTCTACAAGATTATGGATAACCAATAAAGAGAGAGATCCAATTAAGCGATTAGTCAGGTTGTGTTTCTTATGCGAGTTAACAGACATCAAAGACCAGACCCAGTCACAATATTGATTTACAAACTTTGTGATCAACTTGCTAAAGTTGTTGTCACATCCACAACACTGGCAGGCTCATGTGATATGTTGATCGGGGTAAAGTATACGCATAAATATCAGTTCCGTGACCTGCATAACATTGTCTTCTGGCTTAAACACTTAGGTTTTCAGAATTAAGGTGTTTTTTTATGGAAATGGTTATTTCATCGTGTGTCCTAATCCATCAAAGAATTAGTCCTGATGAAACTGGTCTGTTAAATATTGTTTGTATGTTTGTTTGTTTAAATTAACAGCGAAATAATGATATAAATATGCATAACACTAAAACAGATATTACCACTGTTTTACAAAACTCCTTGCTCTAGTTGCATTCTTTCCTGTTTCTATTGTGATTGCATTCTTAAATTATGAAGAACGCCGTCGCTTCCAACCGTACGGCGGTCGACTGAACACCGACTGCACAACTCATTTCTGCGCCGTGTGAGAGAGAAACCCGAAATGTAAACGTGTCTGCGCTAAAGGATCAGGATGCGTGTCAGTGGCTCGGAAACGTATTGTACCCACTGGGCACACGACGAGATTTCAACGTCGTTTTCTAGTTGAATTCTCGTAAACTGGTTTTACTGGCCATATTTCAACGTCATATGGCGACGAGCCCTCGTGAAAGAACATATACCCGTGACTAGTTTATGACTTAGTATATTCGTCAATGTTCAACTTGATTTGACCAGTAAGTCGCAGCAACGCACTTGCGGATAAAACTGGCTGACCATGAAACGAGAATGTAACAAATCGCACCTAGAACCATAGTCCGAAGCCGGGTTCCCAGAGTTGTGGGGGAGTGGTCTAGGTCGAGGTCGAAGTAAATTGGTCTTGTGTCCGCCGCACTCTTCACCTCCAGGCTGGTGTCATCGGTATCCGGAACACTCTTCATCCAAGCTGGCGTCTTGTATCCGCTAACAATTCTTCTTCCAGCTGGTATCGTCGGACGCCTGGGAACCCTTCTTCTTCCGGCTGGTGTCCTGTGTCCGCGGAAATCTTCTTCTTTCGGCTGGTGCCGTCGGACCCCTGAGAACTCTTCTTCTTCCGGCTGGTGTCTTCAAGACACCAAGACACCTTATAGTTCCGCGGACACAAGACTGCATTTTGTGTCCGCGGAACTCTAAGTCTATCGACTGGTGTAGTCGGTCTACGGGGGACTCTTCCTATACCGGCTGGTGTCGTCGGTCTACAGGGAACTCTTCTTCTCCTGGTTGGTGTCGTCGGTCTACAGGGAACTCTTCTTCTCCCGGTTGGTGTCGTCGGTCTACAGGGAACTCTTCTTATACCGGTTGGTGTCGTCGGTCTACAGGGAACTCTTCTTCTCCTGGTTGGTGTCGTCGGTCTACAGGGAACTCTTCTTCTCCTGGTTGGTGTCGTCGGTCTACGGGGAACTCTTCTTCTCCTGGTTGGTGTCGTCGGTCTACGGGGAACTCTTCTTCTCCTGGTTGGTGTCGTCGGTCTACAGGGAACTCTTCTTCTCCTGGTTGGTGTCGTCGGTCTACGGGGAACTCTTCTTCTCCTGGTTGGTGTCGTCGGTCTACAGGGAACTCTTCTCCTCCCGGTTGGTGTCGTCGGTCTACGGGGAACTCTTCTTATACCGGCTGGTGTCGTCGGTCTACAGGGAACTCTTCTTCTCCTGGTTGGTGTCGTCGGTCTACAGGGAACTCTTCTTCTCCTGGTTGGTGTCGTCGGTCTACGAGTAACTCTTCTTATAGTTGGCGGCGTCGGCCCCCTTTGACTGATCTACCGGGTTACAACGTATTTCGCTTGGTTTCAATGAACAAGCACCTAGTTGGGGAACGCTGGTAAATGGTCAATGAGACCAATGATAATTTGAATATATATGACCCTAGTTAGGGGTAGGATTTGAACCCGCAACTTACTGGTTTAAAGTCGAGTGCGTTACCTCTCGACCACGGCGGCTTCTGCTTGTGAGTGCGGTGGATGGAATATATATGGTCTCTTCCAGTCCCGCTAATTACCACATAACGTAGAGAGAAAAAAATCATTGCAGAGAACTTATATGTGATAACTGTATTTATACTGCATGTCCAGTGATGCTCGTATGGAAATGAAATATTGTGCCAAACAGACCATTGTATCTGGAACTAGTGCCTAACTGTCACGTCACTAACGTAGCAGCTCAACCTGCGGCCGGTTCAAACCCACCCATTTTAATCCTTTTAGTTTTGCATTTGTGTGTTATTAAACAATACAATAATTTTTTCCGGAGGCCGTCCGCCATATTTGTTGTTGGCGGATGCCGGTGCCTGCAACTTGGTTCCTCCTCTCCGTTAGCATATGACTCTCCGCTAGGGGTCTTGTCAGTTGCTCACTTTAAACTTTAAGGACAGCATCAGCGACTTCTTTCGCAGGTTATTGACAGTTACAAAGTTTGGGACCCAGGCTGCAAATGGTTCAAATGGTGGCGGGATTCGCCAGGTGGCGCTGCATACGCATGGCGGTTGGTAAGGAAATGTCGCATGCTCCAACATTTGTTCGCGAAAATATGCGTGCAACAATTTAGTGTTGACACACTTTCTTGATGTTAGAATATAGAACAAGGTATATAGAATATGTAAGCACTATTAGGTATTTTTGTGTGATCCGGCCGCTATGACATTGCCCAAAGAGGTCGAGCACGCAGTGACAAATGACACTTTTTGATTAGTGTCCTAGCAGTTGGAAAAAGGCTCTAATATTCACCATAGCGTCCTGAAAACGGAGTGTAATAGCAATGAACATGTACTCTATCCATATAAACCACTTTTTTTTAAAATCGCTTCATTGTAAACTGAAGATCGATCGGAAGTACATCAGTGATTTACCCTCAGCCGTCCAACTGCTAGAATTGCGTGACAGGCTCCAATTTCAACACCCAATATTACGCCTTTACCACACTTCATTGGCCCTATAAGTGCATAATTCCGATTTTTAACGACAACCAACTCTGAAACATATTGAATAGGCTGCTTAGGCTGCAAGATCTCAGACACAGTGAGTGAGATGAATCTGATTGTTTGGATGCCGAAAAAATATGTCACGAGACCTGGGTAATACAACCTCACAATATATTAAAATTTACATAGCATCTCCCTGTGATGTGTTAAATTAAAATGACAGATTTTAAGAGTAGACCATAATTGTCATCTCTTGCACTGTACCTGAGATCTCGTAGGCCAATTCTTGCGATATCAGCCATCCTTGCTTAATCTGTTTTGGAGTTAGTTGTATAATTCTTTATTTGTCGTGGCTAGACCGCAGTACAGGTCTTAATTGTTTACTTATTGATGAAATAAATAAATTACTTAGAAATCGGGCCCCATAAAGTGCAGTAAAGATGCGATATTGAGAGTTGAAGCGGGTGCCTGTCGCTCAGTTCCAGCGGGAGTTGGACACCTTATGTATTTAGTATACGTTGTGGCCCCCCCTGACTGGATGTCAGTTCAGTAACAGGTCTAGTCAAGGCTTAGCTTGCTCATCAGGTATATAGATCGTTTGACATCAAAAGTCAGCGCATCAATTTTGGATTTATTGGTGTTATATTTTGTAAGTTATTTTGAAATCAAAACACAGTCACAGAGGGTTAGTGCCACGTAACCGGTCCAACTCAGATGCTAGGTGTCTATCTTTAATGATTACAAACGTTTGCAGTCTTATTACCTGTTTTTTTGTTAACTGGAAATATTTATATTGATTTCTATATCTGTACTGTGAACATGAAGTTTTCTATTCATTTCAGTGAGTGACGACTGCGCACGTGAACGACCTGAGGACAGAGATTCACGCTGCGAGCACCTACAGTAGCCACCGCACTGTGAGAGAAGTTCGTTTGTTAAGACGAAAATCTCGATTTTCCTCTTATGTCGGTGTGTTCAGTAAGTCTGTCTGTCTGTTTGTGTGTGCATAATCTTTCGAATGCCTTAAGATATCGACTTCCAAATTCACAAAAAGATGCGGAATGGCTGTCGTCAGGCTAAGTTCGCAGATGGGCCTTGTAGGACAAAGTCAAGGTCACAGGAATTTTTCAAAATTCGCTTAACTATTGAAAGATAGGACCAAATATCGGAAAAATGGCTATAACGTTAGCAATTTTCATTTAACCACGCTGAAAATTATTTCACGTATTAGGCCCATAGGTACTTTCCATATCGTCTTTCATTTGAGTGAATCGCCCAAATAGTTTTCCTGCTAAATTTAACATGGAACCCTACGGGAGCTATTTGGCAGGAACATAACCTCCGCAATTGCTCCATGAAGGAGACATGTCAGGCAAACGACACCTTGCGTGAGACATGACATTAGTATTTGGGCGCAAAGTACTATATTGATCAAGGTCACGCTTTCAAGGTCAAGGTCACATCAAGGTCAAGGTTACGAAACATGTTTCTCCAAGTTAATATTTAGAGTATGCTTCAGAGACAGGCGCAAAAGTAATGTGGCCTCAGATTTCACCTCACATTTATAGTTTTCGAGTTATTGGATGATCAATTTTGACACTGCCGAAAGTGCAAAAACTTCGCTGTGACTATATAAATGCAGGTAGATGACTCATATGTTGTGGAATATGTACCCATATTACTGACATCATGTATGGCAAATGCCATCGAAATCGAACCATTCGACGCTGGCAAATAATCACACTTGAACATGGCCAATCCCATTATAAAGCCTCGAGACGCCAAATGACTGACGGCGTGGTGACGTTTCGGCCTATAACCCCGTCGATATTGCGTGTACATAGTCGCAGTGTGTGTGCGAGTTCTGTAGATCGCAAAACGCAACATTTCGTTCTGTAACTTTACCCATCGATAGGTGGGTATGTAGGTCGAAGGTTAAGGTCACAGGATTTTTTTGTTTGTTCCTTAACCGTTGGTAGATAGGACCAACAATCGGAAAAGTCGCTATAACGTTCACAGTGTTCATTTAATGACGCTGTACATTATGTCACGTATTGAGCCCGTCAGTGACTTGTATCACGTTTTTGAATTTTGCAAATCGCCTAATTAGTTTGTCTGCAAAAAATGCTAAACTTTAACATAGGACCCTACGAGAGCTATTAACTATTAGGAACAGCTGGCCGACCTCAATGATGTGTGGCCGGGACTCGTCACTTGGCTTATCACAATGCCAACACAGCGCGGCTCGCTAATGTTCTTATCTTCACAACATAACAACGAGGCTCTTCACGAGCTGTGATAGAGACCGCCAGTGTAAGCATACTGTTGTGGGGGGCGGGGCGGGGGAGGGGGGTTCAAGCTGGGGTGGTGGGATGATTGAGTTGTTTGCTATGAAACTAATGTGCATGGTAGGGATATAGAAACTAGAAATGTAGACCGAAAGTAAATAAACGGGCAGTTTGGTTTTAGCTGTCCACCGAGCGAGATCGTTGAGCCTGGGGGCGAAACTAAAGAGTGATTTTACTTTTTGGATGGGGCTAACAATTGAGAGGATGCTCACTATAGCTATAGGTTTAGAGCTGCCGGAACTGAGGGGTCAATATGGATCTGAGGTATCAAATATGGACCTGAGGGGCTAAATACGTCACAAATAAAGTCAGTCAAGTCAATTGTCAAGGTCAAGATCATTGTAGTGGACCGAAGACATAATCCGGATTTTACATTTTACGTCACTTTCACCCTATGGGTGACGCAATCTCGTAAATTGTTTATTACTTTGGCGGTAATTATAGCTTAATTCTTCTTAAGTCATTGTCTTGTAGAAACCACGTTATTGTGAATTTTGGTCACTCTTTTAACTCTATGGGAGAATTGATAGATCTGAAAAGCTCTGCTTACAAACATACTGGAAAACCAGACCATTTATGTTTATATTTTTGACAATTAATAGAAAGTAATGTTGTTATCACCATTTTAAGCGTTCTCGCATTGGAGCTCTTGTCCCAAGTATGAAGTTTTGTACTGGATGAAGTTCCAAAGTGTGTAACTACATTAATAACTAAGGCCAGATGTAGTCTGCTCCTGTTTACCTATTGGTGGACCATTTTCCTTGGGTGTTGCAACAACAGTCGCTGGGGAAATCTCCCACCCACCCTTGTGTACCCATTTTTCCTGCATCCAGTACATGACATCATATTTGAATATTCAGCAGTTATAAAATATAAAACTGTCGTGTGGCACCCATTTTAAGTCTGGCAATGTTTGTTACAGACATATTAGAAAATCGACAGGTAATATTTGCTCTTACTTTTCTTATAGTAACTAGTTTTTGCTCTTAGATATCTTATAGTAACTGATATATGTTTTTTTTGTTTTAAAGGGTAACTGTCATGAGTTTATACTGTCATTATTACTTGCCTTGGTTTAAACACATCTTTTACCTTGACTTACCTTGACTATCGGTTAATTGTGAATATTGTAGGTACCACACTTGTGAAATCGTGTCGCCCTTGAAGATTGGTAATTCGTTTCAAAGCCTGGTTGTGTAAATGTTGTTCAAACACTGACGGCACAATTGTAATAACTGGTATGTTACCCGTATACTGTGAATGATAAATGGTCATTTCTATGTCTTTATACTGTCGTTATGATATGATTCTTTTTTGCGTTTTGCATGGTGAATAAATGAGCTTACTGCAAAGCATATTACAAGTTTGTGTTAACTTTAAACCAGATCGCAACGTGATATAAACGTGCAGCACGTTGATATCAGGTCACAAAAAAAGGCTTCTAACACGTTGATAATTGACGTTTAGAACCGGGTGGACACTGACGTCTTAAAGACTTCGACAATACATATTAATAGGACGTCTAAAACTGACGTCGGATCAATTGGCGCATTCAACCAGATATGGACAAAAATTCAACGTCTGGGATCGACGTCGTGCGAACCAGTTCCCAACCACTTTTGCCCAGTGGGTAGCTCCTTGTTTTTTCTTGGCCGGCTGGGAGCCATGATGCTTGTTATGAATGTACCTTTCATGATCTGAAATGTAAAAATACTCACAAGACCTGAGCAATACCGCTGGTGTTTGTTCTTGTTCTGCAGTAAATACCGCATCAACGGGGCCAGGTTTGGTTCCCAAAGGGAGTTCAACTAGCAATCTGCTGATCTCCAGTCAATTTACCTAATCAGACGAAAGGGGTGATTCCTCTAGCCGAGGCCGGTAGGAATGGTTTGACTCACTACTACATAGACATAAAATAATTATGCAATAAACTACATAAATTAATTATACAACAACTTTCCACCTGAATTATGCTTTTGGAATTGTTTTTTTATAAATAATCTTGACACACACATGATGATGTAAACTATATGCTAATGGTAAAAAATGAAGGAAATGTGCAACTATTTATGACATAGCAGGCGACAAAAGGAAGTCTTGACACACACATGATGATGTAAACTATATGCTAATGGCAAAAAATGAAGGAAATGTGCAACTATTTATGACATAGCAGGCGACAAAAGGAAGTCTTGACACACACATGATGATGTAAACTATATGCTAATGGCAAAAAATGAAGGAAATGCGCAACTATTTATGACATAGCAGGCGACAAAAGGAAGTCTTGACACACACATGATGATGTAAACTATATGCTAATGGTAAAAAATGAAGGAAATGTGCAACTATTTATGACATAGCAGGCGACAAAAGAAAGTCATAGTCTTGAACATGCGAGGCAAGGTCACTGACAAGTAAATATTCATTCATAATTGAACGTTTCTATCCAGTATCAAGTATACAGATAAAACACGGATATCCATGTCTTCCTTGTGAGGTTTTAAGCCATCTATATATTATATATATACTACAAGCGCCCAGATCTGCTGACAGAACATCTAAAGTAAATAATCAACTTCCCCCGTTTATATACTTCTGGGGTTCTGTCAGCAGATCTGAACCTATGACTGTTGATCTTTCCCTCTGTATGCAATCACCAATCGGCATGATTACTACATAGCTCTATGTCTAAAGAATTGGTGGAGTGAACATCACCTGAATGTAACAAACGAACAAGCATAACACTAAGATACATCAGCATCCTCCAGTGCCTTATTAAACGATGAACTAAGTAATATAAGCAAATGGTTAAATGCCAGTAGACTGTCATTAAATCCTAGTAAGAGTAAATTCATGGTCTTCCATATGCCTGGCAAGAAACTGCAGTTGCCAGATATTGTAATAAATGATGTAAAAGTTGAATGCGTAGATGAATTCAACCTGCTGGGTTTAACAATTACCAAGAATATGAAGTGGCATAGTCATGTTGACAAGATCTGCATTAAAATCTCAAAGGTCCTGGGAATATTGAATAGACTCAAATATACTCTGCCCAAATACACTCTTTTAACTATATACAATTCCCTCATTCTCCCGTACATAAACTACGGCATACTAGCTTGGGGTTACTGTGGGGAACGAATATATAAACTACAGAAAAGAGCAGTAAGAATTATATCGCTGAGCAATTTTAAAGCTCACAGCGAGCCCCTTTTTAAACAGCTAAACCTACTAAAACTGGAAGATATTCACCGTTTACAAAAATTAAAGTTCTATCATCAATTAAAAAATAATAATCTCCCCACGTACTTCTCACAGATCCCCATAACACGTGCCTACGAAATAGACTCACATAATACAAGATATAAGGATTATGCTCATACAAGTAGAGTTTACCATGATTATGCGAAGAAATGCATTAGACATTGCCTAATTGAAATTGTAAATACCGAACCTGCAATAATTTTAGATAAGATCAATACGCACAGCCTGATAGGATTCTCAAAGTATATCAAAGATAATATCATGAGCAATTATTCTGACCATTGTAGTCTTTTGCATTGCCATATATGTCAGAAATAAAACTAGCCCCTCCGCCTCGCCCCTCCCCTCCACCGCCACCGCTCCCCCGCGCCCGCCCGCCCCCCCCCCCCCCTCAACATCAGCCCTCTCACAACTCACAATTTGTAAGTAACATATAATAGAAAATCTCGTGCTTTTCTCACTGTTTGAGTTCCACTTATATCATTCGTTTATGTTACAACAACTCCAGGTGGCTCAGACGAGAGCGGTGTTCAACCTTAGTCTGAGTCTCCTGTGATAAAGTGATGTTTATCTTTCATCTATGATCATTTATGTATAAAAAATTATCGCTTTGACGAATAAATGATTTTGAATCTGAATCTGAATTTAAGGCATACGATCATGCTGATAATAGCAACTATTCGAGTGCACATATCGACCTTATATACAATACAATATTATAGGGTAGTCAATAACTAACACATTTAAAGACCCAGTTGCTTCACATAGACCTACCTGTCATTAGTCGTAGCACTTCCACTTCTTGATAGTCCAGCCGCACTCTGTGTAGGTACGCAACCTATGTCCAAGTTGGGAGCAGACCGCGTTTAATTTGCTAAACTAACTTCTTGACTGCAGATACAGAAGCGCTCGGCTCATAGTGGATGGAAGTCCTACAGCCTGTACCAGTGTGTAGTCCATGTGCTATAGCCACAGGCCACTTCGTCACTCACAGGCTCGCCCTGGTTAGGCCAGCTCCGTGGTAATAGTATACAGTGTGTGTGTTATGGGGGGGGGGGGGGGCTATAGAAACAACAAGACTGTCAACAAACCCGATTTATGAAGGCTTCGTTTGCCGTTACGTTATGATGTGACGCTCAAACCTTATAACGTTTTACTCATACAAATAAGCGAATATTCGTGAATCTAATTAAATATACACAGGCGGTAGGACTCGAACCGTCCGCCTTTTCGCAATATTTCTAAATTTCGCGCATGCATAGTATAATCGAGATTGCGTCACCCGTAGGGTGAAAATGACGTTAAATGTAAGATCCGGATTATGTCTTCGGTCCACTACAATGGCCTTGACCTTAATTTGTGATTTATTGAGCCCCTCAGATCCAGATTTGACACCTTTTATACAGATTGACCCCTCAGATATACATTTGGCATATTTGATACCTCAGATCCACATTGACCCCTCAGATCCGGCAGCTCTAAAATTGTCGTTATAGTGAGCATCCTCTCAATTGTTGGCCCCATCCCAAAAGTAAAATCATTCTTTAGTTTCTCCCAGGCTCAACGATCTTACTCGATGGACAGCTAAAACCAAACTGCCCGTTTATTTACTTTCGGTCTACATTTCCAGTTTCTACATCCCTACCATGCACGTTAGTTTCATAGCAACCAACTGAATCATCCCACCACCCCAGCTTGAACCCCACCCCCAACAACAGTATGCCTACACTAGCACCGCGGTCGCTGTCACCGCTCGCGACAGTCAACGTAAGTATCCCACCACCTCGTCGCGCTTTGTTATTATATATGATAAGGGATGCCGTGGTGTGGGGGCCCTGACAGGTCACCAGGCGATAGAGATGGACCAGCCGTTCTTAATAGTTAATAGCCCTCGTAGGGTCCTATATTAAAGTTTAGCAATTTTTTGCAAACAAACTAATTAGGCGATTTGCAAAATTCAAAGACGTGATACAAGTTACCGAGGGGCTCAATACGTGACATAATGTACAGCGTTATTAAATGAACGCTGTGAACGTTATAATATAGCGACTTTCCCGATTTTTGGTCCTATCTACCAATGGTTAAGGAACAAACAAAAAATTCCTGTGACCTTACCCCTTGACGTACATACCCAGCTAACGAACTTGACCGAAATATGTCGATTACCTATCGATGGGTAAAGTTACACAACAAAATGTTGCGTTTTGCGACCTGCAGAGCGGACACACACACACACACACACACACACACACACACACACACAGACGAACGAAGTGATAGATGCCGTAAAATCGAAGATTTTACGTCATAACTTGAACCGAAATCTCGGCTAGGCGTCTGCGCAATCTGCTTTGTGGTGCATCAGTGCATGCCGCTCCATTTCGCAGGTGGGGGTGGGGGGGGGGGGGGGACAAAAGGGGGTGTTCCTACATCACAAAAAAAAAATTCTTTATTCCCACTCCGCACACAAAGGAAGGGTGGATGCATGGTATAAATGTATCGACTTCATGGTTATCAAATATTAAAATTCCCAGTTCAAGAATAATGAAAATCGTTGAACATGACTGCCGAGTAGTACCTCATTCACAGTTCGCGGAGAATTATTTGCCTCATTCTCGAGGAACGGAAATGCCCCCCCCCCCACCTCCCCCCGCCCTCATATGTTCACCAAGATTTTTCGAGTCCTTAATTAAGTTCCTGATTTGAACCAGCTTTCAACTATTAGTGGGTTGTGAATCTAAATTTCAACTCCTTTCCAACTGAAGGGTAATTTACATACCCCGGGCCATGTGAAAAATAACTGTTAGCTGACACCTGAGGACTTCCTATAATTCAACTGAAAGCTAACTTTTCTTTCTCGTAAGAGATATGGCCTGATTCTATTCTTTGTGGTTAACCAAACCCACAGCGTTGTCAACGTGTTGGTGAACAGCGACGTCACCAACATATGTGGAACTATAAATCAATAACATTGGGTGTTGTAAACAATTCTCTATGTTAGCACCCCGGTAAATATTTCCTTGGACAATGGCGGTGTTGGTGACACCTTCTGCACAGTCATCACACCGTGTGCCAGCATCCACACCCCCAACCCCACCACGCACTACAAATATATATTCTAGCCCCTCATGGTCTGCCTTTGCGGTACGCTTTAGTCGCAAGCATATATAACGTCTCACAAGCACATACACAATGCCGCTTAGAATTGATGGACGCTTTTACGCATCAACCGCGAAGTCGTAAATGCCGATTTCCAACCCCGAAAAGTTTGCATGTTGTGTATGACAACCCGGGGTTGACGTACCAGTTACACGCCGGTCAGCAAGCTACGGAACAACGGGCGCTTGTTGGGCCCTGTGAAGGATATCAATCAGCAACGCTCACAGCGAACGGAACAGGAGTCGTGAAGTTAATTAGAAAAATGAATAAATCAGGTGCAGTCACGAAGACCGCTGGCGTTCGAGCGCACAGCGCATGCGTGGTCGCCGGCCGCCAGGTGGCGGGCACTGTTCCAGGGAAATCTATAACGCGCGTGCTCTCTGTTGGGATATTCACGGTTCCGAAATCGCCTCCTAGAGGCGGAGCCGACACATCTCCGGACACACACGGCGGAGGGAACGTCGTTAGGGATTGGGCGCTGCGACGGCTGCGCGAGGAGTCTGCTGTGAGGCGGACCCGGAGACTGCATCACGATTACAGCGGTGGCAGCCCTCGCAGGACGCAGAGCGCGGATCCGGAGATGCGTCGGCAGCGAGCGGTGGTCGTTTCGGGATCAGAGAACGATCAGGAAGTGGTCAATGTCGCATCGGGAATCGGTGAAAACAGGGTGAGTGGCGGATCGGGATCTGTCAAGTTTAAACAGCTTATTATAAGAATAATTGAGTAATGAATCTATCGGCGAGAGCGGTGGACCTGGATATGCCAGAGTGTCACAGAGCGCGTGGTGGGTTTAGATATGTCAAAGTGAACTGAATGAGTGGCAAATCTGGATCTGTCAGAGTGAACAGGGTGAGTGCTGGATCTGGATTTGGCCACATGGGATGATCCATTCTTGATAGAAGATGGATTTGTCCGATTGCATGTGCTGCCATTTCAAACTGAGATAAACGTTGCCAACTTTGGTAAGGACTTGTGCTGTGGTTATTGTAGTTGGTGGGACATTAAAACTGCTGTTTTTAGCATCAAAAAGAAGACTTTTACTTAGTAACTGTAACGATTTATTTAGGCAATTACATATTCACCATTTCAATTAAAACCCCAGATACAGTTTATTGCGGTGTATTTACAGCTGAAGCGCTAAATAGAACGAAGCAAGCGTACTTTCAATCACGCCACAAGCCAGATTTAAGATGACTTTCCTAGATTCATTAATTTTGCAAATTTTATATCAAATGTGCAATTCATTTGAATTAGAACGGTTACCGTCGTTGGCTTTACTTCGTTGTAACACAAAATTGTAATGAACATTGAAGGGCTATGGCATTATTAGATCCATGAATATTATATATTGCGGCAATCATAATTTTACTTTCTATTCCAATAACGAGATCGATAAGTAACTAGTTTATATATGTAACCTATAACCTTGGATAAATATTGTTAATTTTTTTATATGGTCTGCATATATGGATAATATCTTGATATTATCTGCAAATATCGATAATATCTTGATATTATCTGCATATATCGATAATATCTTGGTATTATCTGCATATGTTGATATTATCACGATATTCTCTGCATATATAGATACTATCTTGATATTAACATTTCCTTTGAAGAGATAGAGAACGTAATACATATATCGATATGCATCGATCAAGCCTAGTTTAACAGTGGCATCTCTTCGCTGCTTAAATTGCCACCGAGTTGGCATTCAATGATAGATAATTCGGCCCGAATGAATGTCGTTAATATCTTGATATTATCTGACATTATTGTTGATATTTTGAAATTATCATTTTCTTTGAAGAGATTTAGTATGGCAGCATATATAATACATATATATATATATAACTATATGTAACATATCATTCAAGTCTAGTCCAACAGAGGCATCTCTTCATCGCTTATATCGTCACCGAGTTGCATTTCATTGACGGGGAGTTCAGCTTGGCCTTCCAAGTGTCCCCCGTCAACAGGGACATCGATTTTCTGTACCGGCAGCGAATACAGAAGATTATCCCAGAAATGACGATTACGGCTGTCAATGTAAGTAAACCTCTTCAAGTAGCTCCTGATAGAGGGATCCAGTCGATCCAGAGGGACTGGATCCTTCAGGATCACCACCAGGCGGTGCTTCTTGTTCTGGATATCCTCGTTGAGCGCCGACGTGAACTCCCACATACAGGTCCTGCTGGCGGTGAAGTGGGGTGACAGGACACAGAGGGTGCGCTTACTGCTCTCCATGGCCAGCCCCACGTTATCAGTGATCGGACGTCCGCCCAGGAAATCCCGCTTGTGGAACAGCGTCCGGAAGCCTTCCTGTTCCAAAGATGCTATCAGCGCCAGAACCCAACGCTCGTCGTCGTTGGCGTAGGACACGAAGACGTCGTAGAGCTTACCTTCATCCAGGCACTCGTCACGATCGAATGGATGAAAACGGTATCTGGAATAGAGCCACACTCTCAAACGATAGGTGGCGCCGATCGCCGCGATGACGAGAGATGCTAGACCCGCCATGCTACCAACTGATATAACCACCAGTCTGATGGTCAACGCTCTCTCGGGATCCGTGCAGAACTCCTCGTCTGGAATCGTAAGGATGTTGCGACCTCTCAGGCGGGGTGGGGACGAGCAGGATATGTCCTGACCGGAGGTCAACACAGTAGGCATAGTCCCGAGCCACCGCTTAAACCAGCTGGCGCCACAGTCACATGCCCAGGGGTTGCCATAGAGAGTGAGTGCTTTCATGTTTGGGAATGTCACGTTTTGCACACGCCGAGGAAGTCTTTCCAAACGGTTGTTATCCAGAAAGAGATATTCCACGTGTCGAAGTTGTTTCAAGTTTTCTACAGTGAGTATTCTTATCAAATTGTCTCCAAAATCTGCATAGTACACTACCGGAAAGTAAATCCTGCTTTCTATTGCCCTCAATGAGCAATTCCGAAACTGGGCCTTGTACTTGAATGAATAGCGGTACAGCCCTATGGAGTGAGGCACATAAGGAGGCAAGCTGCCCAAGTAGATGTTCTGACAGTTAATGTGAAAGGTGGCGTTGGCCGGTCTCTCAATGCAGTCACAACCGGATATGCAGTTTTCGTTGGCATGACAAACAAACTGGTCTAAGGGGATTTTAACCACTTGCTCCTGATAGAATTCCATCGGACTCGCGCAGATAAAGAAGCTTTCAAACGACGGTACAGAAATCCGAAATATCTTGTAGAAATCAAAGTCGATGCAATCACAGGTCAATGGGTTGTATTCAAGGTGAACCAACAGTTGAGTTTTTATTTGTCGCCATAGACAGAGGACCGTCAATGGGTCGGTACATGTCCATCCGCAAAATGAACAAATGTGCCTGATTTTATTATATCGCAGGTCTAGAATTCCATTGGCCCCTGGCATTGAACAAGAGTAAGTAAAATTCAAGTGGTTAGTAAATGACGATATTTGATTATGACTGACGGATACCCTCACGCGATGGCCTTGGTTGACCAGCAGGTACAAAGGCCAGACATCGAGGGCAGAAAGACTATTTTTATCCAGATTGATGTATCGAAGTGAGCTTAGATTAATGAAGCTGTGCGGCTCAATATGCTTGACAGTGTTATGCCGCAAATCCACGTATTCTAGGACATTTAACCCTTTAAAGGTAGTGACGGAAATGTCGGTTATTCTGTTGTAACTGGCGTTCAATGATCTCAACTCCTGTAGACATTTCAGTCGGTGTTCGCCCAGTGTCACCAAGGCATTATGGGTAATCATCAACGTCTCCAACTTAGTCAGAACGCATATATCCACTGCGTTCAAGGATGTCAAGTTAATACCAGTTGCACGAAGTTCAGTGATATTTGAATGTGTATGCAAAAGTTCATTTAATTCGTGTGTGAAATTCACTGACTGCGACCAGTTGCAGGATATTGATAAACAACGTTTCGGGGTACTTTCAAGCAGGCAGCTGCAGTTCGCTGGACACGTATCCTCCGGCGTCTGTTGGCGTGGTCCGAGATTTGTTGCCATGGTTATACCAATCGCGATTGTTGCAAGTGCAAAGAACATCAACGTGATCGTAGAAGACATTTTCTAAATTTGGTGTCAACCCACGCCTATCTATGCAGAAGTGAGTTGCATACATTTATCCTCACGAGTCGTTTGATGGTTTCTGCTGATTGTTGTTTGCGGAATCGATGCCCACTTCAGTCAACCTACATACCGCTTGGAAGCAGGTCTTATATATAATAATGCTGCGTGTGCCTTATCGCGTCAATCTGTATGTTATGCGTACTGCGGCATCTTTTAATGTTGGGGCTGTGGCTTAACCGTACAGTTAAATGACCCATGCCTAGTGATATCCGGCCATCACATGACATGACCG
This sequence comes from Arenicola marina, assembly GCA_964019135.1. Lineage (NCBI taxonomy): Eukaryota > Metazoa > Annelida > Polychaeta > Arenicolidae > Arenicola > Arenicola marina. The sequence goes on from OZ025259.1 coordinate 23,680,373, forward strand.
TCTGCAATATATGACACCAAATAAAAGGTCTGCACGTTTGCAGCCGGCTGGGACCCTGGTAAGTTTCACATGTCGGCCATGTTGTATAAATAAAGTATTACTTCCTCAATAAAAGGAATTGGTGAGAGGGTGGCAGACAACACACTTGTCCACGAATGATGCCGACCTTGTATCACGGGCTGACGATATACTGCACTCCCCTGAGGGGGGGGGGCGGGGCTCACTATTATCCACATCTGGTGGCGGGATGGGGGGGGGGACTGGTCCGTGGGTGATGATAAAGATACCCCTATAGAGCGGACATTTATGATGTAAAAGATACCTATATAGAGGGGAAATTTATGATGATAAAGATACTCCTAAAGACGGACATTTTAAACCTTACAAGCGGGGGAGGGCCTCTAAATACGTGCGTTTATAGAGCGGGTTGCCGAGAAAAAAATGCCCTTGCGAGCGGATTTGGGCGGTAAGTAAAATCCGCTGGTGACGTCACTCCATTGTTCTCTCACGATATTATTTTGCTCTAATGTAGTGTGTTTGAGTCATAAGGACCTGGATTTTACATAAGTTAATGTCCTCGGAAAACGACATTACCGGATAACATTGGGTAACTCCATTATTATCCGGTAATGTCGTGTTCCTCGGACATTAACTTATACATAACATCCTTCCAATTGTTACCGGGTATATATCCGCACATGTATATACGCAGTAGAGTAGGCTTATCTATAATGCGACAAATGTCCTTTTTCATATTCAGGCAAATTATTAAACTTGACTCTCATTGGAAATATGTCACATATTTTGGAGAGAGTGCTCTATGGTTGGTTGTATATTCAGGACGCTTTAACCACTTTTCGTCATATTGTGTCAATGGAAGAAGGCAGGGAGGGTGGAGCCATGTCCCAGGGGAAACCCCCTACTCTTTGCGAAGAAGAACATTGACAGAGACATGGCCACAGAAGGGTTCGTACGACTTGTGGATCGCTCAAGGCGAGCGCACTAACCCACTGAGCTGCCGGGCTGACCCCTAACGTGCTTTATGAGGTGAATGAATACATAAGGCATGATGTCCTTTGTCGCCGCAGGGCAGAACTCGCTTCAAGTGGGCTCAGAAGACGGTGCTGATGTTGGTACGCATCTGGAAGGCTATCCTGGAGGTCAGCTGGAACAATGGTCCCAGAACGGCCGTCGAGATGCAGTGGTTCACCTTAAACACGAGCCTGGAGGCCCGAAAACTGGCATTCAACCCAAGTCTTTATGCCCAGAACAGGGTAAAAAATTATACTCACCCACAATCAAAGCTCTACGCCCTGATTTGATGATGTATGGACTCGTTATATATGCACGGCGTGTGGTAGGGCCGCACAATCGAACATCGCGGCAATGACTGCCAGATGTGAACCCTTGTATCGTTAAATATACATGTCAGTGCGTGTGTGTTACTACAGTCCGATGTGCAGGTGGGAGACATGCCATGGCAAACGGGTATGTGATATTATTATTCTCGAGCATGTGCAGGCCAGAAGGTATTGACAAGATTCCTCCGCACGCCAACGCCTACTTAGGGATAATCAATGAAAGTTGGCATGCGCACCGCCCGCCTAACGTGGTTGTAAAATGGGATCCTGAATAGGTAAATGTTATGTTACAAGACTGCCACATATAGGCGATGTAATATAAATGTGGTTGTAAAATGCGTCGTGGCGTCTTCGTTAACCCTTGATTCGGTACATATTATGCCACATAATTGCCATATGTAGGCGCTAAAATTGACATATTGGGTGTTTCGCAATAATAATTCATGTGGTCAAAAGATTGTAGGTGTTATCCCGCTTCTCCATGGTGTTCCAGCAAATACACTGATTACAACTTCGCAAACCATCCTTAATTGCCATTTCTTTTCCCAGGCGCTAGCCATCTTGCCGCAATGGGCAGTCGCCATCTTGGGTAAGACTCCCGATGATCGGAGCATGACCGACTGCCGGCGCCTGCACGCCCTCTTGCGGGGACTCCCCAGCTTTGACAAGTTCACGGAACAGATTCAACTCGCCATGTGCCGCTCGTTCTCCTATCTAAAGTAACTAATTACCGAAAACGACTAACGCATCGAAAAACAATAGAAGGTGTCGCTACATCACATTATATCTATGATATCATGGCTTTAGTAACTATGAATAATCGTTAAACATACAACATCTTTCTACCCTGGTTTCGTTCACCAACTGTGTTCCTTATGATATCATTCCTTCCGTAGTTATATATATATATATTAGTTTAAAATACATAATATTTACAACACGTTGCGGGCGCAAGGTACACGCCTGTTTCAGATTCGCTTCGTCCCCAGCGTAGCCACGTTATAAACATCCGGGCATTTGATACGATTCCAGGGTTGGCGAGCAGCGCATCATTCTACGCAAAGGTCACGTGGGTCAAAACTTCTATTTCATCTTCTCCGGGTCGGTTTTTGTAAACGTGGAGGAAGTGACGTCCCGAGGTGAAGTGTTCGCCAAGACGGAAGTCGTCCTCAGCAAGGGAGATTCATTCGGGGTAAGTTTTAATGCCAGCTTGACTGATATCATAATGAATATTTCTGAACATTTTTCTCACAAACAGTAAACAAGTAATTTGGTATTATACAAGGATATTACATGTGTAAATGATGTGAGTTCATGCATGAGTACATACTAATCTGTTCTTTTTGCCTAATTTGCTTTTTTATACTCTGTTTTTCTTTGTAGTGAGCAAATCAACTGATCAGTTATCGATGTAGTTACATTTTATATGAATCAAAGAAACCTATGTCTGTATGAAAGGCAACTTTGCTAGCAGGAAACAGTTTGAATCCTACAGTGTGATGGGAGTAAGTCGTGCCTCCCTACTGTGAGTCATCTTTGGAAACGACTGAAAGCGGTCAGTGCGCAGACATAGGAACTTCTTGCACATGTGGGGTTCGAAAAATGCGGCTTGGGCAGCTTGGGCACCTTGCGCGGCAGGGCACACTCAGTGATAGCCAAACACGCCACCAACGTGGCCTCATAGTATTCGTGCGCAGACAGAAATGGCTGGTTTGGGCATAGCGAGTACCTTGACATGTATACATCATTACACATACACAGGAGTTGGCCTTGCTGAAGGACATCCGTCGAACCGCAACGATCTCCTGCCGCGAAACATGCGAACTTCTGGTGGTTGACAAGGAAGTTTTCGCCCAAGTCTGTCCTCGGATATTTGAAAAAGAACTGGAGGAGAAAATTTCCTTCTTGGGGTGAGATAATAAGCACCTAGAACTACCGATAATGATTAGTTAGTAGTTGACAAAGGGGTTTGCCCGTTGCTAAATATCACGGACATATCGGTAAGTAGTTACATTTAGCCGTGCAGGTTGCATGCAATTGTTTCATATGATTATTTGAGCTACAGCTTGGCAAATATTATAAAATATTGCCTAGATCTGAAATTGAATTTCTTACATATGATTACTTAACTTCCTTAATTACCCGATTTAAGTTTTTTTTCATTTGAGAGACACTGATATCAGAGTACCTCTCACGGACGTCTTTTTGTCAGTGGTCCGGCTTTTTTGCGTAAGGAGTAATTGTCAGAAGATTTAACATGTTCAACCGTCATTTTTTGCGTCACGTGTGCTTAATTCACCACCGTTGCCGTCATTGTCGACAAAACGCCACAAACTTCCGTCGTCTTTCGCAGACGGACGCATGCCAACCACTGTCGTCAGTTTCATTCTTAGTATATAGCATTTGTGCAGTGTTTGTTTTCGTGGGTATTATTAGCGACGTTGATTAAAACTTTATCGTTTTCTCTTTGCTGCTCCCAAAAGGTCGCTGTCATAACGTCCTCTTGCTCTCTCGCTGCAGGCGCCTACCGCTGTTCCACTCGCGCTACTGGGGTAGCCAGGACCTCCATCAGCTCTGCTTTGAGTCCCACGCCCAGGAAGTAAGTCCTATATAGCAAAATATCTTGAAATAATTTCAAAATATCTTGAAATAACTTCAAAATATCTTGAAATAACTTCAAAATATCTTGAAATAATTTCAAAATATCTCGAAATAATGTCAAAATATCTTGAAATAATTTCAAAATATCTTGAAATAATTTCAAAATATCTTGAAATAATTTCAAAATATCTTCAAATAATTGTAAAACATATTTAAACCAATATTAAATCAACATATATTCAATTGATTTCATGATATTTTAATTTTAATTTGAAATATCTGGAACTACAGTTAAGATAATTTGAAATCGTTCAAGATATCACACTTATCAGCAAAGAGAAAATATATATGCGTTGCAAATTCAGAATTTAATTCAAGATAACTTGAAATAAATTTAAATCTAAAATATCAGGTCTCTTGACTTGGTTTTTATTTTATTGAAACAGCTTGCAATACAAGTCATGTGTGATCAGAAGATCTGTCTGGTTGTTATTATTATTATCTTCCATCTACGCCAATTGATATTTGATATGATTCAATACAATGGCTTAATTTATATTACCATGGTGCTGTGTGCTATCCATCTGACAAGTTACATGATTGGTAATTGCCCTAATTCTATTTTCAGTACAAGACGAGCAAAGTTGTTGTGGTTGATAGTACCATCGAAAAATGGATGTACATTTGCATGAAGGTAATTATGTATTTTAAACGCTAATTTCAAACTCGCAAAATACAGTCCTACTATGAACAATGCTGATGTGTTTAATAGTAAAAATCTGGCAAGTAATACTCTAATTGTATGTGATCCAAGATAGTTATGCGAGTGTTGACTTGCAATTCAATGTTGCACTATTTTACTCAGTACCCATGATATCAAATATGTAAATTTACGTAATTACAATGCGAGTGTGACGTGTTGATTAAAAAAAAATCGTTATGTCATGTTGTCACTATTTTTTACTGGTTGCGAAATCCCAGCAAATCGTTCCAAGCAGTTTAAGTTGATGGGTGAATTGAATCTTAAATATGTAATTGGCTCCTTGGCCCTTGAAGCAAGGCTCATAAACGTTTTCCCTGTGTGTGGGCTTCACTGTGCGCCAGGGTCAATGCCGTATCGTCAAGTGTCTGGATTTAGATGAGGAGCGCCAAGCTGAAGATTCGACAAGCACTTTACTCCGCGACGACGAATTCCTCACGGCGGAGTTTCTCAGCTTCATGAACAAGAATACAGAACGGCGACGCAGCAACACGGGTGAGTATAAACAACAATGGCGCCGTTGCGTCTTTCCTTCTGATGCTATTCCTTCACTACGATTATAACTCAGGTTATTATAATCCATTGTGTCTGCAAAGTTCACCGCCAATATCGCCATCATTACTTTTCGTCAACGATATCTTCGGTCATAACTGCACAAATATGACCGAATTTATAAATGTTTGCAGCGACATTAATGCTTGGAAATTTAAACTTCAGGATTTAATAATCATTTAAGAAATAGGTAATAATTACGGCGGCCTTTATGTGGGTTTTATTTAACCTGTACGTACTGGCATTAGGCATTGAACATTGTTCGATTTCAGGTAATCGTGTCCTGAACAGTCGTAGCACTTCGAGTGTGACATCTGACAAGGTCGTAGCTCGAAAGAAACAAATGCTCCAATCGTTAGGCGTGGAATACTTGACCATCCAACAGGTAAGGGCGACACAATGTCTTTCTTTCCAACACGATATTCAGCCGTACATTTATAAATGCTACGCATTTGAGGTTTCGCAGTTGAAATCGGCTTTTTATGGGCTATTTAATCAAGCGTTTCATAACCTTCATCATTGACCTGTTTTCACCTCACACTGAGCCAATCGAGGAAAGAGCTGTACTCGTTCATGCCTCGATAGTTTTAGAAAAATTATCATTAAATGTTAGGGGGCGTTGTAAATATACTATGAGCCGATTTAATTGGCATGCAAAAGTACGAAAACGAGTAGGAAATACGATTTATATGAAAAAGTTACATAAGCATTTTATATGAAATATAATGTCGCATTATGACGGATGTTATAGGCTCAACACAAGGAAGACTTGTTGACGCGCGATGCAAATGACAAGAGGGAAGAGGAACACCGGAAGAGATCCCGCGTAGGCGTCATCACCTTGACAACCCTGATGCAGGACAAAATGGCGGAATCGCGTCATCGGGATTTTGTCTTTCTCGACATCGGAACTTTGAAGCCTGGAGAAGTATTCGTAAGGATGGCGTGTTCAGAGGCTGACTAGACTGCTCTGAGACAAATTTTAAGCAAAGAGGGAGAAGTACATATCAATATGTATTGTTTATAATAAATGATATGCCAATAGCGCGAGTGAGCAGGGCGTGAAGTAATTTTATTGGCCCATTAAGCTGTTGCAACCACATTTCGTTATCTGCCTCGAGGTCCCTGGGTGGATTATAGCCAAGAAACGTGGTATGTTCAGCTAGGGGGCCGTTTATATCTATAACCACAATTCGCGTGTGCGTGACGTCAGGTTTCGTTGCTCTACGCAATGTCACTATGACAACGATAGACTGTTAACTAGAATGGTTTGTGTCAGATTACACGATTTTAGCCGCTTTCAGAATTAATGATGTACTAGTTAACTCGACCATCAACTTGTAATGATAGATATTAATAAACGCCTCGCATCTTGGTTTAGAGCAGTAGCGGAAGGCGTTTTAATGACTTATTCAGCTAATATATTTGACAATAGGCTAGGCGTTTAGTTTAAAAGAATATGGTCTGTGATGCGTATGTTATTTCACGTTGTTTGTAGCTATATAGTAGGATTTGTCGAGTGTACACGCCCGTCTAATCATACCTTTTCTTAATCAACCCCCGGTAACAAAATGGTTACAGAGAACGGTTAATTGTCTGTACATCCATCTAATTATATTTAAATTAACAGGATTTGGCAGAGTTATTAAGACCCAAGCCGCAAGAGGGAGCCCGCGATGGCGGCTTGATTCTCGTCAGTTCTGGCGCCAGGCTGTGCCGTGTGAAGAAGGACACCTTCCGGGCGTGTCTGACACCTGGGGCGATGGAACACGCTAAACACATCGCCATGAAGTCTATGTAAGCGTTAATTAATTGCTAGTTAATATATTGGTAGACAATATATTTGAAAAAAATTACACAAGATATTGTGTTTGGTATTTGATTAATATCTTTATTGCACACTGCCTAACCACATGACTACATGCTCAAACATAATTAAGAGAACAGCAATATTATGTTAAGCTACACGTTAAAACCTGCAGAATGATTTCTTCTTTTCACTGTTCTTCACACCAAGAAGGTACTGAACCGTACCATGAGTTTGCAAAAATAGACATGCAATATTATCACGCGTTTCGACGTAATAAGTAATATAACTGTATTTCTTTGACATTTAGTAATGCATCTAATTGTTATTGTCGCCGGCCATTTGCAGGTACCCCTCCAACCGTGTGTTGCTGAAGTCCTACAAACAGCAGAGAGGCTGGGAGCAGTACAAAGACAAAGTGTTGGACGGGGTCCTCTCCCCGTGCCTGCGCCAAGCCCGGCGTAGGGATATCATCCGTCGCCAGGAACTACTTCGCAGGGCGGAGGAACACAGACGCGAGACTCGCGTCTTGTCGACTTTAAGACGCCATAATGACCTTCACCAATCGGAATTCGTGGACAAGGCGACCGTCGGGGGCAGTTTGGACGCGGAACCCGAAGTGGTGGATCACGACGACTTCGAGTCTCGTTTGTTGCGAGAAGCGGACGATAAGTACACCGGGGGGTTGACGATACCCTACATTAACCCTGGATTCGGATACCGCAGGCTTAGTGCGTCATTTCACTCAAAGCTACCGATGTTTAACTGACTTATGAAACTAATCGCAGCCACCTGGTAACGCTAATGAGTTTGATTAGAAACAAAATATATTTCTTAAACGGCATGAAAGAGAAAATGTATTTTCTGATGTTATTTACAATATATAAAACATTTGGACAGATGACTCGTAAGAGTTACAATCACAGCTTATATACTAATCGATATCAAACAGTCCAAATCAAGCTTTGTACATTCAGCATGTAGTTTGTGTAAATATGTATTTATATATCTCGGAATGTAGAAAATAAATATCGGAATATTATCAATATATCTAGATATATTATAAAATATTGTGATAATGTATATTGGCACATCCTGTACACAATATTACCTTTCTGGATGTATAAATAGATACATACATATAGTACTAACATTCAGAGCCGTGAAATGTGAGCTTCCCTTGCGATCCAGTCGCCATGGTTCACTCAGTTCGCGCCAATCATTATCTGTCATTTTCTGTCTGGCCGGGTTCGGGATGTGCTCATCACCTGTAGCCGACAAAGCCGATCAGCACGTGGCTACAATGGCTTTGGCCTGTCGTGCTGATCAGTACACGCTTAACCATTTTGGATCACGTTGCCTTACAGTTTATGTTATCAATACCGTTAGGCTTTCAGTATATGTTTTCAGTCGCGAATATGGTCGAAACTTTGCCAGGCCTCCAAAAATCAGCAGCATCGACAAAAGTTGTGTGTGTATGGTGTGAGGGGGGGGGGGGGGGGAGGGGGCAAGCAAAAGTAGGCCATCCTTCACCTAGCGTTCCCGCAATGGTTGCTATAGGAACCACTTCAATTGTCCCGGCTCAGCATTCCCCCTTGGCAGCCACGCCGGTGGATATGGCATTGTCGTGGATCTGCCTCGCCTGGCCTCGCTTGGCGCGCCCCCTGACGACCAAAAACGTTACCAGTCTGGTGACGAAGAGGATGACCTCGATGGCGGTGCAGATGGAGACGCCGATGAAGAGACCGAGCAGGCCGCCGATGTCCGCCACCAGGCGGTCCCACTACAATGAAAGACACTCATTAACAGCAACAGCATTAGTCATGACATTCTAAACAGGCAAAAGCATTTGTGTTTTTGAGGAATTTCTTGGACCAATTTCATTCCATCTCCTAAATTATTGACCAAGGTGAGATAAAATAAGTTAACCAAGTTTACCAAAATGATATGCTGTTTTACTAATGCGTTTTCAGGTATTTATTTTTCAAGTCAATTCATAAACGATGATGAATGTAGAGCGAAACACTTATGACGTATTTATTGTTGTGCTGTGGCCTATTGCCCACGAATCTACCACCAGAGTAAGACGTCTGACTCAGTCCTGCATTATTACTGTTCGTAGAACCACCGCGTCCCGCTCTCTATAAAACACTTAATCGATACCGAAAGATATTTTATGCAAAGTCGTCAGCATTATGGACAATTTTGCATCGTTTTAACCATAGTCAGCACCGCCATTCGCCGATATATACGCCATCTATTGTTGCAGCTCCTCTCACATATTACTCACGCCGACAATAATCGATCTAGTGGAGGCTAGCGTAGCGGTCGATAAGAAATATAATAGTGCATTCTGCGCGGAAGCGAAAAACACACCCGTTGAAAGACCCAACGGTAGGCCGATGATTTATCCCTTTCTATAGCGATGCGGTTCTGCAGTGCCGTAATTTTTATAATGATTATATATAATACCGAGCTATGAAGACTAGGTTATGACAGCATTACTGAACCAGTTAGCAGCAAATATCCAATCAAAGTAAAACTCGTTATTGTTGTACAAACTGCGCCTCCAAAAGTATAATTTAGTCGCATGAATGCATTCATACATGACCAAGCCGAACGGCAATAAACTTACAAAGAATGCTGGTCGATTATCAAACAGATTAGCGGCTACTATTATGCGGAACAGATTATGTGGAAACGGGTTTAGCGGCGAAAAACAGAAAGAATCAGTCGCTAACTGCATTTGCGGCATTAGCTATGAACCAGCATTTAAGGTCATGCTATTACTTGGCTACAACTAAGGCCCCGAGACCATGTGGTTAAGCCTGGTTGGTGAAACACCAATCCTCTGAACGCTAAGTACAATATCAAAAAAATACTTATTAAGACGATAGTGGGGGGGGGGGGGGGGGCGAAACAATACTTGAGTTGCAGAAGTAGATTCCTAAAATCCCGCATTCGCAACCGTTACCTTGTTGTCACATTTTCCACCTACCGGGTAACTGGGGTACTCTTCGAATGATACGACGTTTGGATTGGCCATGTAAATCTGCAACCGCACGAGATTCCTGTCCAACCTGCAGTGAAACATACAGCGGATTATATAAGCAGTCAACAAATATGTCGGATAAATACAATTTAGATAAAAATACGTGGCATTTCGAGGCGCCCCATCAGGTGTGTATACGGAGATCCCAGTCAAATGTGTTTGGAAAGTTAAATTTCATTGACACCAGCGCCCTCCTAATTGTCACGGCCGGTCCTGCGAGTCTGTAATTTATAATATTATAAGGTGACGGCTTACAAAACGCAAAACCAACATAAGATAGAATTGTTCACGACGAAAGAGAATATTCATTTAGTAAATACGGTTTTAGAATTAGAAAAAGTGTCAACACATTTCAACTAGTATTGTTGTTGAGAGCTGGACGCGATTTCGAAGACCAGAGCCTCCATACTTAATGATAAGTCATTGCACAGCTATTGGGAGGGACAACATGCGGTGCGCTGCATGTGATTCCGATTAGATCTGACAGCAGTAGTAATCGACAAGGCAGGAACAATCGTCACGATGTCAGTAAGTATATGATGGGGCCGCCAAACCCCATGCGTAAGCTAGGTGTTACCTATAAAAACCGGCTGGACCAGATTCATTCACCATGCTTAGGGTACGCACGAAATTTGCCGCGGGTCATTTTACAGCTACCGATGCACGGATGACATTTGGTAGATGCAAGATCATGCATAAGGTACGTGTGATTTATGAATAACCTCCACGAATAACCTCCCTGTGGTGGTCTTCATAAACCCCAATCGGTAAACCATTTTGCCTGTGAGGAACAAAAAATCCGACCCAGGAAATGCATTTGAGGAATAGAGATGTGCCGCAATTGAAGTCGACATATTATTGTGATTTTGCATACTACCCCCTGGGCGTGCGAATCTATGAAGAAAAAGCCTACGACGCACCTATTTTTTAGGCATACAGTCCCAGATGTTTAACCTTGGACATGCTGTACCGTTACTTACACTGTCTCGGTATCGTTGCTGCCGTTGAGTAAGCTTGAACCGAGGAGATTATTCAGCAATATATATGTGTAAGGTTCGCTCGGCCATTGTGTGGAGGACACAGACATGTCGTAGTGTAATTGCCTGCAGAAGAATTCATAACAGTTCCATTTAGCACGTACGCAGAAATTTCAACGTACAATGAGAGCGCATTTACCAATCGTTAGGCGTGGAATACTTGACCATCCAACAGGTAAGGGCGACACAATGTCTTTCTTTCCAACACGATATTCAGCCATACATTTATAAATGCTACGCATTTGACGTTTCGCAGTTGAAATCGGCTTTTTATGGGCTATTTAATCAAGCGTTTCATAACCTTCATCATTGACCTGTTTTCACCTCACACTGAGCCAATCGAGGAAAGAGCTGTACTCGTTCATGCCTCGATAGTTTTAGAAAAATTATCATTAAAGGTTAGGGGGCGTTGTAAATATACTATGAGCCGATTTAATTGGCATGCAAAAGTACGAAAACGAGTAGGAAATACGATTTATATGAAAAAGTTACACAAGCATTTTATATGAAATATAATGTCGCATTATGACGGATGTTATAGGCTCAACACAAGGAAGACTTGTTGACACGCGATGCAAATGACAAGAGGGAAGAGGAACACCGGAAGAGATCCCGCGTAGGCGTCATCACCTTGACAACCCTGATGCAGGACAAAATGGCGGAATCGCGTCATCGGGATTTTGTCTTTCTCGACATCGGAACTTTGAAGCCTGGAGAAGTATTCGTAAGGATGGCGTGTTCAGAGGCTGACTAGACTGCTCTGATACAAATTTTAAGCAAAGAGGAGGAAGTACATATCAATATGTATTGTTTATAATAAATGATATGCCAATAGCGCGAGTGAGCAGGGCGTGAAGTAAGTTTATTGGCCCATCAAGCTGTTGCAACCACATTTCGTTATCTGCCTCGAGGTCCCTGGGCGGATTATAGCCCAGAAACGTGGTATGTTCAGCTAGGGGGCCGTTTATATCTATAACCACAATTCGCTTGTGCGTGACGTCAGGTTTCGTTGTTCTACCCAATGTCACTATGACAACGATAGACTGTTAACTAGAATGGTTTGTGTCAGATTACACGATTTTAGCCGCCTTCAGAATTAATGATGTACTAGTTAACTCGACCATCAACTTGTAATGATAGGTATTAATAAACACCTCGCATCTTGGTTTAGAGCAGTAGCGGAAGGCGTTTTAATGACTTATTCAGCTAATATATTTGACAATAGGCTAGGCGTTTAGTTTATAAGAATATGGTCTGTAATGCGTATGTTATTTCACGTTGTTTGTAGCTATATAGTAGGATTTGTCGAGTGTACACGCCCGTCTAATCATACCTTTTCTTAATCAATCCCCGGTCACAAAATGGTTACAGAGAACGGTTAATTGTCTGTACATCCATCTAATTATATTTAAATTAACAGGATTTGGCAGAGTTATTACGACCCAAGCCGCAAGAGGGAGCCCGCGATGGCGGCTTGATTCTCGTCAGTTCTGGCGCCAGGCTGTGCCGTGTGAAGAAGGACACCTTCCGGGCGTGTCTGAAACCTGGGGCGATGGAACACGCTAAACACATCGCCATGAAGTCTATGTAAGCGTTAATTAATTGCTAGTTAATAAATTGGTAGACAATATATTTGAAAAAAATTACACAAGATATTGTGTTTGGTATTTGATTAATATCTTTATTGCACACTGCCCAACCACATGACTACATGCTCAAACATAATTAAGAAAACAGCAATATTATGTTAAGCTACACGTTAAAACCTGCAGAATGATTTCCTCTTTTCACTGTTCTTCACACCAAGAAGGTACTGAACCGTACCATGAGTTTGCTAAAATAGACATGCAATATTATCACGCGTTTCGACGTAATAAGTAATATAACTGTATTTCTTTGACATTTAGTAATGCATCTAATTGTTATTGTCGCCGGCCATTTGCAGGTACCCCTCCAACCGTGTGTTGCTGAAGTCCTACAAACAGCAGAGAGGCTGGGAGCAGTACAAAGACAAAGTGTTGGACGGGGTCCTCTCCCCGTGCCTGCGCCAAGCCCGGCGTAGGGATATCATCCGTCGCCAGGAACTACTTCGCAGGGCGGAGGAACACAGACGCGAGACTCGCGTCTTGTCGACTTTAAGACGCCATAATGACCTTCACCAATCGGAATTCGTGGACAAGGCGACCGTCGGGGTCAGTTTGGACGCGGAACCCCAAGTGGTGGATCACGACGACTTCGAGTCTCGTTTGTTGCGAGAAGCGGACGATAAGTACACCGGGGGGTTGACCATACCCTACATTAACCCTGGATTCGGATACCGCAGGCTTAGTGCGTCATTTCACTCAAAGCTACCGATGTTTAACTGACTTATGAAACTAATCGCAGCCACCTGGTAACGCTAATGAGTTTGAATAGAAACAAAATATATTTCTTAAACGGCATGAAAGAGAAAATGTATTTTCTGATGTTATTTACAATATATAAAACATTTGGACAGATGACTCGTAAGAGTTACAACCACAGCTTAAATACTAATCGATATCAAACAGTCCAAATCAAACTTTGTACATTCCGCATGTAGTTTGTGTAAATATGTATTTATGTATCTCGCAATATAGAAAATATGTATTTATATATCTCGTAATATAGAAAATAAATATATTATCAATATATATATATATATTATAAAATATTGTGATAATGTATATTGGCACATCCTGTACACAATATTACCTTTCTGGATGTATAAATAGATACATACATATAGTACTAACATTCAGAGCCGTGAAATGTGAGCTTCCCTTGCGATCCAGTCGCCATGGTTCACTCAGTTCCCGCCAATCATTATCTGTCATTTTCTGTCTGGCCGGGTTCGGGATGTGCTCATCACCTGTAGCCGACAAAGCCGATCAGCACGTGGCTACAATGGCTTTGGCCTGTCGTGCTGATCAGTACACGCTTAACCATTTTGGATCACGTTGCCTTACAGTTTATGTTATCAATACCGTTAGGCTTTCAGTATATGTTTTCAGTCGCGAATATGGTCGAAACTTTGCCAGGCCTCCAAAAATCAGCAGCATCGACAAAAGTTGTGTGTGTATGGTGTGAGGGGGGGGGGGGAGAGGGGGCAAGCAAAAGTAGGCCATCCTTCACCTAGCGTTCCCGCAATGGTTGCTATAGGAACCACTTCAATTGTCCCGGCTCAGCATTCCCCCTTGGCAGCCACGCCCGTGGATATGGCATTGTCGTGGATCTGCCTCGCCTGGCCTCGCTTGGCGCGCCCCCTGACGACCAAAAACGTTACCAGTCTGGTGGCGTAGAGGATGACCTCGATGGCGGTGCAGATGGAGACGCCGATGAAGAGACCGAGCAGGCCGCCGATGTCCGCCACCAGGCGGTCCCACTACAATGAAAGACACTCATTAACAGCAACAGCATTAGTCATGACATTCTAAACAGGCAAAAGCATTTGTGTTTTTGAGGAATTTCTTGGACCAATTTCATTCCATCTCCTAAATTATTGACCAAGGTGAGATAAAATAAGTTAACCAAGTTTACCAAAATGATATGCTGTTTTACTAATGCGTTTTCAGGTATTTATTTTTCAAGTCAATTCATAAACGATGATGAATATAGAGCGAAACACTTATGACGTATTTATTGTTGTGCTGTGGCCTATTGCCCACGAATCTACCACCCGAGTAAGACGTCTGACTCAGTCCTGCATTATTACTGTTCGTAGAACCACCGCGTCCCGCTCTCTATAAAACACTTAATCGATACCGAAAGATATTGTATGCAAAGTCGTCAGCATTATGGACAATTTTGCATCGTTTTAACCATAGTCAGCACCGCCATTCGCCGATATATACGCCATCTATTGTTGCAGCTCCTCTCACATATTACTCACGCCGACAATAATCGATCTAGTGGAGGCTAGCGTAGCGGTCGATAAGAAATATAATAGTGCATTCTGCGCGGAAGCGAAAAACACACCTGTTGAAAGACCCAACGGTAGGCCGATGATTTATCCCTTTCTATAGCGATGCGGTTCTGCAGTACCGTAATTTTTATAATGATTATATATAATACCGAGCTATGAAGACTAGGTTATGACAGCATTACTGAACCAGTTAGCAGCAAATATCCAATCAAAGTAAAACTCGTTATTGTTGTACAAACTGCGCCTCCAAAAGTATAATTTAGTCGCATGAATGCACTCATACATGACCAAGCCGAACGGCAATAAACTTACAAAGAATTCTGGTCGATTATCAAACAGATTAGCGGCTACTATTATGCGGCATTAGCTATGAACCAGCATTTAAGGTCATGCTGTTACTTGGCTACAACTAAGGCCCCGAGACCATGTGGTTAAGCCTGGTTGGTGAAACACCAATCCTCGGAACGCTAAGTACAATATCAAAAAAATACTTATTAAGACGATAGGGGGGGGGGGGGCGAAACAATACTTGAGTTGCAGAAGTAGATTCCTAAAATCCCGCATTCGCAACCGTTACCTTGTTGTCACATTTTCCACCTACCGGGTAACTGGGGTACTCTTCGAATGATACGACGTTTGGATTGGCCATGTAAATCTGCAACCGCACGAGATTCCTGTCCAACCTGCAGTGAAACATACAGCGGATTATATAAGCAGTCAACAAATATGTCGGATAAATACAATTTAGATAAAAATACGTGGCATTTCGAAGCGCCCCATCAGGTGTGTATACGGAGATCCCAGTCAAATGTGTTTGGAAAGTTAAATTTCATTGGCACCAGCGCCCTACTAATTGTCACGGCCGGTCCTGCGAGTCTGTAATTTATAATAGTATAAGGTGACGGCTTACAAAACGCAAAACCAACATAAGATAAAATTGTTCACGACGAAAGAGAATATTCATTTAGTAAATACGGTTTTAGAATTAGAAAAAGTGTCAACACATTTCAACTAGTATTGTTGTTGAGAGCTGGACGCGATTTCGAAGACCAGAGCCTCCATACTTAATGATAAGTCATTGCACAGCTATTGGGAGGGACAACATGCGGTGCGCTGCATGTGATTCCGATTAGATCTGACAGCAGTAGTAATCGACAAGGCAGGAACAATCGTCACGATGTCAGTAAGTATATGATGGGGCCGCCAAACCCCATGCGTAAGCTAGGTGTTACCTATAAAAACCGGCTGGACCAGATTCATTCACCATGCTTAGCGTACGCACGAAATTTGCCGCGGGTCATTTTACAGCTACCGATGCACGGATGACATTTGGTAGATGCAAGATCATGCATAAGGTACGTGTGATTTATGAAAAACCTCCCCGAATAACCTCCCTGTGGTGGTCTTCATAAACCCCAATCGGTAAACCATTTTGCCTGTGAGGAACAAAAAATCCGACCCAGGAAATGCATTTGAGGAATAGAGATGTGCCGCAATTGAAGTCGACATATTATTGTGATTTTGCATACTACCCCCTGGGCGTGCGAATCTATGAAGAAAAAGCCTACGACGCACCTATTTTTTAGGCATACAGTCCCAGATGTTTAACCTTGGACATGCTGTACCGTTACTTACACTGTCTCGGTATCGCTGCTGCCGTTGAGTAAGCTTGAACCGAGGAGATTATTCAGCAATATATATGTGTAAGGTTCGCTCGGCCATTGTGTGGAGGACACAGACATGTCGTAGTGTAATTGCCTGCAGAAGAATTCATAACAGATCCATTTAGCACGTACGCAGAAATTTCAACGTACAATGAGAGCGCATTTACCTCTAGAAAACACATAGCGTTTGGTTCGGGATTCACTGCGTTATCGTTTGCATCGATACAACTTTGATAATACAGCATAGTGTATTATTACTCTTGCTTTGATTCCAAGTAGCGTAGATTCGAAGATTATTTTTACATGTTATTATTTTCATTCAAGTCTATATCCTTACGGCACTAAAAAATAAGGCTATGCGCATAAATGCCGCGTATATGCTTGAGGTAATGTTTAAATTCAATGCTCTGATAATGTTCCTGACGAGTATATTATTGTATACAGTCATTATAATAGTTGTTGCTACATACTCGCATGCATCTGGACACACGCATCCAAGTTTTTCGTAGTCGTAGTCAAACTTCACCCGTTGTCGACACACTTCTGCAGATAATTAACCACACGTCATATCTTAACACGACAATTACAGTAATGTTGTGATTAATATTATACTCATTATTTGCATTATAACCACGAGTACTTGTATTAAAATTTCAGTTTACATTGTCAGAGGCACATTGCGGAAAGTAGAAATGATTAGATTAACGTAAATAGCTAATCCCAATAGCATCAAGTTATTGTATTAGCACAGCGATTGAGCAAAATCGTTTTGCTGTTCTAGCATTCACTGACCTCGCTCAACGAGGCTTTGGATCTTTGCGGTCACACGGGAAATAGTAAGTTTGTCCCTTACCTTCCGTTTTGTTGGTCACCCTGCACATGGGTCTGTTGTCGTGTCCGGACAGCTGGTCAATACAGCCGCATCGTGCATACAGCGCCAACTGCAGACACGTGGCACGACACGCCTAAACACCGAAATTGTTTTTTTAAATCGAGTATCGCCCTGTGATCGTCAGACGTATATATATATATATTTACGTGACCCAACCGTCAAACATTATATGCGCTTATATTCAATTGAGGACGAGAGGTTGAATCGAACCAAGGCATATGCAACCCAACGGTATTCAGAACGCGGTTACAATACAATACTCTAGAAACTTGTGTTGAATTCGATCCACCAAATGGTCAACTGTTTAGTCACAAGGCGTTTGTATATATTTACATGGACGCAGGGCTATGGCTCGCTACTGCAACAGTTGTTCACACTTTTAGTAGCCTAACACATTATTAAGACAATTTGGGCAAAGCAAAAATATAGGTTGCGTGATTCTAACAACCTTTGGATAGCGAACTTGTATCCTCTAATGTAAGGAAGACATGGATGCCATTATTGCTCTAAATCGTGACTCGATAATGTTATAGCCGGATATTCGAAATACTGCCTATTATTATGAAACTATGTATATTAGTGAATAAATGAATGGATAATTAAATGGATAGATGGGTAAATAAATACTCACGGTCACTGTGTACACACCAAGGTATTGGTTGGGAATGTCTCTTCCTTTAGTACAGTTGCTGGCGTAAGGTGTCGTCTCTCGCACGACCCTGGACTATATTATACACAAAACAAACGACGCCTGATACAAAATAGTGATACACAACTTGCGAAGAAAGGGGCGTTTTGCGAATTAAAAATCCTAATATAACAAACCATTAGTTCTTTTATATATTTGTTATATTATTTTCTGTTGAAACAAACACACATATATGCATACATGACATCTACATAGCATATAGACTTTTCCCACATTTTGTGACACCGACAGTTAAAATTATTAATCGCAATTCTAGAAATACGGCTAATTGAGATTGCTGCTAACCAATTCGACCCCGACTTGGGTGCTCATTCCTGGAGCTGCACTTATCCCAAGGTCTTCTGGGAAGGGGGTTTCGTTGTGAGGGTGTACGGCTACGCGTACACCTACTTGATGGGCGTACAGCCCGATGTATTCGTCGTACTCTATGTTCAGTGTCAGCCTCAAACCTGTGGAAGCAAGTGCAAGCGTTCATAATAATACACCATATGATACGTATGCCTTGTGTCACGAATTGCTGAACGATTGTGGAAATACTGTATGAGAAATAAAACATATCAGAATTAAATAATTTATAGTTTTAATAGTTATAATTTATTGCTTAGTTACAGGGGCGGATCCAGACTTAAGGGGGTGGGGGGGGAGGGCTTGAATTTCGAGATTACAGTGCATAGGCGGCGGAAGCGGGGGGGGGGGGGTGGGCACTGGCCCTTCTCCAGCATCAGGTTGCTGCTCGTGGACAGCGATAGGCTGCTTTATTCTCGGGGGCTAAACCTGTCGGTGGGGGGGGGGAGGGGGGCTTCTGCGGCTTGACAAGTGGGTGGGTGGGGGGGGGGGGAGGGGGCTATAGCCGCAGTAGCCCCTCCGCTGCGTCCGCCACTGAGTTAGGTAAACAAATTACAAGTTGATCTACTATTAGGCTGCGGCAGTCATTCTAGACAGATTAACAGCAGCAGAAGCAGGATTTATTTGCGGCAGAGCATACATACACATACTTTAATAAATAAATCAGCCAAACATTTACATAAAGTAACGACAACGAAGCAGCAACAAAAACTGGATGAAAGAAGAAAACTAGCTAATTATTGTGGGTGCTTTAGATTGCTACGTTGGACAAAAATATATCTATGTGTTATACATTGTAACAGACAGGTTCTTATCGTATCTTATCATCGATACTTTAGATGGTTACTTTGGGCCAAAATATGTCACTCATAACAACGTTACAAAACTTATAAGATAATTTAGTGTTATACGTAGTAAGAGACAGGTTCTTACCGTATCTTGATCCGTACTTGCTTGTTCGTCGAGCCAGATACTCGGGTCCTTCTGTCAAGTTTGCGTTGAATGTATAGCAGTTTCCATATTGACTGTTCCGCAGCGCGGTGAAATTTCTGGGAAAGTAAGATAAGGGAACTGTTATAACAAAATTATTTTTTTCAACCGTGCACATCAAATAATGTTTTTTATTATTGCATCCTGAAGATAAATTATCTTGATGTTTATATCACGGCATATTCTTTTTTCGGAAGTTCAACGACATGATGAGCCTTTGAATTATTAAATTCTGTTTCTTTATGAAATGAGACGATGATACGCAGTTATGGTTTGCGTAAGTATGACATGATGGACCTCAGATATCCCTTAAACCGCCAGACATTGACTGCGGTGAACGGAGACGGGCCACCCGTTTTGCCATTTAGTTTAGTACGCATTGGCTGTTCTAGTCTAGGTCTTTTCAGTCAATTGGCATTTTTGTCCACCATAAAAATCCACGGCAATCCTAAGCCAATTAAAATAGGTTCGTACATACTGTGCGTAACACTCCTCCTTGTCAAAACTGCAGTGCACGATGAAGTCCTCAGCATCGTGTCCGTACATCACGAGATCGTCCCACGACGGCTTCAAGACATCCGCCAGATCGCTGTAGTCAGAGGTTCCTGACGCCTGGAAAAACTCCTCAAAGGCAAAATCGTCCTTGACCTGACTGAAACCAGTGTCGTAATATTCAAACTGGCCGCTCCCGAAGTCATAGGAATCAGCGTCTCTGCGTTCGCGTCCTGATCGTTGCTCTTCTTCGCTACGTTTATTTCTCGCCTTCGTTTCTTTCCGTAGATCCGATATGGATGGTTGCACGGCGAGCAACTCACCCTCCAAGTCCAGCCAGCTGTTAATATCTCGCTTCTTTCGCCTTCTGCGCTTGGCTGCTTTCCCGGCTATTGGATTCTGGGCCACGATCTTGGCCTTGGTGGTGGTATCTAGTTCCACCAGCTGGCCGTACTTAGTGGTATTTGTAATGAGACTTTTCTTGAGGATGTTCAGATTGCAGACCGTGACAGCTGGGAATGTAATGGTGTGCCTGCAATTGATGATGGTTGGAAGGATGCTTGAGATGCAAGTACATGGACTTATTAGGGTCGGATCAAAAGAACATGTTTGCCAACATAGTTACGTAGGCCTAGGCAGCAGCGAAACAGGGGCTACCGAAATCGAATCTTTTTTGGCTTGATAACGCGTGGATGCGTGTAATCATATAAAGTATTTTAATTTTAAGCCTTTATTTATGTAAAACCTAACTTTCAACTAATTAACCAATTTATCTGATATACGCTCAATAATTTACCTCTGTAAAATAGTCGTCTTGACGGCGACCGGGTAGCCAAAAAATGCCTGAAACAGTTGCGTGACCTGGAAAAGGAAATATGCCAACGCGCCCAAGAACACCAAAACCCATCCGATCTTCTCGGCCAAAAACTTCCCGGTGAGCACATGGGGCAGTCCGTGAGCGGACGTAGTCTCCAGAAACTCTCGCGTGATGGAACCCACCGTCGGGCTGTCCGCTTCCGGTTCCTTCTTTCCGGCTTCCGGTTCGTGACCTTCGTTACCTTGGTTGGGATAGTCTCGGTTGTAATCCATGTCTCGATTCCTGGATCGCCTACGTACACCAAGCCCACGTGGTTCACCGGAAAAGTCCCTTGACTGCGGCGTTCCGCTGGGGTAGAGGTCATCCAATGTCCCGTCGTCGGATGGCGAGTGTAATCGGATGGTTTCAACTTCTGTAAGATTTGTCAGCGGCTTTCGGAGGCCCTGTTCCATTGGTGTACACATCTGACACTCCTAAACCAAATATCACCGTCCGCCTTTTGTAACTTGTTATTCAGTTCTTCAATGCTACGTTTCAGCCAATGCCACACGCCAACAACTAACCCTCTGGGGTGAAAGTCGATGCCGCATTCAGCTGGCTTACAATGACGCGTCGCGCGCCAAGCGATGTCGCTCACAAAAAAGACCTCTGATGTCGCCTTGGTGATTCCCAAACACTCAGACAAAGAGAGCACCATCCATGCGTTTATAAATAATTCATAATAATACAGATATGCACGGACGGTTCAAGTTGAATGGTTTGTGGCCAGCCATCCGTATTGCATCGTCGATGTCTCAACTTTGGCTTACAATGTATTCGTGCACGTTGTATAGCGGACAGTACACTGGTATGACTTTGGGCCTATTACTGTATTTTGAATGGAGCACTTGTTGTTTATAGCTTTGGCACATCCACTGTGAACAGCGGCCATGTTACAAAGGCTGGCTGATCAGACGGCGTCGTATGATGCTACATCAGCAGTTTGCCATATACAACCGCTAAGCCCGCTAAGTCGGTGACTCGCATGCAAACCGGCTATTCTATCTACAATAATCATATTGTGCCAGACATAGAATTGTACTTGTTTAACAGCCAATACCGCGGTGAAAGCCAGACAAAAGGCAGCGCCGGAAAACAGAAAATTATTTATCAGGACCGCCGGGGATAGGTGGAGTGTGACCATGGTGCGTATAAAAACGGCCAGAAGCGCGTGGCGATGTCTGTCCCACGGAGGCATTGTCTGCTTACAAGCAAGGTCTGCGATGGCCCTCCAAGGCACAGCATGCCTCATTCAAAATGGCTGCATATTGCTAGGCCAGCTGCGATGGCTTCCATTGATAAAGCACCGATGGGCATAATCCGGGTTATTTATAACTGTCACGTCGACAAACAAACCTCTCGCCTTCTCCTTAACAATGTAAGCGATATTAAGATGCACGACACTTCATATCGTAGAGTCGAATAGACGTCGTCACGACAATAACATGCGATTCAATAACAATAAGTAGCCGAATGGATGTCGTCAGGAAAACTTCAAATTTTCAATAACAATAATATTAGTGATCTGATAATCATAACATGTTTGCCTAACTTTGCCTTGGGCAATGTATGCAGTATTAGGGTGAAGTGGCTTTCTACCGTGGCCTCTAGCTCGGGCCCGTGCTGGTGGGATTCATAATCAAAGAATGATATTCAATACCATGTCAGGTACTGTGCTAATTCCAAATGTCACATCAAGGGAGACTATTTTCTTTTTTTAACTAAATAAATGATTGTCAAGTGCGCTACTCGGCCCCACGTAGCGCAAAGTCGAATTGATGAATACGGGCCCTGCAAGGCCGGTTTACATAAACTATACTTAACGCTGAGCTAGTTTTTATTTGACGCTAAATACAGCATTAGGTAACCCAAACAAATAGAAGTATACCATCCAGCGAAAACATTTCAGAATAAGGGAAATGCCAAACTAGCCTAAAAAGAACTGAAAACTAAAAAGATGACAAGATTATAGATCATTATTGTATTAGTTCAATAGGTTTCTGTTAGTTTCATCGTCAAATAGTAACATAATATAATCGCAGTTGTTGTCTAACTGGCACTGGAAAGCCAGGGGGGGTTATCTGCAATGGGTGCTTCCTTTGTCCCCACCCCCTCCCCTCCACCACCGCCACACCACACTGCACCTCTCTTTATTCGCGAGTTGAGGTGGCGAATGACCGACAAACATAGTATAGGGGTATTCTGTAAAGGGCAATAGGACTGGCTTGGTTTGGCTTGAATTGCTCCGGGGACGCGATCTTAAGCGTAATACAGGTTAGTGTCTTTCTTCCAAAAACAAGCATCCGATTCCATATCATGCTAGTAATAATGACAGGACCAGTCTCGAGGCACATGGGTAAGCGAGAGTACGTTTTCTACTAGGCTTAGGAGTCCAGACCTAGCGTCAGACGCAGATAAAAATGAAACGAAATGTCTCAGGCCGATTTTAGGTCCGTATGAATTGGGCTAAATAGGGTCGCAGGCAACGAAAGTGGGGCGAAATTTGCCCCAGATGCAGGAGCCAGTGTTCGAACCTACGACCCGTTAATCACCAACTCACCCTACATGCCAACTGAGCTAGCGAAACCCCCACTCGCACACAGATCGAGAGTACTCCTTTGCTACCCGGCTTGCTTCGATAAACAACGCCCGCGAGTATGTTTCTATCGACACCCCATGAATCGCTTTCCCGCCATTGGATGATGACGTCAAGGGGGCAGACGATATTTAGCGCCGGGGGCATCCGGCCGCTACCCCGCCGGTGGAAGATTTATTCGCTTAACATAACGGTGTATCATTAAAAAAAATGGGCTCCACTTACCACGTGCAGCAATTCGCACGAGAAATCTGTCATGCTACCGACGTAGCGAACCGGTTGGCCTCATGACCATATTATATCCACCAGTTTGTCCATGCCGTGGGCAACCTCAGTAAATACTCGGTGATTTGTGGGGGTCATCGAGTCTGCAATAAACAACGTGGCGTAAACAATTGCATTTTGTGTATACATGTAGTATGTTTTCAAACTAGCATAAACAATTGCATGTTGTGAATGATATGTTTTGAACGTAGCGTAAAAAATTGCATTATGTGGATGGCATGTTTTCCACATAGCCTATAATGTCGCGATGTGTGGATGATATGTTTATCACAATGTACAGAATTGCGATGATTGGTTACCCAAGCAGCGTAGACATTTGCGTTTTGTTTCCCACGCAGCGTAAACAATTGCGCCCTCTGGATGATTTAATTTTAACGCAGCGCAAATAATTTGGCTTCGTGGTATTTAGACTAGTTTTCTAAACCAACACCCTAGAGCCCGCTCCCACCCTAATCTCAACTCACGGGATTATAACAATGTCGTGAAGCGTTGTCGTTGCCCTGAGCTCACAAATGAAAACGGATATTGATGGGTGAGAAGTACACCCACCATCCAACAGATAATCACACCACAAACACCCACCATCCGACACATAATCACATCACAAACACCCACCATCCAACACATAATCACATCACAAACACCCACCATCCAACACATAATCACACCACAAACACCCACCATCCAACACATAATCACACCACAAACACCCACCATCCAACACATAATCACACCACAAACACCCACCATCCAACACATAATCACATCACAAACACCCACCATCCAACACATAATCACATCACAAACACCCACCATCCAACACATAATCACATCACAAACACCCACCATCCCACACATAATCACATCACAAACACCCACCATCCAACACATAATCACATCACAAACACCCACCATCCAACACATAATCACATCACAAACACCCACCATCCAACACATAATCACATCACAAACACCCACCATCCAACACATAATCACACCACAAACACCCACCATCCAACACATAATCACATCACAAACACCCACCATCCAACACATAATCACATCACAAACACCCACCATCCAACACATAATCACATCACAAACACCCACCATCCGACACATAATCACATCACAAACACCCACCATCCAACACATAATCACATCACAAACACCCACCATCCAACACATAATCACATCACAAACACCCACCATCCAACACATAATCACATCACAAACACCCACCATCCAACACATAATCACATCACAAACACCCACCATCCAACACATAATCACATCACAAACACCCACCATCCAACACATAATCACATCACAAACACCCACCATCCAACACATAATCACATCACAAACACCCACCATCCAACACATAATCACATCACAAACACCCACCATCCAACACATAATCACACCACAAACACCCACCATCCAACACATAATCACATCACAAACACCCACCATCCAACACATAATCACATCACAAACACCCACCATCCAACACATAATCACATCACAAACACCCACCATCCAACACATAATCACATCACAAACACCCACCATCCGACACATAATCACATCACAAACACCCACCATCCAACACATAATCACACCACAAACACCCACCATCCGACACATAATCACATCACAAACACCGACCATCCAACACATAATCACATCACAAACACCCACCATCCGACACATAATCACATCACAAACACCCACCATCCAACACATAATCACACCACAAACACCCACCATCCGACACATAATCACATCACAAACACCCACCATCCAACACATAATCACATCACAAACACCCACCATCCGACACATAATCACATCACAAACACCCACCATCCGACACATAATCACATCACAAACACCCACCATCCAACACATAATCACATCACAAACACCCACCATCCGACACATAATCACATCACAAACACCCACCATCCAACACATAATCACACCACAAACACCCACACACCTCCCAACACACCAAACTCCCAACACACCAACCTCACATCACGCTACATCGCAACACACACTTGCAAACCATACACCTCCCAACGGCTCACAGGCCCACCCCATCCCCCAACACAGCCCACGCTAATACCCGATACCCCAAAACCCTCACGCCGCCCTACATATACACTCCTAACTTCACACCCCATATCCCCCTCACACGCACACCCCATCCCCAACACTCTCCCCTCCCGACACCCCCTCAATCCTCACCAGGCGTCCCCCCCTTCCTGCCTCCCAAGACCCCTACCCCCCCCCCTCCAACCGCCCCACCCCCTCCCCGCTGAAGCTCGTCAACAACATGATGAATCCGGGATTGTGTGTCACATGCCTGCTTATTTATCCTTAGGCCTTTTGTATGAATAAAGCAGACCTATAGCTATGTTTGTATCTATGAACATCGTAACGTGCGTCAGCTGAACACTCAGTTATGTTGTGCTGCGCCACTATCTGTGACGGCGCGGGGAATATCGACACGTCTGGCTTAACAAACTGACATCCCCATGCAACTTCCTTTCTATGGTATTGTTACAATAGCTGCACCTTGGACTGCCGACGCTTTCTACGTTCATTATTTAATAGTTGATGTAGGTGACGTAGGTTGAGCTTTATTAAGACGAAAATCTACGATTTTCGTCTTATGTCGGTGTGTTCGGTTTGTCTGTGTGTGTGTCTGTCTGTCTGTCTGTCGGAGCATTATCTGTCGAATGACTAAAGATATCGTTCTCTTCTTTTACCAAAACATTCCGGCAGCCAATCGACAGGTCAAGTTCGTAGATGGGCAATATAACTCAAAGGTCAACGTCACGATGACGTCATACGTCCAAAACACATTTTCCGCTCTAGCTCTCTTAATATTGCAGCTAGAGAGCCGCAATTAGTGTCAAAATACTCAGCTCCTCAAAGTCTTTCTCACTACTGACATCAGATTTGATGTAGGATGAAAAGTTTTCGCGCCACGGGCTCTTGAAAATTGACAACTTTGGATTTTTTTTTTTTTTTTACAAAGTTTGAGATATTGCCTTTTCCTTCTGCATAGATAATGCCACGGCCTACCGTCAGACCAAGTTTGTAGATGGGCAATCTAGGTCAAAGGTCAAGGTCACAGGAATTTTTCACATTTCGCTTAACCATTGAAAGATAGGACCAAAAATCGGAAAAATCACTACTACTGTCTTAGTTTTCATCTAATGACGCTCACCATTATTTCCGTTATTGGGCCCATAGGTACGTTATATATCGTCTCAAAATTGTAAAAATCGCCCGAATAGTTTTCCCGCTAAAAATTCCCAAAGTTTAACATGGGATCCTACGGCAGCATTTTGGCGGGAAAGTGGTCTCAATTTCTCCGTGAAGGGCACAAGTGAGACAAACGTCACCTTGCGTGATACATGACATTAGTAATTGGGCACGAATAACTATATTGGTCAAGGTCACGCTTCCAAGGTCAAGGTCGCAGCAAGGTCAAGGACACGAAACATGTGTTCCCGCGTAACTTGGTTAATATCGCGTCTAGAGATTCGTTGTTTGTTGGAGAGTATTCTGCGGAGAGAGGCGAACACGCATGACTGGCTCAAATGTTTCCGGATACTGAACGATTTTCGAGTAATCGGCCAATCTATATTCAGCGTACGTGTCAAGTGGCGTTTTAAACTTTGCAAGGCCATAACTCGGTTAATATTTGAGATAGAGAGCCCAGATTTGGCATGAATGGAGAGAGAAATGTGAGCTAGACTTGTGAAAACCACCTCAGAAATGCTCCAGGACGCTTAGTTTGGCCGCTAGAGCGCTCACAAGAGGTGCACCCCCCTCCATGCCGACGCTCCCATTATGAGTCAACGGCGATATGGACCAGCACTCTTTCGGGGTTGCGATGGCCGCCGTTCGCTTAATAGCGACGCTAGAGAGTCGGGATTAGTTGCAAACGACGGGCAAACGTCGACTTGGATAAGGAAACCGCCTTCACATTTTGCCTATCACGCATAGTTTTCCCGCTAAAAATTCCCAAAGTTTAACATGGGACCCTACGGGAGCATTTTGGCGGGAAAATGACCTCCCCCAATTTCTCCATTAAGGGGACATCTCAGACAAACGACACCTTGCGTGAAACATGACAGTAGTATTTGGGCGGAAAGTACTATATTGATCAAGGTTACGCTTCCAAGGTCAAGGTCACGGCAATGTCAAGGTCACGGCAAGGTCAAGTTCAAGGTCACGAAACATGTTTTCGCGCGTAACTCCGTTAATATTGGGTCTACAGATGCACGGTTTGTTTCAGAATATTCTTCAGAGACAGGCGCAAAAGTAATGTGCCCTCAGATTTCACCTCACATTTATAGTTTTGGAATTATTGGATCATCAAATTGTAACCTAATAAAAATTACCTATGTGGTGCAATATGTACCAATATTACTAATATCATGTGCGCTAAATTCCAACGAAATCGAACCAGCAGTTTGGACGCAAAGAAATAATCAAACATTAACATGGCCAATCCCATTATAAAGATATGACGCGTGAGTACGCAATGACGTTTCGGCCTATCCCCCAATGTTGTCGCTAGCCCTTTGCAATTTTATTGTCAAAAAGGGACGCCAGCAGGCCGACTGTTTCATCAACCGAAATGTGTTTCCAGCATAAAAACGAAAAAATATTAATAATAGGTACCCAGTTGGGTTTGAACACCCAACCTTCAAGCCCAATGTCGAACGCCTTATCCACTACGCCAAAGTGCCGCGTTGTACGTATATGCTACTGTTTCAGAAGTCCCCAAACCCGCTCGATCAGTCATAGTTCATACGAAATCCTGCCCTCGGTCTTCCATAGGCTCGACCGAAGCACAACATCCGCCCGTCTCGATCTTTATATCTCGCACCACAACGAAACAGGTCCACATTGGGTAATATTGGGTATATATCCGCGGTTTGTTTCAGAGTATTCTTTAGAGACTTTTTGGAGATTCATATATTCTCGCTATCTTCCAGCTATGTTATAAGCGGGATTATGAATGCGGCCCCTTTATCTGTGACCTTTCATAGTTATCGGCTCATGGTCAGTTCCACCTATCCCCCGATTTTCGTCTTTCCTCTCAAGCTATGCTTGACAAATTCTAGTCTTTCTTGGAAGCTGTTCACAATCATTTTTTCATATTGCGGTGATAATAATGGATGGAAAAATAGGGATAGAATCGCGTAGTACAAACGTCTTATTCTCTTATTTCTGATGAAATGTCTCTGAGACGGGTCAGCCTGTAATAATTTCTAATTCCTAATGGTTATTTTGTGCGCATAAGCTACTTTCCAGGGCGATCATTGGCTGTAGCAAATCAATGACGCCGATCTTCCGGCAGAGGGCGTTCCGCTTACGCTATAGTCCGTCTGCTCCACGTCACATTTACCCATCAGAATTATCCTTCCTACGCGAAAATTGAAAACGAGTCTAATCACAGATATATTCGCAAGTTGGCATCAATTTGCATTCGATTTGATTAATTAGAAGCCATGTTACTTTCGAACTATGCCGAGTTCGATCGTGAAGCGCTTTATTTTGAACTTTGACCCGGTGTTATTTTGAGATATTTGTTCGCTTAACTCGAATAAATTGTTTCACCCAATGTCAAATAGTTTTACTTGCTCGGAAGCTGACCAGTGATAAGCATGAAATGGCACAACCCCACTGCCTGGAGGGCAGTGTTCACTTCGCATCCTCAGCTCCTCGGAGGCCCAGTTGAGATAGTCAATTATTTCTGGACAGAGCAGACCTCAGTGACCTCTTGAACTTCCTCCACCCTCGTCATGGACAACAGCTGCGGGAGAACAATAAGCGAGGCCACATGGCGGAGCGTGTTCCGCGGCATAGGGCAGCGAGTCTCGTGCATAGGGGGCGCTCTATGATATATAGGCAGAGCTGCGGTGAGAGTTGATGAAGATGTATGACTGTGCTGAATGGCAGCGAAATGTCGGTCGTTCTTCATTGTAAGGGTGAGCCATTGTTGCAGCATGGCTCAGGTATTACTCACGCCTACCATTTACCACAATGAGCCATTTCCTGGGATTTTAACACGGAAATGACCCACCATAGACCGATCCACACTCAGACATTAAAGCGATATACTTACATGCGCCATCTTAGATTTGTTACATTTTAGAATCAAGGCTAAAAGTATCTCAACATCTATGAAGCATATGTTTTATATCTCTTTGAGCCTGTAAAACAAACATTTCAACATAAAACTGCACGGTTTATTTTTATCGCGCGCGGACGTGATAGTGAGCCGCGGTCAACACCACACACAAAATAGCGAACTGCGAACAGGCGCGTAGGGATATAAAGCCGGCCACCAACTTCTGCTACGGTGACCAAAATGGTTCTCTCCGAATAGCCCGCAGGGTTTCAGGATTTAAATTCAAGACAGAATGTACTTATTTGACATAGAGAAGAGGTTAGTAATACAAAAAAATACGGAATATATTGCTTTAAGCCCCTCCCACGCTTGAGTCCTTCCTTAATCATGAGTATGAAATTGACAAGTGAGAAGTACTCACTCACCGACAGTGGTTTAAATATTGCTTCCTTGGGTTGATGGCGCGACCTCTCAGTCACGCGTGTTCAATGTTAAGTCAATATGCATATATCTTCCTGAATAATTAATTATTTCTTGAAAATTTTCAACATTACGAGTAGTATAATAATATAATAATAATAATTATATATTTATTTCAATGTGGTGTCAAATCGTTCCTTTTTATTATTTTTATTCTCGTAGAGCTCTCCGCTCTCCCTTCTTGCCACCTACAAACGATATGATATCATTTAGTCAGTCTCACGAACCAAACCTAACCATTCCTCGAGTATTCATGTTCATATGTTCTTCTATGGTCTTGTTCGGGTACGTCTACTTATGCAGTATAAGCAATTAGCTTGATTAGCTTGTAATTAGCCTAATGCAAAGAGTACAAGTAATTTATTCCCACAAAACGTGGCATCATGTGAAACCCACAAATTAGCTCCACGCGTTTTGTGCGACATTCGGTCTCAAAACATTCAGTGCCTCTGGCAGTGTGTCCCGGACAAAGAGATTAAGAAAAAAAGTTGCTTGTGGGTAGGAGGTGGGGCATATTGGATTATCATTGTGTGATGGGGTCGGGAGGTGCTTAGAAATATTACCTTCGACAGATGGTGGCTTTGTTCTAGCTGAGTTTGCACTTGCAGTGGCTGACACAAGGGGGAGGGGATTAGTTAGGTTTAATCCCCGGTCGACCTTCCCTAAAGCATGAGGATGTCAAGGATTGCCCGGAAGCTTGTCCAGATGAGGGGTCCGCGGAGTCCTCCCACCCCCCCCCACCCCCCCACCCAATTGCTATTCGATATCATGGATCCGCACCTGACTGGTGTGGGTGGGGGCGGGATTGAAATAAAAAGGACCGCTCTGGTATCCGCCCCCCCCCCTCCCCCACCTGCTCTCCTGGAATAAGATTCCCCACCATTAAGCTGGTACTGCAGCTGATACTCATACAACTGTAAGATGAGCGGCGATAGGTGGGAGATACGGACTCTCTTCCCCTCCCTCCCACCCCTGGATCCGCCTGTGGGACTGCCTGTGCGCACGGCATAGATCGACAACCGGTATGTCTATGACGCTAACAGGTCCTTTTTTTATGACAAAGATTATGAAGCGGTGGCGAAATAACGGGGCGTGAAGAATGAACCGGAGAGGGGAAACAGGGACAGATGGAGGAGGGGGTGCGGAGGGGGGGGGGGGGCAGGGGCTGAAGTTCGCATTGTCTTTGTCCTAAATTGCTGCCAGAATGGCACGGTAGTATTTATATTTTTGCTTAAACTAATCCACACCCATTTCGCGGGCGGGCATGCGCCTACAGACTACATTTGCACTCCGTTATGTCTTATGCCATGTGAACATCATATATATCTGCAATATAATACAGGTGAGCTGCACTCAATCTGAGCATGATTTGCAGCACCAGGATGGCATAACTCAAACCGGTATAGATATAACACTCGTACTGCGACGACATGCCAGGAAATAAGTTCTTTTTACCGATCATAGTCAAGAAGTTTTGGTCTCTGGTTGAAGGGTAGAAAAGAGCCACCGTGGGAGGAGGGGGTGGTGGGATCGGGGTGTGGCGGTCCAGGGCACCTGAGCAAACATGAGGTGCAGGTCCAGCTGAGGTGCAGGGCGGACCCGGGTATTGACTCACCGGTCTGGGTCCCCTTCCCCTGGGAGGGGTTTTTCAGGGAACCGGCCTTCCCATGGCACGGGTTTGTCAGGGAACCAGGGCTGGTGCGTAGGCGTTAGGACGGTGCGGGTGGAAAATTGAATACAGTTCCATCTGGTTATACCAGTAAAAGGGCAAAGGGGGATTTGGGTGAGATCTCAACAACGATAATCGCATCAACAAATGTATAAGATATCATGCATCATCGAGATGGTTGGGTAGTTAGTAATGAGGAATATTGACATTGAATAAGAAAAAGAAGGTTCACCGTACGTAGCATGTCAAAAGAAAACAACAGCAATATGACGGAACGACGGGAGCATTTATTCAATTTTCTTCATTCAATTGCCGCAGGGCATTTGCCGCATAAGGCAATGTTGCCCTCTACCGTTAAGTCACCCTTGCCTGGAGGGCAGATTGTTGTATTTGGTACGCACGGGTGATTCCTTCACCAGATGGCGCCACTGTTCCATGTGGATTCTACGGTATTCGGCCCCGAAATGAAAATTCTAATCATGGCGGGTTTTGGGAATAATATCCATTGACGTGTTAATGGTGACGAGCGAAGCAAGAGTCGTTGGTCCGCTGTAATGAGTGGAACATGATGTGGCAATGACATTGAAGTTGATAATGGAAATGACTAGTTGGTTATATATTCAGCACGCTTAATCAATTCGATAATAACAATGAAGATGGACATGATTATAATGATGATAACGATTATGATGATGATTATTATTAGGATTATAATGATCGGTAGTGGTGAAAATAATACAAAAAGGCGCAGCCTAAGATAATAGATATTGTAGCAAAGTAAGCACCTTCTGGTTAAGCGTTGAGGACGGTTCTTTTATGCAAATTGTAGTGCAGTACAAAGTTCACCCTAGGTAACCCCAATGTGTACCTCACCTGCACCACTACTTGCTTTATACTTGCTGATGTGGCACGTTAAGGAGTGTACGAACAATCTGTAGTCTCGTAGTGAAGTTTATGCACAAAAATAGTTGACCCCTTATTTCTGCATGCTTCTCACCCCGTCCATACACCTCTCACTCCGCCCTCTCCCACCTCCCCCACCTTGGGTATAACAGCCTCAGGATCGAATCCGGATATGTGCGACTGAAGGTCATAGTCTCCCAGAGTCCCAATGTGACCGGCGGGCGTCCGGCTCAGCGCCCGTCGGGAACTCGGCTGGGGGGTAACCCGGCAGCGGGGGGGGGAGGGGGGGCATGGGGCGGGAGATGGTGGGCGAGGGGGGTGTTGTGGTCATGATTGTTACTGCAAGCATTATATGCAGGGGTGGTATATATATATATATATATATATATATATATATATGGCGGGCAATTGTGTGGCTGGGGGAGGCAGTGGAGACGGCGGGGGTGGCCAGAGAGGTAAGAGATCTACAGCGTCAGCAGAAAAGTAAGGCTTCGTTCGGCGATGAAAGTTACACTATAGTCTGGTCGGCGGCAGGCGTCCTGCTTACCTCCTTCCACTCAGAATCCACAGCCTTCCCATCCACCCCCATTCACCCGCTTCCACCCCGGCTCATCCCAACTCACTTCTCCCACCGTCCGTCCTTACCCGCGTTACCAGCCGCGAATATCCTCCCCCCCCCCCCCTCCGCTCCTCCCCTGACTAGTTTACCAGTTTAACCCGCGGCTACAGCGAGGAGGCCAGCTGTGGGGAAGAGTGAGACTGGTGGAACTGGGGTGGGGAAATGGAGTGGGGGCGGGGCATTCAGCCTGTGACCCCCGGAGAAGTGAAGGGGGGCAAAATATAGGAGGCAGCAGAGAGGCGACGGTGGCGGAGAGAGAGAGAGGGTTGGGGGGGGGGTGGAAAATAGGCGGGAGGCACAGCGTTGGGGAGAGGGGTGCAAGGCAAAGGGCGCCGATGAGGAAACTTGCGGAAGCTGTGCTGGAGCAAGTTCCCCGAAACTGCTATCTGCACCCGCTCGCCAGACTCCCGAGGGTCGCCCCCTCCACCCCCCCCCCCCCAACCCCCTCTCCACCCCTACCTCTCCCGCCCTCTCCCGCGCGCCGGCACACACACACACACACACACACCCACCACTACCACTCCACCGCCGCCGGCTGCTGCTCCAGACTCCTGCCTCTCCCGCCGCCTGTCCTATCCTGCCGGCCGGCCCGCTCGCCTTTCGTTGTACATACACCTACATGCGCCGTCGGGGTGTGTGGATCCAAGTCCGCCCTGCCTGCTACAGACACCGGCCGCCAGCTGGGCAATGGACGGTCAGTCAGATCCCCAGAAGCCGTCGGCGTGATACAACAGCTAGCAATGCCAATGCGCGGACGGGTTGGTTGACCAGCACCGGCCAGGGATACATACATAAGTACCACCTCCATTATCGCCCGTCCCACCAGCGCAGCGCAGCGCAGCGCGGCGCCGCCCGGCTGGCCCCCTTCCGGCTTATCTACATCGGCACCGAGTCCCGCCAATACAAGCGATACCGGGCAAGCGGTAGGGAAGGAAGGACGAACCAAAGAAACTCAATTGCTGGATATTGACCAGGTCCTACCTCTCCCTCCCCCCCACCCTGTGGGCCTGTGGCCGGTGTTTTCACAAAACCAAGAGTGAAACGAAGGCAATATGGCGACCAAGGATAAGTACGTGGTCTCCTTCAACTCCGATACCTCGGACTCCGAGGATGACAGCAGCTCCGATGCGACGCCAGCGCCCCCTGTGAGTAAAATTGCCGCCAAGCCGGTTGCCACCGACAAGGTGGCCGTCAAACCGGTTGCCACCGACAAGATTGCCGGCAAGAAAAGTTTCACCGGAAGTGACGTCAACGGCACAGGGGTCATGGTCAACGGCGCGACTGAAAATGGCGGCCTTGACCTGGATGACGAGGGCGAGGATAGGTTCTCCCGCTCGCTGAAGGTAGGAGGCGGAAAGAGGGTGGCGTCCCCTAAACTGTCGCTTAGCAACAGTGACTCAGCGGCGAGAAAGAGTTCCTCTCCCGTTATCACGAACGGTCTCGCCAATGAAAGTTTCGACAAGGTTTCTGGATCCTCGCACTCCCCCACTCCCGGTCATTACGGTAGGGATAGCTCAGCGGGGGATGGAGTAGGCGGGGCCAAGGCGGCTGGACGCCCCGCCGTCGACGACGGGGTGTCCGGCGGGCTTTCCAACGGCTCCAGGGCGAGGGGGGAGGCTATCAGCTATCAGGGCTTGGGTGATGAAGGGATTGATAAGGTGGTCGGTGGGTCCCGGGCTGCTGCTTATACGGGAGGTAGTTCGGCCGGTGCAGCGAGCACCCGCGGATCGGAGTTTGATTCCGCCTACGGAGCCGCCGGGAAGAGAACTGCGGCGGATATATACAGCAGGGAGCCCCGGGATCAACTGTTGTCCTCCCATGCCACTAAGAACGGTCTGGATCTTTCGTACACCAGTAACAACAGTCACAGCAGCAGGTCAACCACTATAGATGGATCAGAAGAGGAGAAGAGGACGAGCGTGAGCGTCACGTCTACTTCGGATATATCAACGGCCAGCACGGTGAAGGCTGCCCACATGGGGGACTCTCTCGGCCAGGATATCAGTACGGCATCCGGTTCCGGTTCCGGTTCCGGTGTGGGTGCAGCTGCAACCACAGTCGCCAGCGATGGCGCGAAGATCCAAGGCAGTCCTGACGGACCGCTGGTGACCCTACTGACGGATGCTCCTGGATACGCCGGGAAACACCACGCCATCATCGACCTAAGCGCCGTGGAGAGCAAGGCAACGACGACCACGGCGACCACCACCACGGCGATAATGGGGGAAAACCAGCCACCCCAGGAGCCCCGTAAGAAGCCGTCCTACCTTGATGAGCTGAGATTCGACACGGCCAGCGAGCGTTCGGTCAGCGAGCGATCGGAATCCTCATTCACTAAGGAGCGCTTCAGCAAATCCTACGCCGAACCGGATAGCGAATCCGGCGGAAGCGGGTCCGATTACGCCTCCTCCTCTAGGAAAGCCAATCGGGGACACTTTTCGCAGAGTCTGGACGAGGACGCCTTCACTTCCGGTTCCTCATCCGCCGCGCGCACGCCCAACGGCCGGCGCGACCGCGACCGGAAGTTCAGCTTTGAGGAGTTCACGCCGAAGCCTCGCGAGAAGAAGAAGCCGCGGAAGAAATACGACTGGGACAATGAGTCGACGGATGACCTGATCAAGCGGATCCTTGCCGAGGCCCGCGATGAGGCCACGACGCGGGTGGGGAAGGATGGGGAAGACGAAGGCGGCGAGTACAGCAGCAACAAGTCCGCCTACAGCGAGGACAAGAGGATGATCATGGAGGAGGAGAGGGAGAGGGAGAAGGAGCTGCTGTCCCGCGGCGGTGGGGAAGATGGCGCCGCCACGGAGACGGAGAGGGGAGGCGGATTTGACCGCGGCCGCAGCGCCGAGAGAGGCCGGTCCCCTTACAGCTTCCAGCGGGAAGACAAGTCCTCGTCGTCCCTGCTGGAGCGGCGCTTGGCCTCCATGAAGGGTCACACGCCGGAGTGCGAGGATCGCCATGACGCCGGCGGATCCAGGTTCTCCGTGGAGTCCTCCTCGGGGGGTCCTTTCGGGGAGACCCCCCGCCGTCGCAACCAGTGGGGTCTGTCTCCTCTGGGGCGTGATGATGATGACGAGGCTTTGGGCGGACGGGAGCGGGACGTCGGCGGCGGGGAGTGCAGCTTCCAGCGCGCCAGTAGCGCCACCCGCAGCAGCTGGAGGGCGGGAGGCCACCAGAGGGCGATCTGCGATGACGACGGCGACTCCTTCATGGTCATCCCGGCGGCTTCCTCCTCGGCGCTCGCCCGGTATGACGCGCAGCAATATGGCGGCGGTGGCGGTGGCGCAAGTGGGGCTAGCGCTTGCGAATCGCGATCCTACGGTGGCGCCACCAGTGGCTACGAGCTGCAACCATACGGTGGCGCCACCAGCGGATACGAGCGAAAAGCCTACGGGAGTGCCACCACCAGCGGCGGTTACGAGTTGCAACCATACGGTGGCGCCAACAGCGGATACGAGCGAAAATCCTACGGTAGTGCCACCACCAGCGGCGGTTACGAGCTCCAACCATACGGTGGCGCCACCAGCGGCTACGAGCTCCAACCATACGGCGGCTCCGGTCACAGCGGCTACGGCGATAACGACGACAGCGACGACGACGATGCCGTCTTCCGGCCGCAGGAGATGCCGGTCGTATTGCCGGATTCCGACTTCATCCCTAGCAAGTCAGACGAGACGGAGTCGATTGTGAAGGAGCGGACGGCCGAGGTCCGCAGCATGGTGGACAAGCAGGACCACGTGCTCCGCAAGCTGAAGACGGCCTCGGAAAGCTTCGACGAGCTGGACGCCGAGATTCGCACCATCCGGCAGCAGTTCATTGAGAACCAGGCGGCGAGATCGAGCATCGTGGAGGCGATACTGCAGGAGACGAGAGCTGGGGCGGGATACGGCGGCGGCGGTGACGACGACGAGGAGGAATACGGTGTTGGGTCATACGGCCAGCGCAGGGGGCGGGGTCTCTACCGCAGCGCCACCGCGGATTACAGCGGAGGCTCCTCATCCTACGTCAGTCGCTATGGCGTCGGCGGCGCCGGCGGCGGCGCCGGCGGCGGCGGCGGCGGCGGCTACTCATCCCGGAGGAACAGTATCTGCGGCAGCGTCAGCGGCAGCAGTCGCTATGGCGACGACGACGATGATAGGAGCAGCTACAGGTCCCGCTTTACCCGGGATTTCACCCCATCCAGATTCGAACCCGCCAAGCTGGATCACGAACTTGAGTCCGACATCCTGGGTGGATCCGCCCTGGGCAGCCTGGCCCGCCGCGGACCCGCCCGCCCCAGAGCCGCTAGCGTGGGCTTCGGGGCGGATCTCCGCGATGAAGACCGCCCGTACTCCTACAGCAGCCGCAGTTCGGGACTCCGATCCAAGTATCGCGCCCTGGGTGACGACAGCGAATCCGTGACCAGCGGCGGCGATCGCGATGACGACACGATGTCCGTGCGATCCGGACGCTCCTCATCCGTTGCTCCCGACGATGACTCCTCTTCCGGATACGTGGCGCGCAACCGATCCAGTCGCTTCGACGCCTATCAATCTCGCCAGGAGGTCGCCTCGCGTTTCGATCAGGGATACGGCGGGAGCGACTTCAGCAGATCCAGAATCCGCCGCGCCACATCCGTCACGACCGACTACGAGCGCCCCAAGCGGTTCTCTTCCGTACCACCGCCGGATATCTACTCCAGATCGTCAACCTCGGACGGATTCTCCAGTCGCTTCCTCAACAAAGTCCGGGAGAAGAAGGCGACTGGTGTAGATCTGACCGCAGCGAAAAAGGACAAACCCTTCAGGAGCAGGTTTTTGCGATCCTCCTTCGGCAAGGACTATAGCTATGGCACATCCAGAAGCCTGTCTGTGTCGGACGATACCTCCTACCGGTCATCCTACCGGAGCGGTAGAGCATCCAGTGTGGACACATCTGCGGCAGACACCAAAGACACCAAAGCCAGCACGGAAACAGAGGCGGGCGACTCCTAAAGCTCACAGCTGTCTGTTGTGGGTAAGTAGTAACTGTTAATAGTTCGTTTACTTAATTAAACTTTCTCAGTGAGGGATGATCAGCATTTGCATTTCGATGCCGAATTCTGTAGAAATCACACTAAGCAATGGAACTATCATTGTATCTGATAAAGGCAGGATATGTGTGTGTAAGTACAATAATTTGCCGTCTATATGGCGACTTTCGATGGCTCGACCAATAATTAGCAGCGATGCAATATATGATGTACGGAATACGGCAGTGAAATGCAAACTAAGAAATTTTTGGAACAAATTTGTTTGACTGGTTCTTGCTTGCAATCTTAAATATACGCCCTATAATTCGTCTATATCGGAGATCACCTTTCCATGGAAACACTGGTGATTCTTCCATTTGTCTGGTTTGTAATACAACATAAAAACACAGATAAAACGTGCGATCATTGCGGACAATATTTAGTCGCGTAATCAATATAGAGAAATAGAAAAACACTAATTACGCAATACCAAGGTTTCTGTACGTATAATGTGGATATATTTACATCTATGTCACAACAGTTGAACCTGACAAGAGATGTCATAGCCGTGCATGCCCTGTTCACCTTGTACGGGCCAAAGAAATGAAGAACAGTATCAGTCGTACTGCTCATCTCAGAGTTGCATAAATAATAGGAAGGCCTGTTGTCGTAGCTAAACACAAAACTCATTGGGTTTAAGATATTTTTGTATATCGCCATGAGGTAAGAAAAGATAAGACAAAGTTTTATATAACGTCGGCATGTAAAAACCAGCAATAACCAATAGCATACGTGCTATTGACCAACAACGATAAAAAGACGAACTGATGAGATAAATATACGTATGATAATGAAAATATAACAACCATTCTGTCATCTAGTTAAACCTTATCCATTAGCAATGTTGCACAATTTGCACGAATTACAGTGACACATGAACACATCCGAGGTTGGCAGTATTGTTTTGAATTCCTCAACACATTTGGCTAACTTTGTTTTATTCTTGAGCATATTCCATAGCTTGCTGCCTTGATACTTCATAACTATGTGAGAATATATGATGAAGGTCACTACATAGGCTACTGCCTATGTTTACTTTATGTTGAAATAGCTACATTAAGGTTTAAAAACATAGAAAATAATCAGGATTGTGATCAGGATTGCATTCACTGTAACCGTAATCGTAATAGATTAAATTCATCTTTCTTGTAATTGTAATCGTAATCGTGACGTTTATAAGTAATCGTAATCGATTGCATTTACTATGTAATCACCCCAAACCTGGCTACTGGTCATTAGAGTCATATGACACAAACTCGTTATCCTATTCTGTGCCGCTCCATACGCACAATCCCACCGTTTTCCACCGTCCTTTCACAGTATAGATTACTTGTGAATAACCACTTAATTCTTTTAGATAGATGAGGAAAATATGTTTCCTGCTGCTGTTACATCATAACAGTTGTTAATGGATGTTATAATTCTCTCTAAAAAACGGTTGTCCTGCGATGAATCTAAAGCGTGTGTTCCGGTGTTGCTAAAGTAGTATAAATACATGGCACTGGTCTGGTGTATATAATTCTGTGTTATTTTTATCTCGCCTCCGGCGCCATTTGCAATGTTTCTGTCCCGCAAACAACGTCCAGATAACAAAACATACCGGTCGTACCTAGCGTAGAAAAATAGAACTTTTATCAGAACGTCTAACTTAC
This sequence comes from Arenicola marina, assembly GCA_964019135.1. Taxonomy (NCBI): domain Eukaryota; kingdom Metazoa; phylum Annelida; class Polychaeta; family Arenicolidae; genus Arenicola; species Arenicola marina. Next base: position 23,720,857 of record OZ025259.1, read on the forward strand.
AAAACGCCGTTCATTGTTTAATTTGCCAGTCTTTACAAAACTGTTCTCGGGAGAAAACGTGTTGATTTTAAGCACTGCAAGAGTCGGATAAATCCCACACAGTTCAGCGGCGGAATTTATTGTCCAAAAACACCATTTGCTGTCCAAAGCCTCTTTACCTCGCGCTCATGTCGTTTTCATCCCACTGTTTATTCAGGTAAGAGATGTTTTGAGTGCGTTGTGCTGGTTTCGGTCCGTTGCCATGGAGACGACACCTATAATTGCGTCAGAGTTGGCATTGACCCTAATGCCGGCCAGACCGGTGCGTTGTAACGGGTATAAAGGTCTGGCACACCTGGCCTGTGGCTTTTATCTCAACACGGCTCCGGGCTGCAGTCTCCTGATCTTGGCTAACGGATATATGGCGCTGTAGGCAGTCACCCCGGCAGCTGTGCTGCATGTTGATAAAACCTTTCACCTTCAATATGAAACATAAGTGTGTCTCATGGGCCCATTTAGTGACGACATCAACACTATATATTATAATACGCCTATCGATATCGTGAAACTTGGAGGCATTCTCACATTCTCCGTAGCGAGTTGGAAATACAAGCTAATGATTCTATAGTGCCCACTTGTACCGATGTTAATGTTGTTTGGCGGTAATGCTAGGCGCAGTACCTGTATTCTTTTGTTGATGAAACTAATGAGAAAAAACAACTACTCCTCATCATCTCACTTTAATTGTGTTGATCTATAATAGACTAGCGGAGTGTACGTCACAGTGAATACATTGGTGCTCGTTCACAGTGGCAGCCAAGATGGCGATGGGGGTCTACCTTTGACTCCGCCCTCCTCCCCCACCCGATCCCCTAATTTTCAACGCTCCACAGTGTTGGCCCGCATCCCTCTTTTTATTCCAAATATTATATCCGCCCATTTTCGTACAAATGTCCCCCATCCTCATTCTATTTGTGGTGAGATCAGTGGCGGATCCAGGGGGGGGGGGGGGTAGGGGGATTGCAACCCCCCCCCCCCCTTGGGAACCTGAACATACACTGTTAAAGTCGGCTTCTCCGAGCAGCGTCCCCCCCCCAGCGGTCGCAAGTTTTCAGAGAGCAACCCCCCAACCCCCTGGGCAAAAAGAGAGCACCCCCCCCCGGGTCGCAAGTTTTAGCCAGAGAGCACACACCCCCCCCCCTCCGGTCGCAAGTTTGCAGAGAGCAACCCCCCCTCTTGGCAAATTCCTAGATCCGCCCATGGAGATCATATTTTTTGTAGATAATCATGCTATATGATCTATTGTTACAGTATTAGGTGTTTGATTGCCATACCATATGTTAGATAGTCACATTGAACACTATAATACCTGGCTCTACCTAGGCCTATAGTACATGACCTAGCTGAACGGCATGGAGGTTATTCCATATCTTGGTGATATACCGGTGATGAACATTCAACCCATCTCACCCCATAACTCTTTATATATATAACGTTTATATCTGGTCCTCTCCCGTTTCGCTCTAACAGGTGCAACAGTTGGCAAGGGAGTTACGACTTTCGCATCTCTTTCTGTCATATAGATACGAAGATTGTGATCAGATTCATAGCATGGATGGGTCATACCGCGCGATATCATCTATACTTTATGAGGGTGCGCAGCGATACACTGATTGTAGTCCGGCTGTAGGCCGCGTGGCGCTCCCCGCCCTACTTTTCCCGCGGTTGCGCACGTATATTATGACATTGGAGGTGTGTTTGGTTTAGAGGGTAAAACAAGGCTGGGTGAAGAAAAAAAGTGGGGACGAGGCCACAGTGGAAGGTGGAGGCTGGGCTGAGGGGTGAGATGGGAGCCAGTGACAGAAAGCTGTAGATAAAGAATGGGTTGATACTAATGGAAGCGAAGAGGGCCAGCTATGTTCAGTGGCAGATAGATGGAGCGTTGCGCTTGTAGCGGTTCTATGTCCGTTCTGTGTCCGCTCTATGTCCCGCTGTCGGTTGGCCTATATGTGCCGTGGCTGTATCTCTTCCCTGATCTATTACACACTCTCTCCTCACCATAACCTTGTCCAAAGCAATCTGGCTGCGCAACGTACGTGTCTTAAGGTCGTGGACTCCTACCAGGCATGCTGCTAGCGAATACCAGCTCCGTTACTAATGTTATTCGGTAACTTTGGGAAAGGGACTAATATGCTTGTTTTCAGTGTGGCATAGCTCCGTTAATTTGCCAGCGGGGATCCGTAGGGAGGTCACGTATAGTGCTTCTTACTCACGTGTTGTTATTCACTCTGAAATCCACAGGTGTTTCCTGCCTGTCAAACCTCAGCCGCTAAACCTCCCGCACCCATCAGTTCAAACAGCCTCCACTTGGAGCAGTTTTACAAATCGACAGTGCCTTAAGTTAGTTATATCCACCAGGGAAGGACTTGCCAGATTAACTTAATTGCCAATTCGTTTTAATTAACTGACTTAGGCGTGTGGCTACAATTTATAGTCCATTGTTTTTGGTTTCCACGTTTCTCCAGGGCGATTTTTCTAATTGTAAATGGTTAAAAAGGACTATTTTTCAGAACGGGCAACGCTTCTGACAGATATAATCTAAATGCAGAAATTGGCCATGCTATCCTTTATTGTAACCTCTTCAAAATCCAGCGGTTATAGATGGCAAAACTGGAATATTAATCAGCGGCAACATTCCTGGTACCGGCAAGGACAAGGAATGTTAATGGTGTAGGTCACTTGCATGCACTTGAAGGTTACATTGCGAAGAAATGATATGTTGCTGTTATTGGCCTTATATTTTGTGCGCACATAAAGGACCAGGAAAGTGACTTGGGATTGGATGAAACTCGTTGAAGAAGTCACCGGCGACGAGGGGCAAACCAGGGTCACCTCCCGTTACACGCATATAATGTAGGGGCGACTGCCAGATAGCGCTCGAACCCCTGACCATTTGTTCTGTTCAGCTGCTCACTCGGCTCACCAGCCCAGCCGCAGATGGAAGCTCCACGCGTCCACAACACCTTCCGGAATCCTATCAAGGATAGTGATTTGAATGAGTGGACGGAATCACCCCTGAAGTCAGCAAGACAAAGGGGCAAGCCACCATGGTGTGTAGTGAGCGCTGTCCATCAACTTCAGCCGGTACTTGTACCGAGGACCGAGCCATTACACCTTGGGTAGTCGACCCTGATCCCCCTCTTGCGGATAGCAATGGAGTGACATGATGGGTCCTTAACCCGTGGAGGTATTAGCACTTAGGGAATATCGCTCCGTGCCGGAGTTTCATCTTTGGAGTGCACATACCGAATGCACCGCAGAATAAATAGTTCCTTCCACAACAGACATGTATTGTTTTTTTGAGCCTCATCACCTAGACCGTGATGAACCCAGGGCGTTTGACCCCGAGTCCCTATCCCTTACTACCAAACCGCAGGGGCATAATTCCTGGAAGGACTAAAATGCCAGCAGCCAGAAGGGCATTAAACTGATGATTGTTATTGTTTCTTGCCCTCGGTGCTGGAAACAATTTAAATAACAGTTGACTGGAGACCATGGTCTTTGGAAACATAGTTGGGACTTATGAGGAGACGTAGAGAGTTGGTTACGACATACAATTAAAAGACACTAAATTAAAATTCCGTTAATCCACAAGCATGATGATAATGATAATCCATTTAATAATGATAATCCACAACAATGAAAATCCACCTAATGATAATCCATTTAATAATGATAATCCACAACAATGCTAATCCATATAATAATGATTATCCACTTAATATAGAAAAATGCCGTGAACTCACTTATTAATAGCCATAATACATATTTTGCTAATCAATTTAACCGTGATGAATATTATATGTTATTTTAATTATATTTTCAACATTTGTAGTCATCGATAACGACTGGAGCTCAAAGCAGGTCACAATTTTCCAGTGAATATATATCACGTGAGGTGGTGACTGTTACTGTTAGTAAAAAGTAGCATCGGGGAGCACAAGAGACGTGATTCATAGCAAAACTGGATGGCTGAGACAACTCCGACCCTGGATCCTGGCGGGGTTTCCGGGATCCGGCTTGCGGGGGGCGGGGGTTTACAGCGGGGTTGGGTGGGGGTGGTGGGTATGGAAATGGCCACCCTTTTTCTTGTCTTGTTGCTATGCGAGGCCTCAACAGGTGCACCGGCCCAGCGTCCGGGCTGCAATCAGAGTCATAGAGCTGCCACACTCAAGGTGAACTTGTCTCCGGCGTTACTGTTTCACCTTGAGGTCGCCGAACCCATTATACCCTGTTTGCTACGTATCTCTATATCGCCGTCGCCTTCCGGTCGCTCCCCCCACCCACCCCATCTCACTCTCCCTCTCTCTCTCTCAAACACTCTCTCCTTCATTCCCCCCACCCCCTCCCAGCAATTCGCCGCCTCCCGCATCCAGTGCCCAATCATGATTGAACCCACTCCACAAGTCCCCCCCAGCACATCCCCAACCCCTCCGCCCCAGTCCTTCTCCCCGGTTCTCCGCTCAAGCCCTCCGCCCAATAGCCCCCCCCCCCTCCCGTCCCCACCCCATACGCACACCTATCTCCCACCGATACCAATTTTTCGCTTTGACGTCTAAACCTATATAGTTTTCTCTTTATTGCAGTGCTCATCGACCACGACACCTGGCGATAATCAAGTCGATCCAGGCGGTGCCTCAGCCTGCCAGCCCCGCAGCCAGCCCGGCAGTGCGGCAGCATGGCCAGGCTGTGGCCCAGACAGCTAGCAGCCGACTCGGCGTCTGTGGCGGGCGGGCGTGCGTGCTGGCTTGGGCGGCGTGGCGGAGTAGCTCCCGGTCCCCCCCATCCCGGCCGGGATCCATCCGGGGTCTCCGCCGCTGCTGCCGCTGCTGCCGCCGCCGCCGCCGCCAGCTCGTCAGTCAAGGAGCTATAGCGGCGCGCAAATCCGTGCATATATATAAGACATACACATCGGATTATCGCCTCGTATCGCCTCGCCTCTCACGTCTGTCTGTTAGTGTGTCTGTGTCTGTCTGCCTCTTTCTGTCTGTCTGCCCATTTGCTGGGCGGAGGGATATGTACACGCTCCCCAAGCTAGTGTTGGGTGCGTCTCTGTCCGATAGTGCCCAGAGGAGTTACCACCTACCAGCCGGTATATTTATACATTACACCTGTACATAGAACTCCGGTAGACTGGTGCATGTGTGTGTGGGTGTGTGTGTGTGCGCGCGCGCGCGCGCGTGTGTGTGTGTGTGTGTGTGTGTGTGTGCAGCAGTGTACAGACGAGTGTATAGACGAGTGCACAGATGTAAGTAGAGATGGGTGTAAATACATGACCAGTCTCTGCAAGGAAAATTTCCATATTTCCCTGGATCCCGGCTCTATGTAGCTTATCCATCACGTCCGCACACATCCCATCCCTTCCTTGTCTCTATTTGTACCATCCTCCTTCTGGGTCGCTGGGACCTCATTTTGCCTATCCCTATGGCGACTTAGAGTGGTAATTTGATTTGCAGACCAATGGAAAAGGATTATCCACCTTTTTTATATGGCGGTAAATACAGATGTGATCCATCGCTTTTGACCTTCGCAGCTTTCGTACTTGTAAAATAATATTTTTTTTCAATTGTTGGGGCAATCAATTGTTGAGGACAAGAAACCTGAACAGAAAAACTGGAACGAAGCTTTCGATTGGGAAACCAAATACAGCAACAGAAGCCGTGTTGTGAAAAAACAGAAAAGAAATACAAACGACAAAAGTAATTGTTGAGGATTTTTTTCTCAACCTGGAACAGCTACTAACACTGTTAATATGTGTTGAAGTTCCATTTTGGTGTAACCTTCGAAAAGTTACTATGGCTGAGGACTAAAATGTGTTGATAGTCTGCTGTGAGAATCTGGCAACGAGTGAAAATATCCCCCTTGGTTTCTTTCCCAGAACAGCTGGAACATACATATATATATATGCGACCTGGAAATAGTCTTCCTCGTGGAATGCCAGCGGTGACCACCAGTATTATACTGTGGCCCGCATGCCTAGATTCCCAGGGTTGTAAGAGACTGCTCATGGCTTGTTAACATGGATGACTGTGAACATACGCATCTGTTGTAGCATGGAGTAATTTCTGGAACGCCAACACAGGAATGGTTTGCAAAGTCTTCCTCAATTTTGTTTCCCGCAATTGCTAACCATTATTGTAAAAAATAAGTGTCAGATATATAAATTACATATTGATGTGATTATATGGAGTGGGGGTCGAATCGGTTTTCGCGTAGCCTTGTTCGCTCGTTTTTACGCTCAATGACCATATTGTCAAATGGTGAAATGATATCTGCGAGAAGGTAAGCTGTTGATCAGCCCAAAATAAGCTATTCATGACTAGAAATTAATTATGTTTGACGTGCTATATTATACTTGCAAAGAGATATCTGAAGTATGCAATATCACACATATAGGTCGTGATAGTGGAAATGCGATAAACAGGGGATTAGTTAGACTAATTAGTGTTTTATTTCACCGATTGGTTTTCCCCATGTCAAATGCCTTTGAAGTGGACATCTTTTGTTAAATTGGCACCTTTGCCGGTCACAGTTTCGGGATGTTCGTCTCTGATTTTGTTTGCTTTGTATGACATCAGTGTTACTTATTATACGAAGCGTGATTTGTGATATTTCTCCTGTCGGACATACGCGTGGTACCACGGTATCGAATTAAATTAATTCCCAATTTGAATCTTGTTGCGGAAGGAAAATAGGTGGGTAACATTAAGGCTTGACTCGGGCAAAGGTTTGGGGTTCGGTGGGGGAGAAGCAATTTGTGATTGTCAGGAAACGTGGTTGAGGAATGTTATCATGGCGAAAGTGAATGGAAACATGAATGCTAGATCTTTGTTATAACAGTCACCGTTCGTTCAAACGGTTATGGTTTTCTGGTGTAAACTGACTTTTTTCCTGTCATTTTTACTTTTCGATTGTGTTTTCTCTACCTGGGGAAACCGCCACTGAAAGGTGGAAGATACAGTTTCAACAAATGCATCGAACAGATCAACAGATCTTGTGGATTTGACGCACCGTGGCCTACCCACCTGGCGCCACTAGTCTCATTCATCCATGTGGCGCTAGTGGTCAAGTGATTCAAGTGAAACGCCAGTCGCTTGCACGCACAGATGGCGCACTCAGTCTCGTTAACATGGTGGCGGTTTCCGAAGGTCAGCCTTTTGATGTTTTTTTCGCACCCTGTTGATGTTGTTGTGCTGAGGTATACATATTTTTGTATGATGGAATAAACTTATTCACAATGCCTTAACTTCCTTTCCTTTTTTTACGGGGTGGCCACACATAACTTCGATTACTCGCCATATTAATATATATAACCCTGAAATAGCGACTTTCTGTGTTAGGGTGATATCGCTACTTGAATAAATAATATTGGAAGAACATAACTCAATAACACCAAGCTGCTAGGTGGATGTGTAACGTTTATAATAATGAATAAGTAGGTAACTATAACCTAACTGCATCGGCTTTTTTGCAGAAAGGTACACTCCACTCTTCTAAGATCAGTACATATTTTGTTTAGATTATCTTGCGGCGAACAGATAAACGACAAGGAAACCCATATGAAAACCATGAATGCCATTATCAAAACCATGCTATTTCCTGCTTGTTTCATCTCTAGGAGCGATTCAATCAGTAATGCCGGATGGAAAGGCGGGAGGCGGGGGGTCGGGGGGGGGCGGTATGGGGTGCAACGGTACATAGCTGTACACAAATTTCTCCCCGATTCTGCTATACTCGCCGGTTATTTCCGTCTATCTTCTGGCGAGTTTTACGGGTTATCCCCAGCACCAGACTGTAGATGTAGAGAGGTGTGGTGCGTCCACTGAGCCATGTGCTCTAGGGCGCCAGGCGGCTGGATCGCCCGCCTGCTGTGCTCAGTTTTACCGCCGCGTGGTCTGTCCGCTTGCGCATGCGCAGATACGACGTGTGGCGCTGGTTATTTCTATACGTGTGCGCGGGGATTTACGGTACCACCGCGCCTCTGGTTTACGAGAAGAACCGTTAAGACGAACATGCAATATATATACCGATATATATACATTGATGATATTTACTTTTTAATAGATTTTAGTTAGAATTGGGACGCTGTCACCCTGTGATAAGATCGTCAGACCAGGGTTCGATTCCCGGTAGCGCCGTCACGATTTCACACACATCTTCGTTGATCTAAATTCGCTTTGCTAAAAATGGTTCAGTTCCATGTGCTATATTCGGGGGTCATGGGTTCGAATCCGAGCGTTAAAGTAGCCACGTCAACATGTGTGCAACTTGTGTCTTTGCAAATTAGCTATTACAAATTCACAATTCCAAAGGCCAAATGTTTCAGTCTAATAAGCCAGAGGATTTATCCTCAATCTACACATTAAAGTGCAAAATCATGCCCAATAAATCATTTATATATTCACACAAATCGCGGGGTAAAGGGATAGGAGAAACATGGATTATTAGTCTTGAATTATCTGGCAATTGTTGCATTTTAACGAAAGGTCCCCGTCCTAGTTTAATAACAATTGTACATTCGGACTGGACAGTGGACCGTTGCAAGTGAAATCCATTGACATACGTTGACACAGCTACAATAAATGCTGCATTACGAGCCGATGACCAATTCTTGGTTTCCGTGTATGTGACATATGGTACATGGGTTGCTGTTTTGATCTTTTATGATTGGCGGGAGAGGAAAGAATTGTTCCTAATACTGGAGTTAGTGTGACGGACCATTCACTAACTGATGGACGGTGTATTTGATCTAGATTGTTGAGTTGCAACTGACTTAGTATATGGAGATGCATGGAAGACTAACCGAAGTAATGTATGGAGTATTAGCCTAAGTATTGCGTAGACTACTAACCTAGATACTGTTCGCAGGGGCGGATCTGGAAATTTGCCAAGGAGGGGGGGGGGGGGGTTGCTATCTGAAAACTTTCCACGGGAGGGGGGGGGGTGCTCGGAAAAGCCGACTTTAACAGTGTATTTTCAGGTTCCCAAGGGGCAGGGGGGGGGGTGGTTGCAAGCCCCGTAACCCCCCTCCCCCTAGATCCGCCCCTGGTTCGGATTAACTACATGGCTTTTTATGTTACTAACTTAACGCTAAAGTAATGTTAAGGTACTGTATAGAGTTCATATCTGTGTAATAGAATGGAATGCGTTTTTACATAGGGTCGTTTATTCCCAACTAACTTAGTTAATGTATGGACTACTAAATAAAATGACTGCTATAATAGGGAATAAATGGAGTTTTAGCTTTATAGGCAATTTATGGATTACTAGCCTGAAAAATGCATGGATTACTAACCTGAAAATTGTATGAAGTGCTCGCCTGAATAAGGTCTAAACCACAATACCATGTGATGTATTTAGAATTAACAAAGTAAGTAATGTATGGACTAGTGATACCAGTAATGTATGAAGTAGTAACCTTGGTGATATTGCTAATTTCGACATTGCATGAACCACTAATCTTAGTAGGTCTGAAGATTACTTATCCGACTAATGTATGGCATACCAACAAAGAACACCTTCTAGTTAACTTAAGCAGCGTCTAGACAATGGAAATGGCCTTGAACTTGAACTAGTTACTTACTACAGGTAAGCGATATGGCATCGCTCCAGCATGTTGGGTAAAAAGAAAGTTCTGTACAGATGTCTACGCCCGACGTGTCTTACGTCCGTCTTATGTCTTACGTCAGCGGTGCCCATGGTGACCCGACCCTGAGCCGTATGAGATAAGGTCTGCAGACAATCCCCCCAGGGCCCGCAGGTTCTGCTACCTACCTGCCTGGCAACTGCCGTATCGCCTCCTTCACCAAGTGGTGAAAGGTGCCGACATTTGATAACTGATATCCTTCTCTTGCTGAGGGTCGAAATACGAAATGGTGAGTCGGGAATCGGGGGTTGGGTTTTGGGTAAAGGATATTTTATAATGTTACAAGGATGGGGCGGAACGTACGGCAGGGGAGTTGAGTGGGGGAGGGGAGGGAGATGAGGAAATGAAGGAAGGGGAGGGGAGGGGAAGGAAAGAGAGGGAGAGGGAGGGGAAGGTGGAGTAAATGGGTCGGGCGAGAAGGAGATGGGGGTGGGGGGTAGGAAAGAGGATGATGGAAGGGAAGGCGAGGGAAGGGGCAGCTTGGGGGGCAATGTGTCGTTTTCCCTCTTTTCATTTAAGTTTATGAATTAAAATGGGCCGAATATATCTGAATAATTTGACACAGAGAAAATAACATAAGGCTAGGAAATGATTATCCTGTTAATACCAAGAACGACTTTTAATCGTTCGTCTAGTAGACGGCAGCGTTGATCTGCGTTGAAGTATTCGGCAATTAGATGAAATGACGTTTTTGTGTTTCTTGTTTTTGGGTGAACAAAAGGCTAAATTGAGCCAATAGAGCTCGAGAGACAATCTAATGGCCATGGATGAAATATGCCCGAGATGCAAGTAACAGGCATTTACGGTGACATGCTAGTCTGCAATGTCACCCCACTTTAATCCCGATTATGACAACTAAAAGACAATAATACCCGCCAGTATTATGCGACCTACACGCACTAGACCATATTTACGTAAGCATATCTTCACAACAAGTCGCCGGTGGTGCCATAACACGAACAATCACCGGGTGTGTCGATGTATATAGGATACCAACTCAGACGCCATACGCTGAAACTATGAAACACTATGGATAGGAAAAAATCAGCTAATGGGGAGGGTACCTCCCATCCTGCTTCCTCTGCTTCTTTGGCTCTCCTAGTGTGAAAACTCAACATCCGACGGCCCGATGGTAACCTATAGCGAGAGGGAGACATGTCTCCGGCATATACACCGAAGAGGTATCTGGATATTGGAAACCCGAATCCCGAGGGAGGTCCTGTAACCTTTCACCACGGAACAGATCCCGATGGCAGTATTTATACAGCGGCAACATTAATAGCTCCGCGCGTTCCCATGCGGCGAGGGTGAGTATGAGAGAAGAAAGATGGGGGGTGGGGGGGTGAGAGGGGGGGGGGGAGGGGCACATTGGGGTGGGGAGCAAACTGAAGAAAGAAGGAAGAAATATGATATGGCGAGAGAGGCAGAGACGGAGAGACAACGTGAGACCGATAGATGGATATGTGGGAAGAGATTGAGAGCGAGAGATAGAAACTTGAAAAGAAGGAATATGGAGAGAACGAAAAGTGAGAGAAGAAAGTGAGAGATAGAGAGAGAGCGAGAGAGGGCGCCAGAGAGATAGACGGGAGCAGATGGAGAGGGAAAAAGGAACACCAACATAGAACCATTACTGGGTTGTCTACATCTGTCGCGTATTGATATAAGTTTCAGTACGTAACTCGAACAATTTAAATTTACACCGACAATACTTAACAGAATTAATCGCACAATTTTCTACATATCGAAAACATTCACCTATGTCACGTGCAGTTCAGCATTGGCTCAATGTCATGGTGCGAATGATGCGATTTGAAATCAATGATGCCGATGTTGATGCTGATGTTGATGGGGATGGGGATGGGGATGATGGCAGTAATGTTGATACTGCTGCTAATAATGATGGCTGCAGTGATGGTGATGGTGCATTTGAAGACAGTGATGGTGGTGGTGATGGTGGTGGTGATGGTGATGGTGATGGTGATGGTGATGGTGATGGTGGGGGTGATGGTGATGGTGATGGTGAACTTGAAGAGTGTTTTTTCAGTAATCCGGCAGTGTTATAGTTTCCGGCCATAGGGTTAACCTATGTGGATCCATAGGACTCCCGGGGACCGTTCAGGCGCGGCCTCCCACTAGGTGGAGGGGAGGAGCCGGGGGGGGGGGTGGGGAGGGGGGAGGTGGCTAGTATCGACGGGGGGTTAACAACCAAGAGATCGTACTAGCCGCTATCCAGGCTTCTCGGAGCGAGGAACCGATCCAGCCCCGTTGCCATGGCGACTTGTGGGGGGATACCTGGATGCGGGTCGTGCGTGGGAGTAACGGGCGAGCGAGTGAGTGGGGCAGCGTCCCTCACTCAGCCAGGGGAGGGGCTAGTGGGGGAGGGGGTGGGTGACGGAAGACTGGGCCCTCACTCAGCCAGTGGTGGCAGTGGGGCGGCTGATGGATTGGGCAGCGGGTGGAGTGGTTGCAGGGAGGGGAATGTGGGGGAGGGGAGAGGAAGGGGGGGGGGGGGGGGGGGTCACGGTAAAAACCTGGATCCAGGCGGTCGCTGTAAGCCACGATGTGTCCGGAACAATGTAGCAGTCAGCCGGAGTAGGCTGCTCGCTCCGGTTTATTCCTGGCGGATCAGGAAACTCAACGCCTAGGGAGTCCTGGATAGCACGGACGCCGTCTGGAGCAGGCATGGGGGGAGGGGTGTGTGTGTGTGGGGGGGGGGTCCTATCCAAATCCATACGCTGTCTGTACCCCATCCGTGCCTACATCTGTACCAGTTCCAAACCCCTACCCTGTTGGTACCCCACCCGTGCCTATATGTCTACCATTGCCAAACCCCCACCATGTCTGTCCCTCACCAGTGTATATCTGCATCTATACCAGGGCCAAGCTATTACCCTGTTTTTATACCACTGCATCTACATCTGTACCACTGCCAAACACATACCCTGTCTGTATCCCACAAGTACTTACAACTGTGCCCCTTCCAAACCTCTACCCTGTTGGTACCCCACCCGAGCCTACATCTATACCACTGCCAAACCTCTACCATGTCTTTATCCCACCGTACCTACCTACCGATGTATCACTGCCAAACTTCTAACCTGTCTGTATCCCACAGTACCTACATGTGTACCACTAATAAACCCCTAGCCTGCCTGCATCCCACCGTACCTAAATGTGTACCACTAATAAACCCCTAGCCTGCCTGCATCCCACCGTACCTAAATGTGTACCACTAATAAACCCCTAGCCTGCCTGCATCCCACCGTACCTAAATGTGTACCACTAATAAACCCCTAGCCTGCCTGCATCCCAACGTACCTAAATGTGTACCACTAATAAACCCCTAGCCTGCCTGCATCCTACCGTACCTAAATGTGTACCACTAATAAACCCCTAGCCTGCCTGCATCCTACCGTACCTAAATGTGTACCACTAATAAACCCCTAGCCTGCCTGCATCCCACCGTACCTACATGTGTACCACTAATAAACCCCTAGCCTGCCTGCATCCCACCGTACCTAAATGTGTACCACTAATAAACCCCTAGCCTGCCTGCATCCTACCGTACCTAAATGTGTACCACTAATAAACCCCTAGCCTGCCTGCATCCCACCGTACCTAAATGTGTACCACTAATAAACCCCTAGCCTGCCTGCATCCTACCGTACCTAGCTATGCACCACCGCCAAACCACGGGGATTTGGTTTCAAGCAGCACAATGGGACGGGCCAAGATGTAGAGGAGCCATGTCCCCGGTGATGATCCCTTACTCTTTGCGAAGGAAGACATAAAATCATCATCTTGCCCTAGCATAGACATGTCACAGGTGGGGATGGAACCTCGCACCAGCCGCCAGGTCTTGCCTAGCAGAGCACAGTCGACAATAGCCGAGCGCTACCCACTAGGCCATGGGGTGACCCCGCACCACTCACTGTGCCATCCCACGATGTATCCATGAGCAGATTGATGGGCTGCCTGACCTGCCAAACCGTTTAGGCCGTCGCTGGTTGACGCGTCAGGACACGTGACGCACCTGTCCATTGTGAAACGAAAGAAAGAAGCACCGATTACTAACATATAGTGCAGAGTATAGCAAGGCGCAGACTAAACGTTAAGATCCCCAAACTGTGGCGCTACGCTTTTATCGCTGCTGTCGGCCGAGAGCAAATTTCAAGATTCTAGAAAAACTAGCGTGTCAAATCAGCTGTAATTTCCTACAACGTGATGCTTTTCAAAGATGAAACATCAAAATAACGTGCTCTGCGTATTTAATACAGCAAAATACTTCGAATAGAAAATAAATTGAGAAAGTAAGCGACAATAGAGATCTAATTTAGCGCTCGCGGAGTATGTCCAAGGTAGAGCGGTTAAAACGTGCGTGATAAAGTCACATGACTTCATATCGGCACAATGCTTCGTTTGGTTGGGGATTGATGTTTGCGCAAAAGCCTTGCGTCGTCTGGTTTGAGCAACTTTAAACAGGGATTACAGGAAATACTGACGAGATTGTAAAGCGAATCTTCATCTTCTTTCATTTGTAATAGAATCCTTCGAATAGCCCATTAAGATGAAGCCCAAAATAATGCAGAATAAATAAATGGCAGGGTAGATTTTTAAAGTAAGGCGGAAGTTGGGGTGGGGGTGGGGGTGCAATTGAGGTTTCTTTATATAGGTTGTCACAACACCCGGTATGCAACAACCATAACAGCTCGAACGCTTCCTCCCCCCCCCCCCCCCCTCCCTCCTATTTCTGTCTCCGGCTCCAGCTTCCCGTGTCGCACAAGGACGGCGGACGTGCCATCAAGAAAGAAATACATGTGCCGGTAAGATGATGAGTATCAAAATAGCTTCTTCCCTTCCTAAGATGGCAGCCTTCTACCGTACCCATTGCATCGGCAGGTCGCTACACACAAATCGACTTTTTTTGCCCAGCGCGGGACTCAAACCCCAACATCCGACTGAACCAAACCCCCCGGCTGACCGCTGCGCTGACATGAAACGCGGTTTAGTGGGTCACCCGTACTGGAATCTTGGATTGCGTTAATCAATCCTGCCAGATGAATCTTCTCTGGCCATCTGGAATGATGGAGTTTGCATCAAGGCCCGGGGGTCTAACTTCTAACCAGCTCCGGATGGCCATCTCGAGTTCACTCTAATGATTGGATTCCGGCGAGGTCGTTACCACTCCAGAGACATCCGGACGGTGCAGGTTCAGCGGCCCTGAGGGGGTGGAGGATGGGGAGTGTGTCTGTGTGTGGGGGGCGGGGGGGGTCTCTGACCCCCGCCTGGGGGTGCTGCACTCAACTACAATTAGGACTTATTACGAGCCACGTGCGTTTCCATCCAACAGTTCGCCGACCGGCAGAGCACGTGCGTGAAGATGTATGTACGTGGTAGAGGGGGTGAAGTGGGATGGGGTGGGGTCTGGGTTGTGCGAGGCGCGTACTGCGGGGGTGAGGGAGGGGGTGGGGGGATAGTGCGAATCGGCGGAGTGCTATCACGTGGAGTGGATAATAGGGTTGAAGAGGGATAGGGGAGTGAGAGGGGGGATGGGTGGTATCATGGAATAGTAGGGAGTCGTGTGAGTGGGGTGAGGTGGGGGTGGGGCGCAGTTCATGGGATGCGTGGTGGGCGGGGGGCGGGCGACAAGAAGGTTAAATTGGCATGATGGGCTGAGGACAGGGAGAGTGCGCTGGGTAGGGGCGAGTGGTGTGTGGGGGTGGGGGGTCGAGAAGGGGTAAGGGGAGGTGATAGATGGAAGATTTGGACTGGAAGGGGGAGTTGTCGGAACAATGTTTATGTTGGTTCCTTGCTTGCCGGTGATCACTCTGGGAACATCGCAGCTTTCTCTCCTCTGGGTGGAGGCGGTGTTATGGACCATGTAACAGGACGGATATAATTATGTGAAATAAGCCTCTTTTGCGTTGGGGAGCCTCCCTAGATCGCTGGGTAAGAAGGCCCTCTGCTGCACAATCGAAAGGTTATAGGTTCAAATCCTGTTGGCATGGCAGTAAGTATCATCCAACCGGGCTTCATTGCTTCGCGAGGTGTCTTGGCCCAGCTTAGACACCACGCAGCCTTTATAAAGCAATGTATTTTATTTATTTCTGATCATTATTTTACGTTATCGACAATGATTGTCCCCTTCTCCTTGCAACTAGCAGGTCACCTCGTAGCCGAAAATTCGTCAGGAAACTTTGCAGTACTTTCGACCAAAGACAACCACTTTGAATTTATTAGCAAAAAAACAAAAATTGTGTGATACAAATGATTTACGAGAACCAGACCAGTCAAAGAACTAGTCGGAATTACCGTTCATTACCCAGAATATATATACGTAAGTATGCAGTCAACAAACACGTGGTTTCAGTTACCGCCATGTCTGCCGAAGGTCACGTGCAACACGTAAGCTTGAGTGTTTCGTTTCCCACCGTCGGGAACATGCAAAAGTTGATACAACGTGTTACCTACAGCAGACTGCAAAGAAAAAATCTGGTCCGACAACCAGATTTACCAAAAAATTTGACCAGCAAGTCATCAGTCCTTGCGTTTTACATCGATTATAAAAATGGAATGCAATGTTGGTGTTCTAAGCGGCGTGTTGGTGCTTGAAGGCACAATCTATTGGACAACCAATACCTCCCGGGACCGTGAAATGAGGTTGGATGGCAGTTGTCCCAGATGAAGGTATAAGGGTTCGACTCCTCTCGCTGCGCGGTTAAAATTTGCTTAAATGTGGATACAGATAAATATAGACGGTATGAATATATTAGGCAATTAGGCATTAAAACGGAGCGGCCAGCTTGGCCTTAAGCGTTACTCCAACCGGAAGTGACGCCTGCAGTGACAGAAAAAAAGGAATATAAATATCTGCGATTCTAATTCCAATCGTAGACATATAACAATTTGCTTCAATGCTATTATTCCATGAAACACTAAAATAACGGTCTACTGTGCGGTTTTCTCCGGCAAAATGGCGCGCTGCTCGACATTGATGCGGGCGTGTTGCTTTAATTGTTTATCGTTAGCACTCGCCAATTTATTCTTAAAATGTAATCGTTCGGTATTCCTAGAGGCGAAAAGCTTCTCTCTCTGTCCACATAGTATTGGATTTATGGTGAGTTTCTTTGTTTCAAGATTCTTTGTTATGGTTAATACAGTGCATACGTTATGATTACAATAGAGCAGAGACCTTCTTCTGCATGAAGCCCTCAATACGCGGACGGGTTGTCCTAACATTTTCAAAGAGCATTAACAAGTAACTGATTCCATCTTTTTTGTCATACATGTGTACAGATTCAAACAGCCAACCTACTGTTTTGAGTGATGGCATTTCGCTCATTAAACTGTTCACCGATCTAAAGGTACTGCATGGCGAATTGATAATAATGAGCCGATCCTTACATATGTGTGATCAATAATGCGCCGATCCTTACATATGTGTGATCAATAATGCGCCGATCCTTACATATGTGTGATCAATAATGCGCCGATCCTTACATATGTGTGATCAATAATGCGCCGATCCTTACATATGTGTGATCAATAATGCGCCGATCCTTACATATGTGTGATCAATAATGCGCCGATCCTTACATATGTGTGATCAATAATGCGCCGATCCTTACATATGTGTGATCAATAATGCGCCGATCCTTACATATGTGTGATCAATAATGCGCCGATCCTTACATATGTGTGATCAATAATGCGCCGATCCTTACATATGTGTGATCAATAATGCGCCGATCCTTACATATGTGTGATCAATAATGCGCCGATCCTTACATATGTGTGATCAATAATGCGCCGATCCTTACATATGTGTGATCAATAATGCGCCGATCCTTACATATGTGTGATCAATAATGCGCCGATCCTTACATATGTGTGATCAATAATGCGCCGATCCTTACATATGTGTGATCAATAATGCGCCGATCCTTACATATGTGTGATCAATAATGCGCCGTCCATTACTTGCATCGACTACAATATATGACATAAATCCACGATCATAAGTCACGCATGCTGCCCACTGTTGCCGATGCACTATCATACTGCATGGAGCATAATATGCGAATCATAATGCACGGAACCTAATACATCACACACCATGTGCTGATCCTACCGGTTGTAATGTTCTAGGGGCCTATTTGGTGTCGTGGTTAGCGCACCAAAGATCGCAGATCAATAGGTCTTCGAATCCAAACTTGGACACTAAATCTGTAGCACGTTTCAACAGCCAAAATAAAGATCCGACAGTTCGCAGATTTAGTTTAATGTGGATGCTTCGCGATGGCCATCGAACAATTCCAATGGGATTGATTAAAAGTTATTTTTTAAAATTAGCCTCATGGTGAGGACTGCAGTCAACCCGCGGGTTCTTTTGATACATAACTTGTTTACATGTGACGCTGACCAGGCAACACAGTTTGATAACACTTATATTCGGTTGACAAGTCAAAGTGATCTGCAGGTGGTACCTGCAGGCGGAACTAGATCCGCCAAATCAGAGTTGGGTGTTTCATGCTGTATACCGGAACTCACACAGGGAACCTCGTTATGATGGGTAAATTATAAGCGGGCGCTCTGGCCACATGAGAGCCTAACGGCACGTGGATCGGTAGTGCGAGTCCCGCTGCGATGCCTGCGTAGTCGCAGGATAAAGATCCAATATCCTTCTTCGCAAAGAGTAGGGGGTTACCCCGGGGACGTGGCTCCGGCTCTTCCCTTTCTTCTCCTTTTGACGCGATATGACCAGAATTATAAACGAAGACCCAACCTTCTTCGCCTAATGCCAGTTCAGGAATATTTCATTTTGGAACTGCTGTTGTGTATGTTCTATTCACATAAAAATAATAAGTATAACGTTAGCACGGTTTAACCTTTGCTCAAAGACTTTCTCTACTTCATGTTCCAAGAAACGGATAGCGAGTTTTATCAGTCTCCAACACCGCCCCCGGAACTCAAAATGAATCCCATAATCCGATCCCAATTTTCATCCCCTGCTACTGCTTCCCGGTACTCTCATTAACAAAACATTCTCAATAAAAACATGCCGTACCACTATCCAAAGAGGTCTTAACTGAACATGCACCCACCTTACCCATTAGCGGATTTGATATAATGAGGATGGTTTTTGAAAACGTTGTTTTAATGCGATACGCTAAGCAGTTTGATGTACATGTTTCCCTCATGATGTATGTCGTATGGTGTGTCTCTACATATCACACGGATAACCTGAAGGATTGCTTTTCTCTTCGTTTGCTGATTGTTTTGCTTGGAGGCGGTAATGATTGACGTCTCGGGTATGCATATATATATGTAACGTGTGTGCCGATTGCCTGTGGATTGTTTGTAAGACGTGGAAGAGACAATTCGGCTCTTACAACGGGTAACGCAGCTAAGGGACACCCGTGGAACAAGCAACAAGGCTAAGGAGAGATTTGGAAAAGGCAACTAAGCCAACATACTTTACCACTTACAACTAGAGAAACGCATGGTTAGAGAAAGCAATACAGCGCGCTGGTTAGACGCGGTTAAGAGAGCGGAAACCTTTCGAAGAGAGACAACACACCAACGCTAAGAACGAAAATAAGGCACTCGTTCATCAACGCTGCATTGCACAACCGGTTGAGACGACAGCAAAGCGACCGTTTTATTATGGGTTTCATCCCCGGCGTAAGCGACGCCTATATCAGCCAGAGGATGACTTGGTCAGCTACAGTGGCTGAAGGTCTTACAGCGTCCGACGTTCCGGAGGATGGCATGGCGACCCGTTCACCTGTAACTCTGAGGGGACATTCGCCAGAACCTCTCGAGTATGCCTTCAGTATCGCCCACGTTCTGATCGCTCTGACCATATTAACGGGGAACTCCTTTGTACTGGTCGCCTTTGCCAAGTTCAAAGCGGTCAGAACATTCCACAACTTATGCCTCGTCAGTTTATCGTCGTCAGATCTCATGACGTCGCTGGGAATTTTTGCCACTGAAGTTGTGCACATTTTCTTTCCGGAATCGACAGAGGTTCGCGTCCTGTGTCTCTTCGCTGCCATTATGACTGCCGGCAGCGTCGGCCTGTCTATTTGGAGTCTGCTGTTAGTCACCGTGGAGCGCTACGTGGCCATCGACCACCAAACTATTTACATCCGGGTGTTTACTGCCAAGCGATCGCGCGCCTTGGCGTTGGTGCCCTGCATCGTTGTCGTCGTCCTGGCAATATGCCTCTTGGCGCTCAACACCTGGAGACCTGGCAACCGTTGCTATTGGCAAGATATGATGCCGTTCGATGTACAGGTTCCCCTGGGGTTATTCGTGGGTGTTCTGCCGTTTTGCACCATCAGCGTCCTCTACGGCCGCATCGCTTTGGTGGCATTCCGCCATCGTCGTCAGATCCACGACCAATTTGCATCCGTCGGCCAGCAGATGGCCCAGTACAACCGCGGTATTTACACACTGGGAATCATCTTAGGTCTGTTGTATATGTCGTGGCTTCCTTTACTACTGCAATTGATGCTGAAATTAGCAATCAGCGATGCTTCTACTCTCGCTAAGGCAGTTTATATATTCCAAAACACATTTGCCAGAGTGTTTTTGTACCTGGGGCCGTGCTTGAACCCACTGGTGTACCACTGGCGATGCGCGGAATTCAGAACCGCGTTTCACAAATTGTTGCACCCCAACAGGACAGACTCTTTGTATCCAGGCCATGTTACGCCAATGTAGCTATATAGATACGCTTTTGCGCTACTCTGATATTGTTGGGGTAGCCAGATTAAATCAAGGCACGAAAATATGTAAACTATTTACCGACGAATCATCATAATTGTATCAAGTGGCCTTTGTATGGTCTTTGAACTGACGTCTTGGTAAATATACATCCCTGAATACACAGTGTACAGCTACTCGAATGTAATGAAGATTGTGGAACTTAATTTGACATTTATTTGAAATTTATTTGCGACATTTCCAATGTGGCGACAGAACTGTGTTCGCCTTTGTAAGTATTTATTTTCCCGAACATGTATATTTGTACATCAACGTGTGTATAAGATTAAGATTGCTGAGATTTTCCTTTTATTGACAATTACAATTATTTGTGTCAATTCGTGTGTGGAGCCAGGTCCCCGCCTCATTTGACATCGGTCTTTGTAAGTATATGTGTTTTCAGAATAACCATATTGGTGTATACGAGCTCGTGAGTATTCAATATTGCGGAGACTACACTTGACAATATATAATTAATTGCGGCAATTTGTGGGTATATACCGTTTTGTGTTCGCTTAAAGTTACTAATTCAGCAAAACAGTAAATACTGGCCCGTATACATTTGTCGTAAAAGGTCTGAAAAGAAACAGGCGCATCCGAAAGGGTCAAATTGCTGTGCTTCAGTACAAATGAAGGGCAGATGTGTTCCTTTTTTGCATTTACTGATATCAAAAACCGGTATTTTCTCTGAAAGAAAGTGGCTGTTGCTCCCTACAGTCGTTATTTTTTTACGACAAATCCTCGATCCTAATCTGTGATTCGCAGAATCATCTGTAGATTCGTGCAGGTGGCTCCGACCGTTCGCTTATTACATTTACAAATAGCATTCGTCTTTGAAAATGTAAATTTTGCAGAATATCTATATTTGTGCATAGCAGCTCTTATGTTCCTAACATTGATAACACTGTTGATAATGACAACTATGGTGCAAAAAAACAGCGGTACCGGTTCCTGTCACCTAAGAAGGTGATACAGTTGCATCCAGTGTGACCGAAAGGTCTAGTAATGGGTGACACTATAGCTGATGACCGTAATATTGTATTACATTATTATACTATATTATATATAATTGTAATATGTAAATTACAAAACATTGGTTATAAAACTAACAACTTAGAACTTGTGGCAACCATTTGATGCCCGATCATTATGGAGGTAACGGCAAGAAGTCACGACCGACATGGAGAATAAAAAGTAGTGGGCAACATCACAGACGTCATGGGGTAGGATACGAACCGTGTTTGGCGCGTGCCAATAGATGAATTCATAGTTCAGACTATTCCACTGTGAGGCGCCACCGTATATGCAATGCATCTTAGGTATCATATTGGTCTTTACGCAATGTCTAGATGGCATCGTCGCATATAAACATATTCTGTAGGACGTAAGGCATTTCGTGTCTTGTCTATGTGAAGCAAAAGATATATTCTGAATATAATTTAGACAAGCGCCCTGACTTCCAATCATGCATTTGAGACATAACAAAAACTGGCAAAACTGGATATAGAAAAAATGGTTGCGAAGACAAAGCATGGATCTCCTTTAGCTAAATGTCATCCATGCTAAGATGTTTGTATGTTATCTGGATGTACATTTAATGAAATAAAATTGAAAAAAAAAGACGTAATATGATGGTCAAGAAGGAACAGAGAGGCGACTGGTGCATGTACATTTTTGGTTTCCGTATCCGGCTGACTATCACCGACGTGATCTCACAAGCATAATACCTTATTCTTGTTATCTCATCGTTTGTCACAGAAACTGTGAAGGTTCTTTGGTCATAATTAACAACCATTAAAGGATATCAACTGTCAAAAGTCATGAATCCCGTATGACCGACAAGATGGCAAAATTTTATTCAGCAAAATTATACAGTCAACGTAAGCAGCTAATCACTGTGGCATTAACGCAGCGCTTCTGTCTCTCTTGCTGCATGAGTTATTCAAATATCGACTTCTCTGTCGCAAACTTTGGCGTACTACCGAATGGTATTACGAATTAACGGCCGGGTTAATTAGTAAACTAGCGGTAAATCGGAAGGCGGCTAAAATCGTGTAACCTGGCCCAAACCGAACTGCCAACGCCATCAATAGACAATCGTCGCCATAGTGACATTGCGTAGACAATGATGCGTGACGTCATACAAAACTGAATATAACAATAGCGCGAGTTTGTGGGGCGTTAGGCAATTTTATTGGCCCGATATCAAGCTCCAGCAGCCCTCCGATTTTCATTATCCGCTGCAACAAGTTGATGAAAGGCCAATAACATGTCTAACGCCATACTAAACTCGCGCTATTACTATTATTACGAGTTCAATCTAAACTTAAGGCGTTGACTTGTCTCTGCTTCTTTGGTTTAATTTCCGCATGCAGCGATCAAAGTACAGCATTTTGTGACTGACTGTCTGCATATCACAAGCCTTTCCACATATACTTGGCAAGTCGCCTGTTTGATACCATAACACGTTGCCAAGAAACATGACACGTGCAACTAGGCAACTAGGCAGGTAAGAGGGCCATTAAAAGCTATATATAACTACATGTGCGTGACGTCCTGTTTCATTGTTATATACATTGTCGCTATTGCAACGATTGTCGATTGCATGGGCAGCAGGGCGGTTCGGGTCAGAATACAGCGATTTAGCGGCCTTCAGCTTTAATACTATTGTACTAGTTAACATGACCACCAACTCGTAATAATTATGTTATTTAATTATTATGTTTTGATTTTACTGCCATTGCATGACCTGTTGGAATGAAGCAATTATGTGCCGAATTCGTTGATAAGAGACATTTGGATGACTTTTTGGCGGCCATTTTCGCCCAAGCATTTCATGGTCATCCTTGAGTGGCAGGAAAGACGAAAATCGCTCTCATTATGGATTCCAGCCTCTGGAACAAAAACGTAATCACGTAGCAAAAAACGTCAGGTCTATAAATATTTGGGTTGAAGCGTTGGCGCAGTTTAATAATTCAATAATTCAATAATTCAATCCAGCAAGAGGAATCTGTTATAGACCTTGCCTGATTTCCAAATGCAAAATAAAAATACGTTTAAACCAATAATTCAATAATAGCATTACGTTCCATCACGCGGTATGAAGGTGCAGGCTAAGTTTACATGTACAGGCAAAACATTTGCCGAATGCCGAGAACCGATATGATGCTACATTATGTTGAAGGAATGTCCAATGGGGAACGTCCCTCAGTCACTTGGATGGAGCCTAAAATTATGTGGAACATTCACTGAACACAGATACCGCAGCCTATGGCGTGAGGAAGGGATAAAGAGACCGCCACCCCGCCGAGGAAGAAACTGCGTCTGTAATTGTAAAAACACTATAATTAAGCGTTTCTTACCGACGTGTCGATGTCTGTGTCCGCCGACGGCTGGCTGCAGTCTTCTGGCGGGATAAACACGGCTTCGTCTTTAATCCCTGCGGTCATGTTCATGTAGGAGTTTATCGTGTTGCCAACGGTGACGCCTGCCGGGGACTGCCTCAGCTCGGCTCGCATGTACCACGAGCAGTCATCGCTGACGGTGTAGAAGGCCGTAGTGCTGGCCACCGTCTGCATGTAGAAGAACGCCGGCATGCTGTCCTCAGACCTCGCGCCAAAGTAAAACCCGACCGCCCGGATACTTCCTGCTGGCTCACACGGGGGGAACAGGTCCAGATTGTTGAGCGTCTGGATGAAGCATCCTTCCGGGTTGCCCTGGATGACCATGTACGCCCTGGGGGGACTCTCCAGGAAGTAGACGATGGCCTTATTGGCCGCGGTGTCCCCCAAATAGCCCTGGACCACGATGCGTCGGTTGGGATAGTCGTAGCTGAAGAGCAGAGACGTGGTGATGGTCTCCGTGTCGTTCTGCTCAGTGTTGACGGTGGTTTCTCCCAGGAGACCCTCAAAGGCGTCCTGCATGCAGCAAGTTCCCGCCGGTCCGATGTCCTGACTGCTAACGGCCGCGGCCAGAACAAGCAGCAGCAATATACCCAAGATGGTACTTCGTCCCATTGCCATAATCATACTCTGAAGATATATATTCAGTATCAAAATATTTGGACACCGTGAAGAAGACAGAATGATGTCTAAAAAAAAACCACTAAAAAAAACTTTAAAAACACACCTACAATTTGCAAATATTTCACGGCGTATATTCTGAACTTTTACGCTACCAAATCAAATATAGTCAAATTTGATTTGCCGATTTGCTGCTTGAATCATGGTAGTTGCGCATGAAACGTGTGTAAGCTCGCTGATGTCTCTAGAACGAACTACGAGGACTACCTTTGGAACTTATGTTCCTGACATGCGAAGGTGACGACCTAGAACATCATCTGATTCTAGAGAAAAAGAAAACCCCTTCCACAAAATGTGGTAACATATACTACGAGTACCACCTTGACTGTTGCGTCAAAAACTATAATTAAAAAGTTGGCCACATTTGTTTATGAAGCCAGCTCTCAGAGATAGATTCAACTTTAGAAAACTTGTGACGCGTGCATTGATTTTCACGTATTTATCAAAATCTATCATTATTATTACCTATCAAGTGCAAATACTGGGTGCATTTGTCCTGTTTAAGAACCACCGAGCGCAAAAGTAACGGGTAATCAACATCCCGTCCGGTATGATGTTTAATTGATCATTTGATCTGTGAAAGATCCATGTATCTTTATTAGCACAGGAAATCTAATTAATTCTCTGTCCGGTATGTGTCAAGTAATAACATCCATTTAACATAGGTACGTTACAGACGTCGACTCACCTTACTAACGCTGTGCATGGCTCCCTGGTGGCCGCTGTTGTGTGAGATGTCTATCTTACAACATTTATAAGACGACGTACTCGAGCTACGAATATGAGACCTTGTTGACCTAGTTAGATGAACGGACTTGACTTGTAGGTCCAATGCATTGTTCTCACACACACACCCCATCGAGTTTTGCGAGTGTTTGGCACTGCAGATTTACTTTTTTTTGTCATGCTTAGCGGCTACGTAGGCGTGTGTGCGCCTTGTGCATGACCAATATGTCAGATCTGTCCTAAAAATACGTAAGAACCAAATGTTCAGTACGGGTAGATTGCTCTTCATTTCATGCATCGTAATTTATCATGAAAACATGCAATAGAATAATGCCCGACATTAATAATAGGTGACAAGTGACATAATACAATAGATACAACCCGATGCTCTAACTTTAGTGTCTTTCGATAGACAATTTTGAACAGACATGTTATCTCGTTGAATATATGACTTATGTAACCGAGCGTATACAAGACACAAATTACAGATTTTCGACGAGGGTAACTAAACTCTGACGTAATACTTTGCCGTTGCATGAATACACCCTACCCAATAACAACGTCTGACGCATAAAAGACAACGTAATATTGCAGGAGTATAACCCGACAGATTGATGTTGACATGCGTCGAGCAAAGTCAATTGAGATACCAAAGACATATCTGCTATATAGTGGATCATTATCGGTACTTAACCCAATGATTTGCCATATTTAGCTGTCATATCTGTATATAGCTGTCATGATTCACCCTTGTTCTCCCCCCTCACACACATATGTTTCTCATGTCCAGTATACATAGAAATAAAAGAACAGTCGCCCTCCGCCATCTTGTTCCCTGACGACACCAGACGCCCCACCTCATGGGCCACGGGGTTACGATTGGTTGTATGTTCAGGATGCTTTAACCAATTTTGATCATATCGCGTCAATGGGAGAAAGAAGGGGGAGTTGAGCTATGTCCCCGGGGGTAACCCCCTACTCTCTGCGAAGAAGGACATGGGATCGTTATCCTGCGACCACACAGACATGGCCACAGCGGGGCTTGAACCATCGATCCACGTGCCGTTAGGCTCTCAGGTGACCAGAGCACTCAATGCGAGCGCTCTAGCCCACTGAGCTACCTGGCCGCCCCCGCCCCCCGGGTTACGAATCAGCTCACTCCCGGTGTAACATGACCAGCTGTCCCCCCATGACAGCGTGTCCCCCCTGCAGTTCGGGTATACGCGCGGAGGAGGTCACTAGTTATGAGAGGGACACATTGTCATGGGCTGAATATACCTTGAGCGGACATGGGGGTGGGGGTGGGGGTGGGCATGTTGTCATGGGTTGAATATAGCTATGACCAGAGCCTTTAGCCTAGCACGAGATCACCCATTTACGTGGGTTAAGGGACATAGGGAGTGGGGGGGGGGACATGCTGTCACGGGTTAAAATACAGCCATGACCAGGTGTCCCCTTAGTTTAGCATTGGATCACTGATCCAGGTGGGTTAAGGGATAGAGAGAGGGGGGGGGACATGTTGTCATGGGTTAATTATAGCTATGACCAGATGTCCCCTTAGCTTAGCACGGGCTTACCGATATATGTGGGTTAAGGGACATGGGGAGGGGGGGGGACATCCTGTCACGGGTTAATATACAGCCATGACCAAATGTCCCCTTAGTTTAGCATTGGACCACACATCCCGGTGGGTTAAGGGACCCCGGAAGGCGGGGGGGGGGTGGGACGTGTCGTCATTGGTTGATTATAGCGATGACCACATGTCCCCTTATACTAGCACGAAATTACCCATCTAAGTGGATTAAGGGATATGGGCAGGGGGGTGGGACATTCTGTCACGGTGTAACATGACCAGGCGTCCCCCCATGACAGCGTGTCTCCCCTGCAATTTTTATGTATGCGCGCATATTAGGGCACTAGTTATGGGGGGACACATTGTCATGGGCTGAATATATCTTAAGATACATGGGGAGGCGGGGGGGGGACATGCTGTCACGGGTTAAAATACAGCCATGACCAGGTGTCCCCTTAGGTTAGCATTGGATCACTGATCCAGGTGGGTTAAGGGATAGAGAGAGGGGGGGACATGTTGTCATGGGTTAATTATAGCTATGACCACATGTCCCCTTAGCTTAGCACGGGCTTACCGATATATGTGGGTTAAGGGACATGGGGAGGGGGGCGGGGACATGCTGTCACGGGTTAAAATACAGCCATGACCAGGTGTCCCCTTAGTTTAGCATTGGATCACTGATCCAGGTGGGTTAAGGGATAGAGAGAGGGGGGGACATGTTGTCATGGGTTAATTATAGCTATGACCAGATGTCCCCTTAGCTTAGCACGGGCTTACCGATATATGTGGGTTAAGGGACATGGAGAGGGGGGGGGGACATCCTGTCACGGGTTAATATACAGCCATGACCAAATGTCCCCTTAGTTTAGCATTGGACCACACATCCCGGTGGGTTAAGGGACCCCGGAAGGCGGGGGGGGGACGTGCCGTCATGGGTTGATTATAGCGATGACCACATGTCCCCTTATTCTAGCACGAAATTACCCATCTAAGTGGATTAAGGGATATGGGCAGGGGGGGGGACATTCTGTCACGGTGTAACATGACCAGGCGTCCCCCCATGACAGCGTGTCCCCCCTGCAATTTTTATGTATGCGCGCATATTAGGGCACTAGTTATGGGGGGACACATTGTCATGGGCTGAATATATCTTAAGATACATGGGGAGGCGGGGGGGGGGGACATGCTGTCACGGGTTAAAATACAACCATGACCAGGTGTCCCCTTAGTTTAGCATTGGATCACTGATCCAGGTGGGTTAAGGGATAGAGAGAGGGGGGGGACATGTTGTCATGGGTTAATTATAGCTATGACCAGATGTCCCCTTAGCTTAGCACGGGCTTACCGATATATGTGGGTTAAGGGACATGGAGAGGTGGGGGGACATCCTGTCACGGTGTAACATGACCAGGCGTCCCCCCATGACAGCGTGTCCCCCCTGCAATTTTTATGCATGCGCGCATATTAGGGCACTAGTTATGGGGGGACACATGGTCATGGGCTGAATATATCTTTAGATACATGGGGAGGCGGGGGGGGGGGGACATGCTGTCACGGGTTAAAATACGGCCATGACCAGGTGTCCCCTTAGTTTAGCATTGGATCACTGATCCAGGTGGGTTAAGGGATAGAGAGAGGGGGGGACATGTTGTCATGGGTTAATTATAGCTATGACCAGATGTCCCCTTAGCTCAGCACGGGCTTACCGATATATGTGGGTTAAGGGACATGGGGAGGGGGGGGGGGACATCCTGTCACGCGTTAATATACAGCCATGACCAAATGTCCCCTTAGTTTAGCATTGGACCACACATCCCGGTGGGTTAAGGGACATGGGAAGGGGGGGGCCATGTTGTCAAGGGCCTAATATAGCTATGTTTGGGTATTCCATTAGCTTAAACAGGAATTATCGATCTATGTGGTTAAGGGACATGGGCAGGGAGGGGGGAGGGACATGCTGTCACGGTGTAACATGACCAGGCGGCCCCCCATGACAGCGTGTCTCCCCATGACAGCGTGTCGCCCCTGCAGTTCTAATGTATAAGCGCAAAGGAGGGCACTAGTTATGGGGGGACACATTGTCATGGGCTGAATGTATCTTAAGGTACCTGGGGGGGGGGGGACATGCTGTCACGGGTTAAAATACAGCCATGACCTAGTGTCCCCTTAGTTTATCATTGGATCGCTGATCCAGGTGGGTTAAGGGACATGGGAAGGGGGGGGGCATGTTGTCAAGGGCCTAATATAGCTATGTTTGGGTATGCCCTTTAGCTTAAACAGGAATTATCGATCTATGTGGTTAAGGGACATGGGCAGGGAGGGGGGGGGGGGACATGCTGTCACGGTGTAACATGACCAGGCGGCCCCCCATGACAGCGTGTCCCCCCATGACAGCGTGTCGCCCCTGCAGTTCTAATGTATAAGCGCAAAGGAGGGCACTAGTTATGGGCGGACACATTTTCATGGGCTGAATGTATCTTAAGGTACATTGGGGGGGGGGGGGACATGCTGTCACGGGTTAAAATACAGCCATGACCAAGTGTCCCCTTAGTTTATCATTGGATCGCTGATCCAGGTGGGTTAAGGGACATGGGAAGGGGGGGGCATGTTGTCAAGGGCCTAATATAGCTATGTTTGGGTATGCCCTTTAGCTTAAACAGGAATTATCGATCTATGTGGTTAAGGGACATGGGCAGGGAGGGGGGGGGGGCATGCTGTCACGGTGTAACATGACCAGGCGGCCCCCGATGACAGCGTGTCCCCCCATGACAGCGTGTCGCCCCTGCAGTTCTAATGTATAAGCGCAAAGGAGGGCACTAGTTATGGGGGGACACATTGTCATGGGCTGAATGTATCTTAAGGTACATGGGGGTGGGGGGGGGGATGGGGACATGCTGTCACGGGTTAAAATACAGCCATGACCAAGTGTCCCCTTAGTTTATCATTGGATCGCTGATCCAGGTGGGTTAAGGGACATGGGAAGGGGGGGGGCATGTTGTCAAGGGCCTAATATAGCTATGTTTGGGTATGCCCTTTAGCTTAAACAGGAATTATCGATCTATGTGGTTAAGGGACATGGGCAGGGAGGGGGGGGCATGCTGTCACGGTGTAACATGACCAGGCGGCCCCCGATGACAGCGTGTCCCCCCATGACAGCGTGTCGCCCCTGCAGTTCTAATGTATAAGCGCAAAGGAGGGCACTAGTTATGGGGGGGACACATTGTCATGGGCTGAATGTATCTTAAGGTACCTGGGGGGGGGGGGGACATGCTGTCACGGGTTAAAATACAGCCATGACCAGGTGTCCCCTTAGTTTATCATTGGATCGCTGATCCAGGTGGGATAAGGGACATGGGAAGGGGGGGGGCATGTTGTCAAGGGCCTAATATAGCTATGTTTGGGTATTCCCTTAGCTTAAACAGGAATTATCGATCTATATGGTTAAGGGACATGGGCAGGAAGGGGGGGGACATGCTGTCACGGTGTAACATGACCAGGCGGCCCCCCGTGACAGCATGTCCCCCCCACCCCCCAATGTACATTAAGATACACTCAGCCCATGACAATGTTTCCCCTCATAACTAGTGCCCTCATTTGCACGCATACATTAGAATTGCAGGGGGGACACGCTGTCATGGGGGGACGGCTGGTCATGTTACACCGTGACAGCATGTCCCCCCCCCCTGCCCATATCCCTTAACCCACATAGATGGGTAATTTCGTGCTAGAATAAGGGGACATGTGGTCATCGCCATAATCAACCCATGACAACATGTCCCCCCCTCTCTCTATCCCTTAACCCACCTGGATCAGTGATCCAATGCTAAACTAAGGGGACACCTGGTCATGGCTGTATTTTAACCCGTTATAGCATGTCTCCCCCCCCCAATTCCCATATCCCTTAACCCTCGGTAATTCCCTGCTAAGCTAAAGGGAGACATGGTCAGAGCTAAATTAGGCCCATGACAACATGCCACCTACCCTTCCCATATGTCCCTGAACCCACTTGGATCAACGATCCAATGATATTCCAAGGGGACGCCTGGTCATGGCTGTATTTTAACCCGTGACAGCATGTCCCCCCCCCCCCGCCTCCCCATGTATCTTAAGATATATTCAGCCCATGACAATATGTCCCCCCATAACTAGTGCCCTAATATGCGCGCATACATAAAAATTGCAGGGGGGACACGCTGTCATGGGGGGACGCCTGGTCATGTTACACCGTGACAGAATGTCCCCCCCCCCTGCCCATATCCCTTAACCCACTTAGATGGGTAATTTCGTGCTAGAATAAGGGGACATGTGGTCATCGCTATAATCAACCCATGACGACACGTCCCCCCCCCCGCCTTCCGGGGTCCCTTAACCCACCGGGATGTGTGGTCCAATGCTAAACTAAGGGGACATTTGGTCATGGCTGTATATTAACCCGTGACAGGATGTCCCCCCCACCCTCTCCATGTCCCTTAACCCACATATATCGGTAAGCCCGTGCTAAGCTAAGGGGACATCTGGTCATAGCTATAATTAACCCATGACAACATGTCCCCCCCTCTCTCTATCCCTTAACCCACCTGGATCAGTGATCCAATGCTAAACTAAGGGGACACCTGGTCATGGCTGTATTTTAACCCGTGACAGCATGTCCCCCCCCTCCCTATGTCCCTTAACCCACGTAAATGGGTGATCTCGTGCTAGGCTAAAGGCTCTGGTCATAGCTATATTCAACCCATGATAACATGCCCACCCCCACCCCCACCCCCATGTCCGCTCAAGGTATATTCAGCCCATGACAATGTGTCCCTCTCATAACTAGTGACCTCCTCCGCGCGTATACCCGAACTGCAGGGGGGACACGCTGTCATGGGGGGACAGCTGGTCATGTTACACCGGCCGTTCGTGCGAGGAAATTCGACACTAGTGTTGTCGCGTGTCGTCTGGTGCCTGCCGCGCAAAAGCAGCCCTGGTGTCGGAGTATGGATCAGTCTATTGTAACGTGTTCGACATCTGTTCATTGACTCTCAGTACTACATGGAACATACATCCGGACGGGGAACAGGAACTGTAGGGAACCTCCCAATGGGCAGCAAAAGACATTGTTATCGGATTCAATACTCGGGACAAAAGTATCAGTGCGAACACAGCATAATTCAGAAATGGTCCTACAACACTGAATTATATTTATTTAAACTGCCGGCACACTGTTCGTGTCACGTTTCTTGATGTTGATTGCTATATATAGCTCTAAAACACACATGCAAAGAGCGCGCGATACAAACAGTGGGCCATTGACATCCCGGGTCTGAAAGCGGCCTCGGGTCCAACCAACAATTGGCGTACGTGTGTCTGCAGTAAATGGGCTGATATATACACAAGTAACGGGCGCACTTTTTATCGCGTCCCCGTTTTTGACGTCATCGTAGTTGCCAGGGGACATTGTGACTACTATACACGCCCCACGACATAGGGATCAGTCAACTCACAGCGTTATCAGATTATTGTCCTGATGACTCCTAACTGATAAAAAAATATAGTCTGTAAACAGGTCGCGACACTTATGATTGGCCACTGCGAGGGTACCATTTATGTAGGGCAAATTAGTGAGAGGCTGATTGTCTGATTGTAGAAAATGTGTACCATAACGAATACATGTACATCCAATTTGATTCATATCATTGCACATCGTAATAAATTATTTAAGTCTATTGTCATGTGATAAATATACTTATGAATATATTTTTTTAAATTGCATACTTTGCTCACTTGCCAAGACTGCCATGCCATATGAATGACATCACAATGCATGGGTCCTGCACGCCTGATATATTTATCATAATGTAGCGCGCTTACTTTAAAATCATAATGCGCCAAGTCCAGTATACTAGTGACAACACCATCTTGATACAGAAAATGAATGAACCCCAAGACCAACTCACACGAGTGATAAGCCTATACTTTTAATCGCCACTAGTGATTCACTTTAAATCAACACTAGTAATTCACTTCAAATCACCGCTAAAAAAATTCTTTCAATCCCCACTAGTGATTTACTTCAAATTATCACAAGTGATTTACTTTATTTAAATCATCACAAGTGATTTACTTCAAATTGTCAGAAGTGATTTACTTCAATACATCACAAGTGATTTACTTCAAATCATCACAAGTGATTTACTTTAAATCATCACAAGTGATTTACTTCAAATCATCACAAGTAATGTACTGAATTTATTGTCTGCACAGATTTGAAGCGTTCGCTACCAGCTTGGGATTCCTAAGGTCGCTAATTGTGAAAAGACGAATCATAAGAAAAAATATCCATGTATGTTCGAGTATAGCAACATCAACGTAGTTATCTGCTCAATATGTTCAGACGGTGAATCTAAAAACCTAAAACCGCGGAATATCAAATAATGAAAAAAATATGTTTAAAGTCATTTACCCACCGCCCGCACTAGGTGTGTATGTCCGCTGATTACAGGGGTTTAGAGTCGTCGTGGCATCCGATAGTACCATGAATGGACTTGTTTACTGATGACGTGGGGATAGGTGCGGCATAGACACTATGTACCTATAAACAGCAATGACGTCATATATACACGAGCGCGCGATAAGCTCACAGGTGTGTGTTAACTGCAGATATGCTATGCAAGCACACCTGACTGTAAGTGCTTTTGTCCTGCGTTGGCCGAGATATCTCCATTGATCAATGCCTGGTTGTCCCTTGCTCTCTGCAGATTCAATCTCGATTTATATTTTCGTATGTGTGCGGTGTTTATTTACACCTAGGTCATCACTAAGGCGTCAGTCACTGGACAAATTTGACATGACGTCATAACTGGTATGTAAGTCAAATGCGACGTCTTGGTTATCAGTAAAGGATGACACAATTACGGTTGCTTCGGTCCATGCTAATAACTGACTTAGCAAACCCCGAGTTTATGCTTGGTCCACACTGGGAATTTTATGCCAAATTGTGAGCTTAAATTGGATGCAGCTATCGTCCACACGGTTTTGATTGATTCATTTATGTAGGATGCCTTCAGATCCGCATTTCAGTTACACATATAACGAACATCCATGTGCTCAACATATAACAAGCACAAATTCGGGTGACTGATATTTTAAGTCCGACATTACATGAGCTTTATATGACATACAGAAACAAACCAACCGCACGGTGGCGCTACGCAAGCTCCGCTTCATAATTGTCAAGAATAAAACATAAAAATAACGAGCTCTGAGTATTTAATACCGAAGAAATACATCGTGTACCCTTTCGAAAAAGTTATAATTGTGAGTAAACCCTTTCTTTACATTACCTGATACCGTGTGTTATTATAGGCCTAGACTGGGTCAACGACACTATTTTGTAGAAATGCGCGGCGCATTTTTCCTCTGAATTCGTGCAGCGCCGCCCTGGCGAGCGAGTGCGAAAATGCATTGAGGGAGTAGATATTTAATGGAGCCCTAGCAGAGTGAGTCGAAAACAGAGAGTAATACAGAAACTGGGAAGAATTAAGGTGGAGAGGGACAACGTATCCGTGACAAAATGTCTACTCTTTGTCAAGAAAGACATGGGGTCTGTATCCCGTGAACACATAGAGATGTGCACAGGCGGGGCTCAAACCACGCACCGCCTATTTATGGCCTCGCGGAACACACTATATAACAGCCACACGCGATATCTGCAAGGCCACGGTGCAACCCCAAATCTGAGTGATCTTACGTGTTTGACCCCCAAATCCGGGTGACCGGACACGCATAAGCCTCCTCGATTCTCAGTGTGAAGAAGGCATTAATAATCTTTTCGGTCCATCTAATTCAGATAGATCAAGGTCGCACTGTTATATATATAGGCCTGATCTTATCGATGGCTTTAGGCAAGCGGTTCATCCAGCGTGGGGCAGAATCATCGTTATACGGCATCAGTAAGGTGAGTGGTACTGCCCGAACTCTAATGGTATATGATTATTTTACAGTAAGTTCGGTTTATTATTATGGATATGCTTATGGAAACTATACAGGCGCATAAATCACATAAGGCGCATAAAAGAATACAGCAAGCATGGTATTATTGCTTAACATTAGGTACTAGGGTAAAACATGAGGCGGGGAAGGATTTCATTAGTTCAGGTCGAAGTACTGTTAAACGCGTAGTTAGTTCAGGAGGTAGGGCATCGGACTGCCGACCATAAAGCGTTACCAATTCTGTCTTTCAATTTATGGGTAGGAATAACTATTTCCTCCACAATGAAGCTTTCCCTCAACAAATCGTAATTTATTCGATCCCAATCTGTGATTCTACAATTAGCAGAACAATTAAAAGGATTTTTTTTTATAATATCATGGTCATTTGCTTTGTTCGCAGAATATATATGCGTATATATATCCTGCAGCGAAACCGTCCTTATTTTCAGAACATAAGGGGCAACATGGGACAAATGACCATATTGAGTATTTCGCTGCTGCTAGTCTTAGCCGGGGCCGTCAGGGGTCAGGACATCGGACCAGCGGGCACTTGCTGCATGCAGGACGCCTTCGAGGGTCTCCTGGGGGAAACCACGGTCAACACTGAGCAGAACGGTACGGAGACCATAACCACGTCTCTGGCCTTCAGCTACGACTATCCCAACCGGCGCATCATGGTCCAGGGCTACCTGGGGGACACCGCAGCCAGTAAGGCCATCGTCTACTTCCTGGAGAGTCCCCCCAGGGCTTACATGGTCCTCCAGGGCAACCCGGAAGGATGCTTCGTCCAGACGCTCAACAATCTGGATCTGTTTCCCCCGTGTGAGCCAGCAGGAAGTATCCGGGCGGTCGGGTTCTACTTCGGCGCGACGGCTGAGGACCACACGCCGGTGTTCTCCTACATGCAGACGGTGGCCAGCACTACTGCCTTCTACACCGTCAGCGATGTTTGTTCGTGGTACGTACGCGCCGAGCTGAGACAGTCCCCGGCCGGTGTCACCGTTGGCAACACCGTGAACGCCTATATGAACATGACGGCGGGCATTAAAGACGACGCCGTCTTCATCCCGCCCGAAGACTGCAGCCAGCCCTCGCCGGACACAGACATCGACACGTCGGTAAGAAACTCTCAATTGTGGTAATTTTCTGCGGTCTATTTCTGTTCTTACAATTCGCAATCATGCAGTTTTACTTGAAGGTTATCCAGTTTAGTTGGCCCCACGTTATGTGGACGTTTCGTAGAGTTGAGCATGTTCGTGTTATAGTAAGCAGTCGAATCCGGTAGTTGGTTTCTAAATGGTCATAAACAGTCACAAGCATTAAACTGTTCTCATGGGGTATGCATAAAACACACGTACTACGAAAAGTGCGTTTTCGACCTGGCCTCTCCATCTCGTTGTAGTGGTGCTTATGATCAAGATATCAAGATCAATATAGCAAAATTGTGTATTGTGTGTATAGCAGAGTTTGATATCTTGCTTAATTCAGCAACTCCACCATTGGGTGATATTTTTTGCAATGCTGAACCCAAAAACTCTTCACAAGTGTTCCACTTTGCGTTAAGTAGATTTGCGTAGCCTCAGGTACAGCCCCAGGTCAACACTACTTTCCTGTTGCGTCATATTAGTGTCTAAGTAGATCGCACGAGTCAAAGTTATTGTTATTCTGTATTAAAGTATCATCTTTAGGTGATACAGCCTAGAACATGCGAGACCACTTGGGGGTTTCGTCCGTACCTGTAAAGTTTTAGCTTCTGTGATGTGAAATGTTCCTTAAGAGGTTTGTTGGCGCTCGCCAGGTGGCGATATTGCTTACATGGTAAATGCTTCTGGCACAACACTAGCATAAAGACGGCGTGTTTTCAAAAACGAGATGAATTTAGCAATTTATGACGTCATCTGCCTCTATTTCAGAGACTGGAGTCCATCATGAGGGCGATTTTCGTCTTTCCTATCAGCCAGTGATGATCGGGAGAAACAAGAGAGAAAGCGACTGTACGCCACGATGATCTTAAAGACACTCAAATGTCCCAAGTCGATATATTGGGTACATTATTTCTTAATTAATTGTCACCGCTGAAACGATGTCATGGAAATGTAAAGTTTGCAAATTTGTATAGGCTTTGCCTGCTTTCCAATTGCCAAATAAAAATATGTTTAAACCAAAGTTTGCGAAAATGTTATTAAGTTTATATGTTCATAATAAACCTCGTGTTGGAAATGGGGAAAATCCGGGACAGGCCGCTATGTCGTTTTGCCTTTTGCTTCTTAAATTGCTAATTTTTTATTTTTTTTTAAATTATCTATTTTACAATAATTAAATCGGATAAAATAGTTTCGGCAGTTTGAAACATGATAGAGCAATATAGCTAACTGTTATCGGAGACGTCGCGACAAGCGAATAGGAAGCAATCACGCGATACACCTTCACAGTTGGGTTTTGTACAACGCGGCATAACATTGCGTGACCTTCAAAACAAACATAGATAGCGCATGAATAGGATCTTAATTTCAATTTCATACTCACGGGTAAGAAATAATGACTCCCAAGCGTGAGCCGGTCTTAAGTGTCGGAGCCTTGATCGGTCTATTGAGTCCTTGGGGGAGCTCTCACGGCTATGTTCGCCCCCTTCCCCCACCCGGGCCTTAGATTTTGTCTCCGTGTTTGGCGGTTTCACAGCTACGGTTGTCAAATTTCACACAAAAAAGACATTGCTTCCTGTTCCAAGGGAGTCTTCCCATGATAAAGCTACCCACCCCCCCCCGTCCCGCTTTCGCCTCACATTTCGGAGAGTCATGTTTTTCCGGTTAGAACCTGCTGCGCATTGTGTGCTACTGAACAGGAGTAATCACTTTATGACGTCACAAAATGACCTGATAAGGGATAATACTGACTATCACACAATCGTATTTCACGCCGCTTGGCGGAAACAAGAAAGCAACATTATACCAGACAATGAACGACTTGCAGATCCTTAATTATGATATCTATCGCTTCGAAAGGTCCCGCGATCATCCCGTTGTCCAGTTGTTGGTAGAGCGTGTGCTCTGCTAGGCCAGCGCGACAATGCGCTCGGTGCATTGCTCAAATCCCACATGCGCAAAATATCTTTGCAGGAAAATTTCATTGGTTTTTCTTCTCAAATATTAGCTAAGGGTTGCTTTCGGAGACATGAATCCTTTCTACCTTGAAGCTTTCCATTGTTGCGATATGACGTATGACGATATGACGTATGACGATATGACGTATTACGATGTGACGTATGACGATATGACGTATGACGATATGACGTATGACGATATGACGTATGACGATATGACGTATGACGCCACGACGTATGACAATATGACGTATGACAATATGACGTATGACGATATGACGTATGACGACACGACGTATGACGATATGACGTATGACGATATGACGTATGACGATATGACGTATAACGAGACGACGTATGACGATATGACGTATGACGATAAGACAATAAGACGTATGACGATATGACGTATGACGACACAACGTATGACGATATGACGTATGACGATAAGACGATAAGGCGTATGACGATATGTCGTATGACGACCCGATGTATGACGATATGTCGTATGACGACACGATGTATGACGATATGACGTATGACGACACGACGTATGACGATATGACGTATGACGACACGACGTATGACGATATGACGTATGACGACATGACGTATGACGATATGACGTATGACGATATGACGTATGACGATAAGACGATAAGGCGTATGACGATATGTCGTATGACGACCCGATGTATGACGATATGTCGTATGACGACACGATGTATGACGATATGACGTATGACGACACGACGTATGACGATATGACGTATGACGACATGACGTATGACGATATGACGTATGACGATACGACGTATGACGATATGACGTATGACGACACGACGTATGACGATATGACGTAGGACGATATGACGTTCTACCTTGACGCTTTCCATTGTTGCGATATGCCATATGACGATATGACGTATGACGATATTATGACGGGGGTTAAATAGATCCAGTTAAACCAACCAATCAGTCGCGGTTTTTAGATTGTAAAGACGCATTCAGTATCACGTCAACGCCCCCCCCCCCAACTTACCACACACACACCCACGGCCTCCATTTAACCCCATGCACCTTTAAGTAATTTCATTCGTGTACCTCCCGAAATGTCTTTCTTCGTCGGGTACGCACGCACTGTATATACAGCTGTATTGCTTTCGCGGCCACCAGGCCCACAGAACATTACTTTTCCATGACCTGCATCATGGTAACACTGGTTCAGGCAATACAGCACGGTACAATACTTCCGGACAAGATTTCGACAGATGACGGCTCATAGGGCTGTACAGTCACTTACTTAATATAACGAATGTTATCATGACCCAAATGTACACTTTACGACAAATGATGTTTCTTAACACAAATGTGAGGGTAAACACGCCCTAGAAAAGACGGAGGCGGGGAGGAGGCGGAATTACAAATGCTGTTATTGAAGGAGTCCTTCGCATTGAGTGGTCTCTCTTAAATACGTCATTTCTTGGAGTACTACGCATTAATATGAATAAGCAAAGCATGCGATATCCACTGATCGATATATAGTCATGTTACAATATGCACTGATCATTATTTGTTAAGTTTCATATTATGCAACAAACTCGTGATCATTCTATGACCCGTTTGGCAGAACATTTATGAGAACGATATTAATCCATTAATGTTGTATCGTGTTATAAATACCTAGGAAACCACCTCCATGACACCATGGTAACTTAAGAACTCGATGATGACAAACGAATTCTCAATGTATTTTATAGAAGGGTTAAAAGTACATGGAAGGCTGAACGGTGAGAGATATAACCTAATTACATTGCTCATCTAAGGAAGAACTTCTTAGCTAGAAGGTAATGATCTTTTTATCGATTAGGTATATATTTCGAGGAAAGAGATACCCCAATTAGTGAAGCTGAGTACAATGTCCTACTGTGCTGCCAACATTTCTTTTGAAGGCACATGAACCACGGGCCGCTGGGAGCGGCAGGAAATTTGATAATTATCAGCAACTTGGTAACACTTTGAATTCGTGTTTGCTGTCAGTTCGATGTCTATCATAAACTTCCACTATTTATGAA
Organism: Arenicola marina; assembly: GCA_964019135.1. Taxonomy (NCBI): domain Eukaryota; kingdom Metazoa; phylum Annelida; class Polychaeta; family Arenicolidae; genus Arenicola; species Arenicola marina. The sequence goes on from OZ025259.1 coordinate 23,760,842, forward strand.
TTATTTTGTAAATAAAGTTAAATCACGTAACTCGCTCAATTCAAATAAACTTTGAATTTATCTGTTTTTTGATGTATTACGACAAATCTGACTTTACGGCCAACCTGTAGCGCACACACATAAACGAGACCAACACACCAGCTCTTCATGAGAGCTGATTATACGGGTTTAGTCGCCCTGACATCTGAAATTACCATGAGTGTGCTTGTTTACGGGTGACGTGGGATTAGGTTCGGCTTAGACATTATATACACGCCTTGGGGTAAACAACAATGACGCCACATACACGAGCATGCAATAACCTCCCAGGTGTCGGTTAACTACTACGCATTCTGTAATTGCTTTTGTGCTGTTCTGGCCTACATTCCACCATTTGCATAACAAATCCGGATGACCGGATACGCCTGCTCGCTTTTCATTGTAAAGACATTAATCTTCCAGTTTGTTCACTTAACTCGGATAGATCAAGGTCGCAGTGTTATATATAGTGCGTGGCCTTGTCCCTGACTCTAGGCAGGCGATTCACACACCGTCGGGCAGAAGTCATCGACACACGGCATCAGTAAGGTGAGGGAGTATTGCCCGAGCGCAAATAGTATAGGATTATTTTACAATCATGTGATTGTATTATTATTATGAATATGCTCATGTAGACTAGTTGTATAGAAGGTAATAATTTAACAGATGAGGAAATGATTCCGTAAGTTCAGATTGAATTATATTTAAGCGCAATTCATCATTGTTTCTAGATCGTCGTTCTACAACTAATGGGAAGCCGATTTGCGTGTATACATTTTGTTGTAATACCCTTCCAGTAATCCTAAACGTCGGTAAGGGCATGCTGTGAATGGCCAGTTGCCTTATTCACAGATGATGTTGACTATTGTAATTACCTTTGTATATGTTATGCATATATTCGTACCGATGACTGATGAAGTGTAGCGAATAATTGTCTACTATACAAATAATGTATATACATATACATATAAATATATCTTGCAGTGAAACCTTCTTTATTTTTAGAACATAACGACCAGCATGGGACGAGTGACCATATTGAATATATCGCTCCTGTTGGTCTTGGCCGGGGCCGTCAGGGGTCAGGACTACGGACCGGCGGGCACTTGTTGCATGCAAGACGCCTTCGAGGGTCGCCTGGGGGAAACCACCATTAACACTGAGCAGAACGGCACGGAGACCATCAGCACGTCTCTGCTCTTCAGCTACGACTATCCCAATCGACGCATCATGGTCCAGGGCTACATAGGGGACACCCAGGCCACTACGGCCATTGTTTACTTCCTGGAGAGTCCCGCCAGGGCGTACATGGTCATCCACGGCAACCCGGAAGGATGTTTTATCCAGACGATCAGCAATCTGAAACTGTTCCCCCCGTGTGAGCCGGAAGGAAGCGTCCGGGTGATCGGGTTTTACTTTGGTGCGACGGCGGAGGACCACATGCCGGCGTTCTTCTACACGCAGACGATTGCCGGCACCATTGCCTCCTACGGGGTCAGCGATGTCTGCTCGTGGTACATGCGCGGCGAGCTGAGGCAGTCCCCGGCCGGCGTTACTGTTGGCAACACGGTGAACGTCTATATGAGCATGACGGTGGGCATTAAAGACGACGCTGTGTTCATCCCACCGGAAGACTGCAGCCAGCCGTCGGCAGACACAGACATCGACACGTCGGTAAGGAACGCTGGACTGTGGTAATTTCCACAGACGCAAAGTAATCAATATATTGCGCTCTATTCTCTGTTCTTGTAACGTAAAATGGGGCAGTTTTACATCACACTCCCCACGTTTAGTTAGCTTCACATTATTTGGACGTTTCGTAGAATTGCGCATGTTCGTGTCGTAGTAAGCAGCCAATTCTGGTATTTGGACTCTCCATCTTGGGATCCATATAGATCTTGTGTTTAAAAAGGTCATATCCAGTTTACTCTTCCGGTCCGGTATTCATAGTGCGTTTTCGACCTAGCCTCACCAGCTCCTTGTGATGCCGCTCATGATCAAGGAATCAGATTCAGTATAGTTTCAGCACTTGCTTAATTCAGAAAATCCACCGAATGGGTGATTTATTTTTCAATTTTGAACCTGCAAATCGCATGTAAAGTTTCAACTGCTATGATGTGAAGTCTCCGTTAAGAGGTCTGTGGGCTCTCCTTAAGTGGCGATGTTAGCTATTTATGACTTCTGGCTTTATTTCAGAGACTGGAGTCCATCATGAGGGCGATTTTCGTCTTTCCTATCAGCCAGTGATGATCCGGGAGAAACTAAGGAGAAAGCGGTCCGGTCGCCACGATGATCTTAAAGACACCCAAATGTCCCAAGTCGATATATTGGGTACATTATTTCTGAATTGTCACCGCTAAAATGATGTTAAGGAAACGGAAAGTTTGCAAGAATGCTATTAAGTTAACAGTTTCGTTAAAAAACATCGACATTGATTGGGTGACATTCCGGTACATGCCGCTATTTCGTTTCGTTTCTATTTCGCCAGTTTGAGTCATGATATAGCAATATAGATAAATGTTATCAGAGACCTCCGGCCCTTTTGGAACAGAGTGAAAAGCAAATAGATAACACTCGCGCGATGTTCGTTCATAGTTGAGTTTTTTACAAAACGGAATATTGTTTATTGAAAACGAATATGGAAAACTCCGTTTTCCCCTTTTATTCGTCGTAAAACCGACAAAGATCACTTTCCTTAATCACCCTTTCCATGTAAGCAGTAGCATCAGTGTATGATCGCAATTACCTGTGAAAAGGTATGCTCCCCTAGACCATTGCGTATCGTGGTGACATGGCCTCTGAATACATTCAAGCGCAATGCTGATCTACTTGTCCAATAAATGCGGTGACAAATCAGAAAAAGCTGAAGCGACGAAGATGCTTCCGCCCTGTGTCCGCGGAGAACGTCAGGTAATGTCCGGTCATATTTTAAGCGGGTCGTCGAAATATATTTACTCACGATGGATCGGCTCGGCTCATATATAGCCATGCCCCTGTACTTTTCATATCTGTTTGGCAATGATTAAATGCACAAGCATATGCTTTATTGTTTCGTCATTCTGGTTACGTATGGCACATCTGTTATATATTACTGTTGATGATTGTGGGTGAGGACTAGTACGAATTAGCTTATATTCGCTTGATATATTCGTATTTCATAATGCAGCACGACAAGACATTCGAACCGCAAATAAATCTGGTTCCTATTTCCTGTCGCATTTGTTCTGACCCATTGCGTGAAAAGACTTATGAGTTAATTACTTGGGTGAAACCTGATGACAACCGGACGTTGATGTTGATACCACGTCCGTCAGTGCGGGGGCCGGCGCGACAGCTCAGTGGGCTAAAGCGCTCGCATTGAGTGCTCTGACCACCTGAGAGCCTACGGCACGTGGGTCGGTGATTCGCGCCCCGCTGTGGCCATGTCTGTGTGGTCGCAGGATAAAGATCCCATGTCTTTCTTCGTAAAGAGTAGCGGGTTACCCGCCGGAACATGGCTCCACTCTCGTTTTATTCTCCCATTTACGCGATAGGACCAAAAGCGCCCTTAATAACCAACTAACCGTCAGTGCGTCAGTTGGCCTTCCATACTGTGTTGTCAAACTTCATCCAAACTTGGCCGCTGGGTGGCGTTCCGCAAGCGGCACTGAAACCTCTGGCCGGCCAGTCCAAGCAATAACCAATGAGTTTTTACAATGTCCAAGGAGGCCAATGGCAAGCCGCGTGTTTCATAATTAACAAAACAGATTTCCGTCGTCCATTTTTCGGCTGATCAATGATACCTAACTACATCCGCTATCGGCCGAGAAAGCGAGACCATTTGCGAGACGCTTAAGTGGAAACAGCGGTCGTCGGTAGAACAGCAAAGCAACAGTTGCAGATAATTTAGTCATATTTATTGCGCTGACACCTCATACATGATTCTAAGACATGGAATAAATGCAAACGATTACATGACATATGCATTGGAAAAGACCAGCTTTCCCTGATTTTGTGTTATGTCCAAGGAGACTAGAACATTCTTCGGGACGCCACTTCCAGTCACGCTTAGTTTCCTCCACGGCGTCCACCACGAGGTGGACCATGACGCTGACCTTGACTTTGGCTGACAGGCTGTGCACCTTGGTCTGGAGTTTGGCCTTGACCTTGGCCCTGTGGTTGGCCCCGACGTTGACCTCTGGGTTCCTCCATCTCGCCATCTTGCCCTTCAACCTCCGTGGTTTTTTCATCACCATTCTGCTGGTGACAACACCATTTTTAATCACGCAACAGGCACACATAGGGGAGATATTATTGTTTGAAAATACTCTTAGGAGTAGACCGAAGATTCAAATGTACTTAGTTTAAGCACATTTTATTGGCAATTGGAAAACAGGCGCACTGTGAATTTCTCTTGCTGAACTTGAATCAATTGCTAAGACATACATATATACATAACAGTTACGAACATCACAATTTAGAAGAAATGCCTTAATTAATACATTCCAGCATAACATTAAATACGTGATATTTCAAGGAAAACGTACAGGAGGCTGCAATGAAGTCGTGAACTGCTTGAAATATTACAACGGTTATCGTCAATTGATAGAGGAGACGGATTCCCAAAAAAGAATGGTGCCAATTGACAACATGGATTTTTCGAAATAAAATATCTGTAACATTCGTATAAACTGGGCACCGGAGGAAAAAATGAAGACAGTCTTCGTTCTCAGCTGCGCAGCGACAAACTCACAAAGCGACAAAGTGTGTCTACAAGATTCATGTTAAACAAGTGAGAGTTCGTGAGCTGCATTTCATGCGAATAAGCGAGTGCAATACATGGAGTCGTTTGCTTCCAAATTAGTACAATTTGCGTTGTCAGTTATATTCCCGGACACCGTTTTATGAATATTTTAAATTGCTACTTTAAACGCTTTTGGGTCATGCAAGTTGCGTATAGTGACTAGTAATTCGTTGCACATTCGTATTGCGCTAGGTAGAAATGATTTGTAAAATTTTGACAATCTTGTATTAAATTGCGTAATGTAAAGTGGGCTAGCACTATGTAAACCATATTGAATGCGGTCAGGCACGGACAAAGGAAGTAAGCTACACACATAGGAAGGGTCCTAGTTATAAACAAATTTGTAAAACAAAATAAGTTTGAATATGTCCCTCCTTTGTGACAGAGTTTCCTAACCCAATTCTTTGTAGGGACCGGCGCAATAGCTCAGTGGGCTAGAGCGCTCGCATTGAGTGCTCTGGTCACCTGAGAGCCTAACGCCACTTGGATCGGTGGTTCAAGCCCTGCTGCGGCCATGTGTGTGTGGTCGCAAGATAAAGATCCCATGTCTTTCTTCGAAGAGTTAGGGCATTACCACCGGGGACATGGCTCTACTCTCCCTTCCTTCTCCCATTGACGCAATGTCGCCAAAAGTAGTTAAAGCGTCCTGAATAACCAACCAACCCAATTCTTTGTACACCTAAGAGGGGCTTGCGCATTTGATTGCACCACTTACAATGCGTCCAGCTCTTATCTGAACCGAGTACATGCCTGATGAAAGAAAAATACATCGTTTAAACTGTCCCACGACTAAGTCTGAAACTGATTCTAGACAGAATATCAACTCTTCGCATAGATTTGTTGCATATTTCATTGATATGCCATGTGTTTGTGCTCGGATACGTTTACAAGACTATTTCCACCCAAAATGTACTTAGTCCGAATGCACACGAACTAATGCTGACGACGCTGCAGGTGCTGGTGTCGGGACATTCACGGTCGTCCAGAAGTCCGGTTGACGAGCACAAGAAACAGCTGTAGCAAAGGATAACTGAGTCAAAATCGTGCTGTCTTCATGAAAAAATGATCGATTTGTCGAAAACCCCTCGCAAAATAAATAACTTCTAGGCAAAAATAGGGAAGACCGATGAGATTAATTCAGTTTTCGGAGGCATGGATATAATTAAGTTTAAAGATGTTCGGAATCGACTGAGAATTCTTTCTATAGACAAATCGACATCAGCTTGAGCGAAGTGCAAGGTCCGGTCTTGGATATCATAGACATGTGATAAAATGATATTCACGACCGATATCAACGACACATTTAAAGAATCAGTACAACCACTTTAAATTACATACCACTCTCTTATAAGACGAATGTCCCTCTGACGTCAGACTGTCGTCACAGCAAGACGCGGCCACCATTTCGCCGTCACGATCCGCCAGACTCAGCGGTCCCAGAGTGCACTGCGCGTCACGGCACTCTCGATCTCGGACAGTTTCTCAAGTTGCTTCGTTGTCAATTTTGCAAGCAAACTTCAGCTGAAATAAAGGATAAACAGTAGAAACAGGATTATGCCATTAATCATTACACAAAAAACAACCATCATCACACACAAAAACACGTAACATTTGTCATGAAATTAAAGCCGAACCTGTCAGACATGGAAACTTTCAAAAACATTTTGAATACTGTTGATAATGTAATTTTGTCCTGCATAGATATTGAGAAAGTGGCTGGGCCAAGCCCTTGCAATTCTGGAGCAATATTTTCATGCTTGTCCGGCATCTTAAATCTGTGAATTAAGATTACAGTGGAGCTACCTTGAAGACATTTATCATGCAGGTTTAATCATGTAATACAAGTTGATAAAGTAACAATATATATTTCACATATCTCATAGAGTTTAATGCTCAGATCTTCAGGGGTTCGTGTACGAATTACTTTTTAATGAACAATTTGAAACTGAATTTCAGGTGTCTATGGTCCGTGCCACCGGAAGTCACTTCTGCGTCGGCAGCATCCTTAACAACAACTACGTCGTCACCCCTGCTCACTGTACCGACGGCATGTAAGTGCATGTGCACTGTCAAAATAATTGTAACTGAAACATATTGATTGAAACAAGTTTATTTTATTCGCTTGTTGTGTTACGACTAATGTACTGGCAATGTAAATTAAGTAACAGGTATGTGACGCATGGCGTTCTCTTCGTTATCCGTGGAAATACTACATTTTTCTTCCTGATGCAAATTTCTAACTCTCAGTTTGTTTGAGAGATAATGATGTTTTCGGTGTTTGTATCAGGACTGCCGCCGGTACCACTGTGTACACCGAACGTACTAGGATCAGCGTTGGCTCCGATGGAACCGCAGTCGACGTCCTGCACATCAAGCAGAACTCGGCCTACCAGCCTGCCATCATCAACAACGACATTTCTTTGCTGAGGACCGCCAACATGCCCACCACCTCCATCGCTAAGGGAGTGTGTGTCCCCTCCGGCAGCGACCAGTACACCAATGACGCCGTCACCGTCAGCGGATGGGGCACCACTAGCTATGGCAAGCCATTTAACATTTGAGAATTGGGCTGCTTTTGAGGACATAAAATACATTATAATGTGTTTTAATGTATTATACTAATAGGTCCTATCAGCTACGATAAGCCATTTAGTTGTAACTCTTGACGATTTGAGGACCACGATGTTCTGACGTTAAAGACCAAAAATATCATATGTGTATTAAAGTCACTACCCCCGAATGCTCACAATAATTACGTTTTTATTATGCGATGGCTACTTCTGCAACGCAAGATTCATGTCGGTGTATTTTCTCCTTAAAATCACATTGTTTCTACTCGTCTATCGTTATTCGTTGATCCATGAACAGGAGGCAGTCTGTCCAACACTCTGCTGTACACCAACATCTGGACCATGACCAACAATGCCTGCAGCTCTTACAGCGGCTACGGCACCGTCACCGATAAGATGCTGTGTACCGCTGTCAACAGCCCCAGACGTGATGCCTGCCAGGTACGAGGGGTTCACTGAGGCTACTATGGTAACCGTTGTCATGGAACAGTATTCTTTTCAAATCTGTTTCTGCGACTGATGATGCAGTCCATAAAGCTAAGACGTATCTTTTTATTTTTTGAGAAATATATGTATATTGTTTGTGTTTTAGGGTGACAGCGGTGGCCCCCTGGTCTACAACAATGGCGGCAGCTTCCAGCTGGTCGGTCTCGTGTCCTGGGGAATCAACTGCGCCACCAACCCGGGAGTCTACACCAGGGTCAGCGAGTTCCTCTCCTGGATCGCCGCCAACGCCACCTAAGATGTTCACGTCATCCGAGCGGAATAAAGCATAAACTAAAACGGGATTTATGAATGAATTATTGGGGAAACGGACAGTGGGGTTCTTCGTGCGATCGCTCATCGAGAACGGCCTGATTTATTATGCGATTTGATATTTATCGTTCTGTTGTTTCCAACAGCTGGACTAGGTTTAGCCGCATGCAATTGTTATGTTACTCACATGATTCTGCATAGGAAGGATTTGACAACTTGAAGCAAGTAAACACATTCCATGAGCAAACATATTTCTGTCTGTTTCTATCATGGCGTCAAATCGCGAACCATGGTTGCCGTATGATGTAGGCCTCTTGCTCAAATGTGTGTTAGTCAGTTCCATAAATCGTATAGACATTGCAACTTGTATTAAAAGTACACGATGTATACATTGGAAGAACCCCTCCCGACTGACAAAAAAAATCTCCGTTGCACGCACGTGCCACCAAGGTCCGATCTTGAGCAAATAAATTAGAAATAGTTTGGAAAACTGTAATGACAACACATAATAGATGAAGGCTGGTCTAGTCTGTGTATATACAGTCCAATCGTTTTTCGTTTTTAAACCCAACAACCGTTTTGCATTCTTCGTTTGGCGGCATAAAAAACGAACATTGGTGACAAAAACCGATGCGAGTTACTAAGGACAGGCCCCACAGTCTACTGGGGGTCCCAGCACTTCATATAGGCTCTAACCAAATTGGAAATAGAGGCCTATGCCAGAGAGTGACCCGACCTAATCGGTAATAAACAATTGTTCACGCTGTATTCTTACGCGTACGTGTGTTTGTTTGCGCGTTATTTACATGCAACACCTGCGTCCAAGTCACAAATGCACCATTGATATGGTTCGCTTTTTAATTTTTCATGGTTTCATATTACAATCAAAAATATGTGAACTGAAACATTTTTGGAGCATATGCAGTATTCGCGTCAACTTGATATCACATGCTATGTTCTAGATACAGCCGGTATTCCCCGCTGTCCCCAAATGTCGTGCGTCTCCCAAATTTGTGGAGACGTACTTTCAGAAAGTCGGTCCGGAACTATAATATTTGAAATGTAGGCACATCGCATGGCACGCGTCTGTAACCTGAGACAAAGTACTTCACGTAGGGACTGCGTGCCCCGGCACGTTTTTCGAATGCAGATAGCGCAGATGTACAATGTAGCGGTCAACGAGGGGAGAAAGAGAAACAAACTCACTATTGATTTCTTTCATTATATCATTTTTATTCTGTGTGCCATTTGAGGCAATAATGACACCACTTGAATAATCCGGTTGACATGACAGAGACCAAAACGTGTTATAACTTACGCATGGCAATAGGAAGGACCAGCTTCTCTAATTTGAATATGCTTAACAAGACAAGAAAAGTTTTTGGAGACGTCATGGATATCCGTTCAGCTTCAGTTTCCACCTCGGCGTCCGCCGCGTCTTGGCCCACGGCCCTGAGCTGGAGGCTGGCCTTGACCTTGTCCTTGACGCTGTGAACCTTGACCAGGGTTCTGACCTTGGGGTTCAGGAACATTCGTATCGTCATCCTCTTCACTATCTTCTGCATCCGGCTGAAGACAAAGGAAGAGTAAATTTTAGATAATTCATATATGCAAATATATGTATCAGACATAGTGACAGATATTAGCTAAAGCGGATAAATGGGCTTATTCTGGGCATCATCTATAAACTAAATAATCCCGGCTTTCATAAGCAATGCAAGCCGTCTTTATTACACCTGTCCAAAAACCGGCCGTTATATAAGTCTATAGTTCATCCACTTCTGGTCTGATACATTTGGGCGTTGCTTTTGCGTTAATAATAAATCTCGACATCCTGGTTCTTTTGTCATTACCTTTTATAAACATTCCCGACACAAGAAGAGATATAACGATAAACAACACTTACTGGCCCATGGTGTCTGGAGACGTCGTCACAGTCGATGTCACAGAAGTAGGCGGTGGCGTCGCTGCCGTCGATGATGACGTCAAGCGGACCGACGCTGCATGTGACGTCCTCCGGACACTCTCGGCCAATCAGAACGTCGTTACCACTCGTCAATGAACAGGCCTGGGAGAGCTGTTAACATATTTAGAAAATGTTTTAAAAATATTTCGCCATGAATTAGGCAAGTGCAGACATGAAATATCCAAATTACATTAATATAATCCAGTATTTGGCAAACAAGTCACAAAAACACATACATGGAATCGTGTGATAATCGTGTTGATTGTATTGAAGATGACTTGGGCGTTTTGTTCCATCTATAAAATATCAAGGCCTGTATTACAATTATTGACAAACTCTGATTCAAATATAAGTAGGTCATATGCTAATCGGTTATGGTTCTTTTTGCACTTACCACTCCCTTGTAAGGTGAAGGTCCCTCTGACGTCAAAATGTCGTCACAGAAAGACGCGGCTACCATTTCGCCGTCACGGTCTGCCAGACTTAGCGGTCCCAGAGTGCACTGCGCGGCGTCACGGCACTCACGCTGTCGTACAATCTCGCCAGTGGCTTCATTGTCGACTTTGCATGCGAATTTCAGCTGTGAGATAAAATGATTGACATAATGAAATGATTTTAAAAAAACACATGAAATTATAATTATCATTGCTTACATCATTGACGAAACTCAATACATATAATATTCCACAAAATGGGCAAAATATTTTTGAAAAACAAGTAATGCGTTAGACCAATAACGCAGATGAAGGCATGACTAGGTAAGGAGAAGAAAGCTTTCGGAGAGTTTTGGCTTTGTAAAGTTAACTGTTCAAATATATATCTAAACCCTCTGCTCTCATTGCAAAATCAAAAAGGCCTTTTCTTTTTTGTGGTTATATACCTTAATAAATAATGGCAATCGGCTAAGGCTACTCACCAGAGGTTGGAATCTGGGGGGCTTGTCACAGAAGAAGGCAACCACCAAGTCACCGGTGTTGAGTTCAAAGGGCACAGGACCCAGGGAGCAGGTCACCTCTGCTGGACACTCTCGCACTCTGTCACTGGAGATGCTGTCTCCCGTGGCGGGATCCTCCAGGCGACAAGGGGGTGGGGGTCCTCGCCTGTCTCCTCTACGACCGCCTCTCTGACCGCCTCCCCGGCGGCCCTGAGGGTGCTGCCAGGACCCAACCACACACAGAGCCAGCACCACGGCCACCAACACATGCTTGTAAAAGGCCATTCTTATTGAAGTGTCTTTGCTTGAAAATTGCAACTTCTTTACGTGTTGTTATGAAGCATTCAGCCTGCAGACTGATTCCACTTCAATGGAAGCTGACGCTTTTATTCTGGAAGGGTCGTGATAAAATGAAAGCCATGGCATCACAAGATCTCTCTATCGACACGACGCATCCCCATCAATGACGTGACAAGAAATCTCGACGACAAAGCGATGACACCGAGTCAACGCTAGGGTGACGTCACCGTGACCCGGCCTCCACGCAAGCGGACCCCTGGTCGGTGCAGTGGAGCGTATCCGTGCGTCACACACCTCTCTCGCCAGCGGCCCAGTAACTTCAAGTGAGACGTGAGCAAGGGGTGGGGCGATGGGGGTGGAGCGATCGGGGGTGGGACATTGGGGGGTGAGGCGATGAGGGATGGATGCGTAGAGTGCAAAGATTTGCATTCGACCAATGTGTATTTCCATCGCAATTTACTTCCAATATATTGACAGATAAAACCAAGTACAAATGAGTCACATGAAACCTCGCGCAGTGTATTACGTGCATGACCTTGTCTGCAGTTCGGGCGTGACCCCCTCCCCACCCCCTTTTCCTCTCATCACACCTCAACCATGCTAAGCGGCAGGCGTTCGGTTAACTGTGTAAGACAAGCGATGACGATATTTCATTCAGGTCACGCGTTTCTTAAACTGAGGCGACGCTTTGCAATATTTAATTGATGATGTATATTATAACGTATTTACAGGGCTATGATAAATATGGAAAATAGCGAACGGAACAAGTCAACAGGACTACGTGATGAGTGTTTGTTTACCCATGACGCTTTAACCTCGTTGTCACATTACGATATTGAGAGTCGACTAAACCCCGTAACCGGCTAAACTATGTTCGTGAAATAGGCTGGTGGCATCGCAGTCGTTTGTCAGACAACAACCTAGCACTGCTCCAGTTATGGTACATCGGCTACAAATATTTTACGTCATTGGGAATGCGATGCGCCAGTTCCGTGTTTGCCTGAGCTGTAATAGTCACGAGTAGAGTTGGATAAGTGTGGAAGTGGTCATTACGATCTGATATTTGAACCCATCATTACGACCCTTCATTAAGACCCGTCATTACGACTTGTCATTGTAACCCGTCATTACGACCCGTCATTAGAACACGTCGGTAATATTAGTCAGGCGGTCCACACTGCATGCGATGTCATCCGATATTCTTCACGTGGTTAACAATCAAGACAGTTTAGGCCTTAGAAAAATAATTGCAATTCAAGTCGGGCTCTATAACCTTTCATGCACCCATTCGAGTTGCAATGAGTCTCGCATTGTTATCACTGACATTAACACAGCAGTCTTAAAAAATCATGATACCGAATGGTTGCAGCCAGCTGCTCATGGCCGATAGGAGAACCGCCTCCTAGGCTTCATAATGTTAAAAACAGAAACGTGTATAACAGCGTATCGGCGGTTGGTGTATGAAGGTCCCTGCGTGTGTGGATGCTGTATTCCCCCAGCCCAGTAGGCCAGTCGAATCATCATGCTGAGATTTGTTCTTCTCGTTGCCCTCGCCAGCCCGGCTCAGTGGATCTGTAAGTTATACCTCACAATAAATAATTCCTAATTCTTCAATATTCATACCAGTGTAATCCATTATTATTTACTAAAAACATTTGATATTCAGAAGTTTATCTTATACACCATGTGCAGTTCAGTAAGCCAATACTTGTAATGTTACTCAATTCGCTGGCCCTAATTTATCGAGAGTATCTATATCTTAAGAATGACGCCAAGTGTTTGTATTTCCACAGCTGGATGAGTCCTTACTCTGACCCCGCCAGTGGACAGGCCTGGACCACCAGAAGCACTGTCATTAATGGCGAGCCCCGTATTGTGGGTCAGCGCTGCTCACTGTACCGACGGCATGTAAGTGCATGTGCACTGCCAAAATAATTGAAACTGAAACATATCAACTTGAACTAGATCTTATTCGCGTGTTGTGTGACCTATCTACTGGCATAGCGAATTGAGTTACAATTACCCAGGTTGATTGAAACAAATTTATTTTATTCGCTTGTTGTGTTACGACTAATGTACTGGCAATGTAAATTAAGTAACAGGTATGTGACGCATGGCGTTCTCTTCGTTATCCGTGGAAATACTACATTTTTCTTCCTGATGCAAATTTCTAACTCTCAGTTTGTTTGAGAGATATGATGTGTTTGGTGTTTGTATCAGGACTGCCGCCGGTATTACTGTGTACACCGGACGTACTAGGATCAGCGTTGGCTCCGATGGAACCGCCGTCGACGTCCTGCAGATCAAGCAGAACTCGGCCTACCAGCCCGCCATCATCAACAACGACATCTCTCTGCTGAGGACCGCCAACATGCCCACCACCTCCATCGCCAAGGGAGTGTGCGCCCCCTCCGGCACCGACCAGTACACCAATGACGCCGTCACCGTCAGCGGATGGGGCACCACTAGCTATGGTAAGCGATTTAACATTTGAGAATTGGGCTATCAGATGCCTTTGAGGACATAAAATACATTATAATGTGTTTTAATGTATTATACTAATAGATCCTATCAGCTACGATAAGCCATTTAGTTATAACTTGTGACGATTTGAGGACCACGATGTTCTGACGTTAAAGACCAAAAATATCATATGTGTATTAAAGTCACTACCCCCGAATGCTCACAATAATTACGTTTTTATTATGCGATGGCTACTTCTGCAACGCAAGATTCATGTCGGTGTATTTTCTCCTTAAAAGCACATTGTTTCTACTCGTCTATCGTTATTCGTTGATCCATGAACAGGAGGCAGTCTGTCCAACACTCTGCTGTACACCAACGTCTGGACCATGACCAACAATGCCTGCAGCTCTTACAGCGGCTACGGCACCGTCACCGATAAGATGCTGTGTACCGCTGTCAACAGCCCCAGACGTGATGCCTGCCAGGTACGAGGGGTTCACTGAGGCTACTATGGTAACCGTTGTCATGGAACAGTATTCTTTTCAAATCTGTTTCTGCGACTGATGATGCAGTCCATAAAGCTAAGACGTATCTTTTTATTTTTTGAGAAATATATGTATATTGTTTGTGTTTTAGGGTGACAGCGGTGGCCCTCTGGTTTACAACAATGGCGGCAGCTTTCAGCTGGTCGGTCTCGTGTCCTGGGGAATCAACTGCGCCACCAACCCGGGAGTCTGCACCAGGGTCAGCGAGTTCCTGTCCTGGATCGCCGCCAACGCCACCTAAGATGTTCACGTCATCCGAGCGGAATAAAGCATAAACTAAAACGTGATTTATGAATGAACTATTAGAGAAACGGACTGTGGGATTCTTCGTGCGATCGCTCATCGAGAACGGCCTGATTTATTATGCGATTTGATATTTATCGTTCTGTTGTTTCCAACAGCTGGACTAGGTTTAGCCGCATGCAATTGTTATGTTACTCACATGATTCTGCATAGGAAGGATTTGACAACTGGAAGCAAGTAAACACATTCCATGAGCAAACATATTTCTGTCTGTTTCTATCATGGCGTCAAATCGCAAACCATGGTTGCCGTATGATGTAGGCCTCTTGCTCAAATGTGTGTTAGTCAGTTCCATAAATCGTATAGACATTGCAACTTGTATTATAAGTACACGATGTATACATTGGAAGAACCCCTCCCGACTGACAAAAAAATCTCCGTTACACGCACGTGCCACCAAGGTCCGATCTTGAGCAAATAAATTAGAAATAGTTTGGAAAACTCTAATGTCAACACATAATAGATGAAGGCTGGTCTAGTCTGTGTATATACAGTCCAATCGTTTTTCGTTTTTAAACCCAACAACCGCTTTGCATTCTTCGTTTGGCGGCATAAAAAACGAACATTGGTGACAAAAACCGATGCGAGTTACTAAGGACAGGCCCCACAGTCTACTGGGGGTCCCAGCACTTCATATAGGCTCTAACCAAATTGGAAATAGAGGCCTATGCCAGAGAGTGACCCGACCTAATCGGTAATAAACAATTGTTCACGCTCTATTCTTACGCGTACGTGTGTTTGTTTGCGCGTTATTTACATGCAACACGTGCGTCCAAGTCACAAATGCACCATTGATATGGTTCGCTTTTTAATTTTTCATGGTTTCATATTACAACCAAAAATATGTGAACTGAAACATTTTGGGAGCATATGCAGTATTCGCGTCAACTTGATATCACATGCTATGTTCTAGATACAGCCGGTATTCTCCGCTGTCTCCAAATGTCGTGCGTCTCCCAAATTTGTGGAGACGTACTTTCAGAAAGTCGGTCCGGAACTATAATATTTGAAATGTAGGCACATCGCATGGCACGCGTCTGTAACCTGAGACAAAGTACTTCACGTAGGGACTGCGTGCCCTGGCACGTTTTTCGAATGCAGATAGCGCAGATGTACAATGTAGCGGTCAACGAGGGGAGAAAGAGAAACAAACTCACTATTGATTTCTTTCATTATATCATTTTTATTCTGTGTGCCATTTGAGGCAATAATGACACCACTTGAATAATGCGGTTGACATGACAGAAACCAAAACGTGTTATAACTTACGCATGGCAATAGGAAGGACCAGCTTCCCTAATTTGAATATGCTTAACAAGACAAGAATAGTTTTTGGAGACGTCATAGATATCCGTTTAGCTTCAGTTTCCACCTAGGCGTCCGCCGCGTCTTGGCCCACGGCCCTGAGCTGGAGGCTGGCCTTGACCTTGTCCTTGACGCTGTGGACCTTGACCAGGGTTCTGACCTTGGGGTTCAGGAACATTCATGTCGTCATCCTCTTCACTATCTTCTGCATCCGGCTGAAGACAAAGGAAGAGTAAATTTTAGATAATTCATATATGCAAATATATGTATCAGACATAGTGACAGATATTAGCTAAAGCGGATAAATGGGCTTATTCTGGGCATCATCTATAAACTAAATAATCCCGGCTTTCATAAGCAATGCAAGCCGTCTTTATTACACCTGTCCAAAAACCGGCCGTTATATAAGTCTATAGTTCATCCACTTCTGGTCTGATACATTTGGGCGTTGTTTTTGCGTTAATAATAAATCTCGACATCCTGGTTCTTTTGTCATTACCTTTTATAAACATTCCCGACACAAGAAGAGATATAACGATAAACAACACTTACTGGGCCATGGTGTCTGGAGACGTCGTCACAGTCGATGTCACAGAAGTAGGCGGTGGCGTCGCTGCCGTCGATGATGACGTCAAGAGGACCGACGCTGCATGTGACGTCCTCCGGACACTCTCGGCCAATCAGAACGTCGTTGCCACTCGTCAATGAACAGGCCTGGGAGAGCTGTTAACATATTTAGAAAATGTTTTTAAAATATTTCGCCATGAATTAGGCAAGTGCAGACATGAAATATCAAAATTACATTAATATAATCCAGTATTTGGCAAACAAGTCACAAAAACACATACATGGAATCGTGTGATAATCGTGTTGATTGTATTGAAGATGACTTGGGCGTTTTGTTCCATCTATAAACTATCAAGGCCTGTATTACAATTATTGACAAACTCTGATTCAAATATAAGTAGGTCATATGCTAATCGGTTATGGTTCTTTTTGCACTTACCACTCCCTTGTAAGGTGAAGGTCCCTCTGACGTCAAAATGTCGTCACAGAAAGACGCGGCTACCATTTCGCCGTCACGGTCTGCCAGACTTAGCGGTCCCAGAGTGCACTGCGCGGCGTCACGGCACTCACGCTGTCGTACAATCTCGCCAGTGGCTTCATTGTCGACTTTGCATGCGAATTTCAGCTGTGAGATAAAATGATTGACATAATGAAATGATTTTTAAAAAACACATGAAATTATAATTATCATTGCTTACATCATTGACGAAACTCAATACATATAATATTCCACAGAATGGGCAAAATATTTTTGAAAAACAAGTAATGCGTTAGACCAATAACACTGATGAAGGCATGACTAGGTAAGGAGAAGAAAGCTTTCGGAGAGTTTTGGCTTTGTAAACTTAACTGTTCAAATATATATCTAAACCCTCTGCTCTCATTGCAAAATCAAAAAGGCCTTTTCTTTTTTGTGGTTATATGCCTTAATAAATAATGGCAATCGGCTAAGGCTACTCACCAGAGGTTGGAATCTGGGGGGCTTGTCACAGAAGAAGGCAACCACCAAGTCACCGGTGTTGAGCTCAAAGGGCACAGGACCCAGGGAGCAGGTCACCTCTGCTGGACACTCTCGCACTCTGTCACTGGGGATGCTGTCTCCCGTGGCGGGATCCTCCAGGCGACAAGGGGGTGGGGGTCCTCGCCTGTCTCCTCTACGACCGCCTCTCTGACCACCGCCCCGGCGGCCCTGAGGGTGCTGCCAGGACCCAACCACACACAGAGCCAGCACCACGGCCACCAACACATTCTTGTAAAAGGCCATTCTTATCTTCGTTTTTGAAACTGTCGTCTGCTGATTGTCGCTGGAAGCTGCAGGACTACTTCTTGATGTCTTCCTCAGAGATGTCGGTGTACTGTCGATCCCCAAGCAACTGCCACTTTTATCCAACTCTAGTCGTGATCTCTCAGAATTCCACTACCACGTGACCACGCCATCGGCACGACACACCCCATCATCAGTGACGTCAAATTTTAATTTTATTTAAATTGATATTCAAAGGCCGTCACACTGTTCTTTCCTCTTTTTCAACAGATGTGACTGTTGTTGACTGTCAAACAGACACAATGTTGAGGCGTCAGAATGACGTCACACGCGCCATTCACCGCGAGGCCCAGCCAGGAGGAGCCCCGCGGATGTGGGTCGCTGAGTACGAATCGTCAGCACATCAACCCAGCCACACCGTCCAGGGACTCACTTATAACTTGGAAACTTATTTAACTTATTGTGCTTTATGTACCCTGCATATGAGTCACATGACAAACAATATCTTTATCTCGGTGAATACAGTTATAACTATCTTCATAGTTATATCTCATCCCCACTGCAGAGCGATCGCATTCCATATTTGGCAACTTTGACCGTATTTGGAAGTTAGCGAAGCGCATCCGTAGTCAAAACGTCTCTGAGGATAAGTCGGCCTGCCTGGTTGACCTAGTTCATTTCCAGTGAGCTCCGACAACCGCGTTGGGGCCACTACAGACTTGGGGCACTGGGACGCGGACCACTCTGACGTCAGATTCTGACTGACGATGATGACAACGAATCACGATTCTATCCCTGGACACGGGCTACAGGTAGTACACCGTGGCGTCACCTAGCGAGAACTATGTACATGTGACCCGGTTTCCCCCTTGTCTTGTCTCCGTGTCTTAATATTAACCCAATGTACATAACAACAAATAATAAAAATAAAGATATCGGGACTTTTGGCAATTTTTTCATCTCCGAAATTTCCTTCAGGTAAACACCTTATAATAAGCTTCGGCGATTTAGAGAAGACTTCGGTAAGGATCACAAACAACGGCTGGCTGTAGCTAGTCACACTGACAGCAAACAAATGTAGCCTATACATTACGGTGCCGCTCGTCAAGTGAGTTCCATATTTGGCCATGATGACCCTATTTGGAACTCAGCGAAGCGCGGATATGCTAATACCAAGTCTGCAGCAAGCCAGTCCAGCGGTCGTTTACTTAGCCATTGATGTAATAATGCCTGGGTTTGTAAATAAAGCAGTTACATTGCTTAATACTGATATCCTTTCTATATATCCTACATGTCAATAACGTATAAATAGTAGCTTTGTCAAGGAAAACATTATCAAATCTGATGTATCGGGTCTTAACGTAGGGCTCTCTACATTATTTGACCAGCGGGCGGAGCTACACACCAATTATTCATGGGTGTTGAGCTCAACTTTCACTGACACCCGCCGATGTTTGCCGATGTTTACCGAGGTCTTCTCTAAATCGCCGAAGCTTATTATACGATGCTCTATTCCTTCTCATTATGTCACCGTTTGTCTTGCTGTGATCCATTCGTGCTTTGTTTCATTAAGACTGTGCACAAAAAATACAAATATCAACATGTGCTTGTTGGATATACTTAAGCGGTGGTATTTTGTATAGTAAGTCACTGGTCGGAGTTGGCCGATGTGTGTGTATCACGTACGCAAGGTCACAGGCTGGTGCGTCTCTTGACGAGGCCTCAGTATGAGTGTCGCGCATGACGTCATCCCAGTCGTTTGTCATACAACGTTCTCTTGGTAACCTACACTGTTTTAGTTACGGTGCATCAGAGACTAATATGTGACGTCACTGGGGTTTGGTTGTGCCAATTTCGTGGCCGCGTGATCTGCCACACGGTCGGGTCACGATTCGAGTTGAATCAAATTGGCAGCTGTTCTTGGGTTGACAACACACAGCGAACGTGGCGACCTGAGCAAAAACACAACTTCGCACCAAATCGAGCAGACGACAATTTTAAAGAAGTCTGTTTTTTTACAAGGGTGTGTTGATGGCCGTGGTGCTGGCAGCACCCTCAGGGCCGAAAGGGAGGTGGTCAGAGAGGGGGCGGTAGGGGAGACAGGCGAGGCCCCCCGCCCCCTTGTCGCCCGGAGGATCCCGTCACGGGAGACAGCATCCCCATTGACAGAGTGCGAGAGTGTCCAGCAGCGGTGACCTGCTCCCTGAGTCATGTGCCCTTTGAAATCAACACCAGTGACTTGGTGGTTGCCTTCTTCTGTGACCAGCCCCCTAGATTTCAACCTCAAGTGAGTATAGACTAGACAGTTATATCCAGGCTCATTACTTTAATAATAATCATGTCGCCTTGTACAACATTATAGCGCCTGTACCAGGCGGCGTGGACAAAGACTGTATTCTATTCGTGTACCTAGTGACAAAATCGCTTTGCAGATGCAGATGCATCATAATGCCACCGTTAATATTTCAGCTGAAATTTGCGTGCAAAATCGACAACAAGGCAACGAGAGAGACTGTACGTGAGTGCCGTGACTCGGCGCAGTGCACTCTGGGACCACTGAGCTTGGCAGATCGTGACGGGGAATTGGTGGCCGCCTCCTTCTGTGACGATATTCTGACGTCAGAGGGGCCTTCGCTTTACATGGGAGTAGTAAGTGCTAATGAGGATCATAACCTCCTACATCGTACTGGGTAATATGTGGATTGATGGCATTTGATTTAGCCTTTTCTATATTCAATGGTTATGGTTGATCGTCGACGGACACAGAACAACGTTGTAAAACAGTTAGTATGATATACGACCTGTTACGACGCCAGAGTCCAAAGGAGAATAAAGCTATGACATCCATACTTACTGATAATTATTGCAACCATTATTGGTTTCACATACTGACCTTAATAACAATGTTATGGCTCCTTAATTGATAACATAGGCTTTACTGAGCCTCTCGTGATCATGTCACAGCTCTCCCAGGCCTGTTCATTGACGAGTGGTAACGACGTCCTGATTGACCGAGAGTGTCCCGAGGACCTCACGTGCAGCGTCGGTCCTCTTGACGTCATCATCGACGGCAGCGACGCCACCGCCTTCTTCTGCGACATCGACTGTGAGGACGTTACAGACACCATGACAGCGCAGTAAATATTGTTAATCGCCATGTGTTCGTGTTGCCTGTTAGGGAATGCTTCTGTATGCCAGAAGCTACCACAGTAATCATTTGGTCTGAAATCGCACCCCATACGACTAGACCGGAAAACGTGAAATATGAATACAGGAACATATTAAATGCACAAGACAAAATATGAGTAAGCTCACTAGGTTCGTGGTGCTTGAATAATTTACTCATGTGGAATAGGGTCTTCTTTTGCGATGATGCCAAGGGTAGAGTATTCATTCATAGCTTCATTTTGGTGCTTATTTGTCTTTCGTCCTTTCGGCCTGATGCGGAAGATGGTGAAGAAGATGAAGACATGAACAATCCCGAACCCAAAAGCCAAAGCCCGCCGTCACAGAGCGAAGGTCAAGGTCAGAACCCGGATCAGACTCGAGGTTAGAGACGTGGACCAAGACGCGGTATGCGCGGGGGCAAAAACTGAACCGGACATGACAATCATGATGTCACCAAAACTGTTCTTTCCATGCAATTTGTATATGTCAATGACGGGGAGCAGGCCTCTCCGAATATAGTACATAGTAAATTCATCATAGAACTAGAAACCTCTTCGCATCTGCTGGACTGTATTTACATGCACATGTACGCCATCATCTGCACCCGTGACGTAGTGACCCGTGTCCTTCATCCTGATTGGTTGATAGGAGGCCAGGGGGAATGAAATGTCTGCGTTTATCAACAGTACGCTTATGGGTCTTTAAGCCTAAAAGAAACGTAACTTTAGACTTTAACAATCTTATATCATTGGCACTGCCCTTACGGCCAGAATTGGCTTCCCTTTTAATAGAGTGACTTTGCCGTCTAAATGGCCTTTCAGCTGCGGCAGTTACCTTTGACAGACATTGTAGGGAACACTTACCAACGTCGTTTTGGGCGAACGTTTGGAAACGAAATTCTCCAATGCTACAATTCAGCCTTTCCTGGTGTAGTGTCCGTTCGAATCCGTTCATCCGTTCATCCTTTATGGTACTCTTTAGCCTGTACGTATGCGTACAAAAGTGGCTCAAAACTCAAATTCAGTTTCATGGAATCTTCACAATCAATAATCAGGAGTCATGTCAGTGCTAGCACCTCTCCATTAACGAACGCGTCAGGCAACTGACCTAGTTTTGGCCCATTTCAGGAAGGGTCTGATGTTATCATGGTATGATCATTGCCATGGTACCTTGACAAAGTGACTAACGCGGAGAAGCGGAACTTATATATGATGACGTTTAGGCGACACCCCTTCCTATACTCCCCGAATAGATACCACACAGGTTTAACTACCCCCGAATGACGAATTTTTACTCACCAGTTCACTTCCAGATGGAAGAAATATTATGTTTTCCCCGTCTGATCAAATATTTACCTTTGACGCCATCTTTCTCTCTTTGACTCCGGCTCTGTCCACGCCAGGCCAACCCGGGTTAGAGACACAATTAGGCAATGAAAGAACCTGTCTCATGCAATCCAAGCACATCATCAGTAAAAGACAAAACGGCTCTATTTATTTTTTGGCTTCCTCTATGTTTTAGACGTTGGCGGAAACCGATTGTTGATGTGGGAAATACCGATCCGGCTACGTGGATCGGTATATTCTGATAACAATATCTAGCTATGCATGACAAGCAGATCTGGATACTGCGATCTGGATCTTCGATCGAAACGCATCAATCACGCCATTTCGACCCGGATAACTGCATGAGCATGCTTTAAGTCAATACATGTTATCTCAAAAAAATCTGTTTTATGTATTGGCAATCATTATCATGTGTACAATGGTGGGATGGGGAGATGGGTCCCGGTGGTTCCATTAACATATTTCTGGCTGTTACACCCATTACACTAGCATACAGGCGTATTTAGTATGGATAATGTTATGAATCATGGTATGTATACCTACCCACCTGTTAACAGGAGATACTATTTGATTCAATTACTGCACTGGTACCACAACAAATTATGACTGGTCCGCAACAGACCTATCTGACTGGCAAGAAATATATGTCATCTTCAGCGCGGTACATCAATCTCGCTTGGCTACGAAACGCGCCTGCAGCCCGGGGGGTCCATCTGCCTAGCAACACAGTGGCCTGGGGTAAGGGTTTGGGGAGAGGGGAAGGGTATAGGACGTACCGCCCTCACCCCATGTCCCTTGCGTTTCGTCGGTCCTTTCGTCAGTAAATAACGCGGACTGCCAACTAGCGGTGGAGAGAAATCTCTATTGTATTGAATGTGTCTTTTTGTTATTGTTTTTTAAATGAATTCTGACATTATAATTACTTTTCATGGTTATCAGTGATATCAATTGTACATGATTTTGACATAGTTTCTAGTTAAACCCAATAGTTGTTACCTCTTCTGTGTGCCACTTTGGTTGATGTAGACGTGTAGACATGATTCGCTGCATGACTAGTTGATGTTACAAATGGTTAATAATAATATTAAATTAAGAATTAACATTATGTCACAGAATTACATCGACATGATACATCATAGCATCTCATATTCGAATATACGTTACGATTCTGTTCCTCTCTCTTATTTAAACTGTAGTACATACAGTCGGCATGGCCCAACACAAATTGAACTTCAAGAACGGCCCACGAGACCTATTTTTCGTTGCTTCCATCCGTTGCTATCGATGAAAAATACAGGCGATAGGCTGGAAGCTGGGAATAGCTGAGGCGGAAAGGTTGCAAAGAAGTGTTATATAACACGATCTTGCACGATACCTATCCATTCGCTCATTACCAAATCAACACATCCATCATTCGGAGAGAGACACGCCTCGTGCTAATGGTGAACAAATGTGAATCTTCCCGAAGAATACAGACTGTCAATAACTCATCAGTAAACGTTTTCTTCGCCGTGTTTCAGACACATTTCGTTTTGTCTGACGCCATTTTCAGCTATTTTGGAGATCACGTCTGGCTTCAACGTCGAAGCACGTGCGCGTTTAGTTTCCTATTTAAAGCAATGCAAGATAACATGTGCTCCTGTTTCGCCACAAGCGAAATTGCCAGATTTTGCCAGGTCTAGTATGCAAAGAAATGTGTTGTGAAGGCGCTTTATATTTCCGAGTAAGCGTCATTCTAGCAACTAGAGGCTCAGGCTTTAATAATAAAGATTTATAACAAATGTTACTTAAAAATACTTATTGCAACATGTTATCATAATACTGAAGTAAGCCATGTTGACGCATTTAAGATGGCAAGGGTAAAAATGCACGATAACCTAGTGAAATTGCAACTTGACAACAGCGACCAGAAATGTATAATACAACAGAGAAAGGCCCAGCACAATAGATATAAAAGTTGACTTTGTGTGGCGTTCGCTTTTTTTGACATATTTTATTTTCCCTGTGCATATCGTACCTGAAATAACATAATTTAATTTGCTCTGCCCATAGATCGAAAGAAGGATTTACGAAGATGTTCTTTTCGATCTGGTGAACGAGAGCTGCGCATCCAACAATTTACTATGGTGTATTTCAGGTATAATTTGTATAAAATAATGCCAATGTTAGGTCATGCACACGCAGGAAGCGGTCTGCAACTATTATAATAACCTATTATGAGCTTATGGCACTCACAGTGGCATGGGAAGGTCTCAACGTCTCCTCGTTTGATCCAGAAACTGAACCAGGCGCCGCAAAACTCCAAAGGTGAGAAAGCTTCCCCGTGGAGTAACGAGTTTGGCGTACTCCTTTTTTGACCGCGCCTTGGATAATTCCTGGACCCACCTGGACCCACCTTTGTCGCTGCATGGCATGTAACACATCTGGGTGGAATGAAAATGTGTATAATACCCTAGCTAGAGATTTACTTTCTTTCAATTTTTATTGTCCACAATGAAAAGCAGATGCAAAACCAGAGGGGATGCGATGAGGAGGGGGTGAGCGTTTAGGACCCGGTTTCCCTCTACCCCGACCCACTCGTTTTGCCGTCGTTTTGAATTTTTGTTGCTGTGCAAATCGGCATTTTGTTATATGACACTTGTAATGAGAATCGAACCCCCAACCTCACACGCTTTACAAATCAGGGAATCGCCCCCAACCCTCATCCCCACTGGTCATCCACCTGTTCACTATCACATTTTGCCACAACGTCACTGCAGATGAGAGGATATAGGCAGTGGGCTTGGTGTTAGGCAATGTTGTCGGTCCAACATCGAGCATTAGCCGCCCACCAGTTGTCATTATCCGCCCAAGGTCGCTAAACCGAGAGCGGATAACGGCAATGAAGGACACATATTTGTTTATGGGGGTTGCAACTTTTGAAGTTAAATATTTACAGGTTAGCAATTGGTTCAATGGTCCGCTAACCCCAAACATTTCTAGTCTTGTAGGCCAATCGTCGGGTACACTATATATCGTGGCTTTTTGTGTGAATTCTGACCTTGAGTTGTCGTGCATCGCTTAAAGATGCCTTCTGCAGTTTCATTGTTCTACGCCATATCATGATGGCTACGATTGCAGGGCGGTTTGTGTCAGGTTACACGATTCCAACCGCTTTCAGATCTAACGCTATTGCACTAGTTAACGCGACCATCAACTCGTAGCAATCGATATTAAACAATCTGTCGGCCCAAAAGTCTATCCAACCACGTGGCTTCATCTCTTGTATGTAGGTGGCTTCGGTATGTAGACCTCCTCTTTTTCTCAAGGTACATCATTATATCTATCTCGTGCAGGTACTTCATGTTATGTATGGACGGTTTTTGCGCCTGCATTGTTTATTTCCTGATAAAATTCCCTGAAGCCCATGTCGCTACAAGATTCCCGGTCACTCACCTTAACCGTGATCTTCCAACTATTGACACTGCAGCCAATTTGACACTGAGGCCGAGGATTGTACATCTATATATCTATCCATACACTCTCGTAATTTATATGTAAGCAAAATGGGGGTGATTTACTTGGCATGCTCTGCTTCAACGGGACTGTGTAGCTACATTGAGAGATATATAGTAGGGCATACTGGTATAATTATATGCATTGCACAGCGAGTGCGCTAAGTTTACGTAAGTGTGGCCGTGGGTGGTTTGTACTGAACATATCCGCATGGTGTCGCTCTTAAGATGTTTGCAGCGCCATCTTCAGGGGTGGTCAGAGCTTCTTCCCTAGACATTTACGTCCGCGTTACTGCTTAATATTATCTTCTTTGTGAGAAAGAAAATCATGAGAAACTGCTATGGGTTATTATCCACACAGTCACTAGAAGGATGTGAAGTCTATAGAATACGGGACATACAGTTTTGGAGTCAGATTAAATGTTATGAAACGGGATAAACGTATCCAGGAGATGTTCGCCGAAGGGGTTTACTAACATCTGTCCACATATGCCACGGCCTGATTTACTTGACCGACTGTTGGGAGATCCTGTGAATCTGTGCCGCAGACTGGACAGTTGTCTACGCTTTTCATTCATAAATAAACAGGAATCGCCGATCGCAGACATAGATCTGCAGTGAGGCCACTGGTTGTGTTCATATATATACCGGGAATGGTTCAATCGTCAGCACCCCGAGGCAAGGTCATAGAGCTCACAGAGACTGCACAGTCTTAAGACAACATGAAGGTTGATTTCTGTGGCCGAGACTCCACAGTTTTAACAACTTGAGGGTTGATTGCACTAGCTGACACTGCACAGTTTTAATAATAACATGAAGGTTGATTTCTGCGGCCGAGACCACCAAGTTTTAGAAACATGACGTGGGGTGGCTTTGGCCGAGGCTGCAAAGTCCTAATAATAACATGAAGGTTGATTTCTGCCGCCGAGACTACCAAGTTTTAGGAACATGACGTGGGGTGGCTGTGGCCGAGACTGCAAAGTCTGAACAACGTTAAACTGGATTTCTGTGGCAGACTGCAACGTTTTAAGAACATGAATGGGGATGGCCTTTTACCGAGACTGCAACGTTTTAATATAATGAAGGCTGGTTCACGTGCCCAACATTGAAAGGCAGCCAAACGGAAGTTGCTTAGTTTGTCGACTTTGTCATTTTGGCATCTAGGAATCTTTGAAGCCGCCCGCATGGTGTCCCACGCGGTGTCCTTACGCTCTGTTTTTCGCGTGCTCTGCATACCAATAAGACATTGATCGTCCAACTCAGGATCATTAACTCACACACATTTTTTTGTTTTAAGTGCACCAATCACGAAGAAGTGGGTACAGTAACATTGCAGCCAGTTACTTTACCTCATTAGCTGTATGGCCGTCGACCAGGCACCTGATTATATCTGTGAGTAAATGGCATAAGATATAACAATATTATAATAATTATATGTATTGCCAAAGTCATGGTAGCAAGAAAACAATGCTAATTGACAGTGAGTAGAAACACAAGCCTATTCGTTACAAAAACTGAAAGAAGACAAGAAGAAAAATGTTCTTATCACGTACGGAAAAACACGGGAAAAAAGTTCTCATGACGTACGGAAAGACAAGAAGAAAAAGTTCTCATCGCGTACGAAAAGACAACGCAGAAACCGTAACGCCAGGGAAGAAATAATTCCCACATTACAACTCACACGCGAACCCGCTGAGATAAAAACCCCATTGGATCAAGGAATGGATTTCTAGTGTTGACATACCGGCATGTAAAACATGCATGTGAAAGGGAGTAAAACGTTACAGAAAACTACTGGTACGAAATACGATATTGCTCAAGTAGAAATGGATGCCAGTGTATGGCATGTTCCCTGCTCCGTGCCATGATTAAAACAATTGGATGTGAACAATTGGATAACCTATATATATATATATTTCCCTATGCCCCATGGGAAGCTAGTAAACTAGTATACACGTTCCCATACTGGATGTCATTTTTTTCATTCGGCATCGAGATTTCATCACTCTGCGAAAAAGGTTGAATATCTTGCATCAATACGTCAATATGAGATGACTAACGTTTGTGCCTCGTGCAAGTCAACCTGAAGACGGGAGGGATGGGGTTAGAGTCGGGGGCTGCACTTCGGAATATCATAGGAGTTGAGTGCTGGGAACTGGGGGGCTGCAACTAAATCACTTAGGCCTGATACGGTTATTTTATTATATTATTTAAATCTGGGGACCCGAAAGGTATTCACAAGCTGCTTGCATTTATCTATGAAGCTGTTATTGTTCGGGAAGAAAATGTCTATAGCCGTATAATTCTAAATTCTGGAGCCATAATTCGGTTACTAAGTCAGTCATACCAAATTGTAGTTATAAATATTATGACTAGTTTTTACCGCCCTTAATGCGTTACATCTGGATTCTATACACCTATTCTACTGATATTCATATGTTCATTGCAAGCACACCCCTTTTATGTTGTAAACACCCGACGCTGTGCCTCAGAAATACGATATATATAGAGCTGGAAGCCCACAGAAAGGTTTGTAAAGTCGATAAATTTGAAGCCACATTTTGTTTCTGAGATCTTCGTATCCTTAGAACACGTAATAACATATCCGTCATATTTCGACCGTTATTTCATTCTATAATATATAATATAACTTATTTATTTAGAAGTTCGATTATTTTTGCTAGTATGGGAACCGTGTAAACAAGACTCGGTAATCGCCTAAGTAGGCGAATAATTCATGTCATATCGACAGACATCGCGCATGGAATATAGACCTGTTGATATAAAGCATAAACAATAATCATTTTTTGCGCGCGATTTTGCCCCCTCCCCCCCTTCCCCGCCCGCGCCCCACTCCCTTGTCTAAATCAGTACATTATATATTTTCATTACCACATGCTGCACACAGTTATAGTCGAAAGCCCTTTTACAGTACCGACAATTGGCTAGAATGCAGGTAAGCCTTTCGCTTCTACCAACACCCAGGCGACAGGGGCGTGCTTCTAGCCCGATAATATCTCCCGGGACCCACCAATAAACATGAACTTTTCACTCAAGCTATCGGCGCCGAAAGAAAAAGGAAAGCATCGGAAGAGTCAATTAAGTACCTGTCTAGCGGTCTGCCTATCGATCTAACATCGTATTCTCAATCACGAAATTTAAACCATGCGGTCTGTATGTCATCCGGAGGGTGGGGGGCCGCGGGGGTAGGAGTGGGGTGGGGGTGGCTACAAAGCCTCCGCTAGCGGGGTCAGCGCGGAGGGGGGTGGGGTGGGGGGCATCGATGTGGTGGTGCTCCTACATCCAGGAGTCGGGACCAAGGCTTATGTTACCGCCGTACGGCTATATATAATCTTTCCATAAAGACGCGGGCGATCGTCTGCTCAGGGGAAGAAATGGCGCGAAAAGACCAGCGGGGGAGGTGAGTGGCGAGGGCCAAGGATGGATCGGCATGGGTCCCCCCACTGCAGCCACCCCTCCCATCCCGGCGCTATCCGGACGGCTGTGTTCTGTCTGTGCTGGATGCTTGCTCCGGACAACAGATGGAAGCTGGAGGTAGAGGGCATGGCCCGTTGTTATTGGCGCCGAGTAACCTCCGCCCCCTCCCCCGCCTATTCCGCCTCCTCAGCGCCCTCA